>VYZX01014727.1:54066-104562 GCA_013401335.1 Brachypteracias leptosomus
CAGCTCCCTCAGCCTTTCCTCATAAGGGAAATGTTCCACTCCCTTAATCATCTTTGTGGCTCTGCGCTGGACTCTCTCAAGCAGAAAGATGTATGAATGCTGCAGAAAGATGTATGAATGTTGCCCTGTCTTGGCCACTTTTAGTATCTGAATGCTGAGAATGCTGCCATCTATGTCAATGAAACAGAAATAGTAAGAATATTTCAAAGCAAGCCCTGAACCCAGAACAGTAAAGCAACCCAACAGCTGTGGCAGTGGACTGGAGTCCTTCTCCTGTGGTGCTGAACATGGCTGGAGTAGCAGTTAATTACCAGTCGTTTTTTGCAACATGGGGAGAAAGCCTTCAGAAGAGGATCACAAACCAAGGATAAAGTCTTTTAACAACTGTAAACCAGAATCTAAAGATGCAGCATAACAGTATGTTGCTAAACCATTCAGAATGCTTGGTTTGCACACTAACAGGAAATCTGAGATTAGCAGCCTCCTCCTGGATTAGTTGCTGAGGTCAAAGATGCAGAAGTTCAA
This sequence comes from Brachypteracias leptosomus, assembly GCA_013401335.1. Classification (NCBI taxonomy): domain Eukaryota; kingdom Metazoa; phylum Chordata; class Aves; order Coraciiformes; family Brachypteraciidae; genus Brachypteracias; species Brachypteracias leptosomus. The sequence goes on from VYZX01014727.1 coordinate 54,592, forward strand.
ACACAGAGACCTAAAGGGTAGGTCGGTGGATGTGGTGACATGACACACTGAAATCAGGCCAGGGGCCTTGACTCTGACCCACCTGGTCTGTGGCTACAGGCACCTTCTCTTAAAGTGTGGTGGCATCAGGCCCTCTGGATCCAAACAGGGTACACACACACACACAGAAACACACAGAGTAGATGTTTGGACAGTAATTTACAAGTGACTGATGAGTGCCACTCGGGCTGTTACAAAGCCAATTTGTGATTGCTACACTTGCTGCTTTAGGTGCTTCACCTGACAGAGCACCAGCTGAGTTAAGAGGAGCTGCATTTATTCAGCCAGCAGTGGGAAAAAGGGGAAAGGTGAGGAAAGAGCAACACAACTACTTAACTGAGGGCACTAAGTGCTTGGGCAGGGGACTTTGGGATTATACTATGTTGGCCTTTTCAAGGGCTACTGACAACTCCTTGTGTCACCAGCTTTCCTAACAGCAATAGGACACCACCTCACCAATATTTGCACAGTTAAAGAGCAGGCTAGGCCTGGCTATGCACCAGAACTAATCAGTTCTAATCTATACAGATGCTACACACTTGATTGTTTCAGCAATCAGCTGATAATTTGTCAAATGGGACCCCAGCACTGAGGTCAGCCTGGCAATAAGGATACTCATACCAAACTGCTGCCCAAAGTGTAAGGTCTCTCTTCCCATCTTACTTTTGATCTGGATCCCTCCCTGAATCTGACTGACCACAGAGCTGCATGATCAGTGATGACATTAATGCAGTGGCAGCCTGTACTTAAATGAATTCAAGGTACCCAATACAACTCTGCAACACATTCACAACACAAACCGGTGCCATCCATCCTGGGGCTCTGTAAGGCAAGTGTATCAGCCCAGGAGAGCTGGCCTATTATACAGTAGTGGCTCTTTGCCTTGTTCCCAGTCACTGCTGTCTCATTTGCAGATAGGGAGAAAGTTGCATTACATTCTTTGCTTTTCATTTTCCTTGTGAGCACACTGTTCTAACTAGGAAACTGAAGCCAGAGAATGAAATAGAAAGTGGTACATAGGCACAGTGTGCTTACACAGCTCTCTACCCTAGGAAATAAGGAGAAAACTGATGCCCTCTAGAGCCTCATCATGTTCTACTTACTTACATGTCAATAACTGAATCCCTGTTAAGGCCACAGAGATTTGGAATAAGCAAGGGTAGAGAAAAAAAAAAGAAAAAAGTGTGCAAATACAAAGGGCTAACATTTCACTATTTTTTGCGAAGCAGGTCTTAAATTAGCATATTTTGAAAGACTTACTGGATTCTTTAAGGACTAGAATCAAGGGAGGTATTGTTCCTGCAAGTGATATTTTGAAAGGCAGGTGGTTATGGTGCATGCAGCTACAAGCAGAGTGTGAAACACTGGCCCAGAACCATGGACTGAAGGACACGATCTCCCTTCATGTAAAACACAACTTCAGCGTCTGGTTTCTAATGGAAGCTCATTTACACAGTGGAAGCTCTCAAATTGTAATTATAACATTAACAGGTAGCAAGCTGTTAAAATGTGGAATTGAGATAAATATGGCTGATACCCAAGGATTATTTCTCAGATTAAATACAAGGGAGAAATATTCATGTTTCAGTAATTACAATAACATTGTATGAATAGCTTCCCTCAATTAATTACGTACATTCTGAACCAAATAAAGACTTAATGTGGCTGATGACAGCAAAGCTGAATATGGTCTTCCTTGCCTAAGCAATAATGGTTCTATTCATATAGTTGGCACTTCTGAAAGGAAGATGAATTCTGCCAACCAGATCTATTTTCCTTAACAGATGTTTCAAAATATGGTAATGAGGTATGGGTTTCCTAGGCTGTCAGCTGGAATGCGCTAACCAGGAAACAGAACAAAATGGAGCTGACGTAATCCATCTTTTCCCTTTAAACCTTTAAAGACTACATTAGATTTTATATTAATTTTACAAAACACTGCTTGCAATAAATTATGTAATAGTACATCCACCTCTGCTAACACAATTTGCTCTCAACCTTTCCTTTACTAATTTATAACTGTGTGTGACAGACATCATGTCTATTTGAACGGTTTCACAGTGGCTCTGGCACTCCAAAGGAAAAAAAAAATATAAAAAAAATAAATCAGAAGAAGCACATTTTTGTGACATGTTTAATCAAACTCTGTAGTTTGAAAAATGCAACACGTTTTCAGATAGCAAACAAAATTCACACTGAACTTGAATCTTAAGTAATTTCTTAAACACAGCTTTATCTTCACATTGATGAAAGCTGTGCTAATGAAGGACCAGCTAGAATTATATGTCTAGCAGAGAGATGAAAGAGAATGACTCTCTTAATTAAAAGCTGAATCACGTTTAAATTTTCCACTTACTGTAGTTGCCAAACTCTTTTTTCCTGTATTTTTCTAGAATAACTCTCATGTACATCTCAGTAAAAAGGAACAGACTATATCATGACAGTGTACCATGTTAAATGTTCATGTACCTACAAAGACAAATAGTCAAGAAACACATCAAAACCTTCAACTTCCAGCATTGTTATTCATGAAAGCAATAAATTTGTGTGCCTGATATTTGGCATCATTAAGATTGGTCACAGAATCACAGAAGGTAGAGGTTGGAAGGGACCTCTAGGGATCATCTAGTCATACTTCCCTGACAACGCAAGTTCACCTAGATAAAGTTACACAGGAATTTGTTCAGGTGGGTTTTGAAAGTCTCCAGAGAAGGAGACTCCACAACCTCTCTGGGCAGCCTGTTCCAAGGCTCAGTCACCCTCACAGGAAAAATAGTTTTCCTTAGGTTTAGGTGGAACTTCCTGTGTTCTAGTTTGCGTCCATTGCCCTTTGTCCTGTCAGTGGGCAGCACTGAAAAGAGATTAACTCCATCCTGTTCACACTCACCCTCTAGATATTGATAAGCATTTATAAGATCCCCTCTCAGTCTTCTCTTCTCCAGGGTAAACAGCCCCAGGTCTCTCAACCTTTCCTCATAAGAGGGGTGTTCCAGTCCCATCATCATCTTTGTAGCCCTCCATTGGATTCTATTCCAGTAGTTCCCTTGAACTTGTCCCCTCTGGAACTGGGGAGCCCAGAACTGGACACAATACTCCAGATGTGGTCTTACTAGGGCAGAGTAGAGGGGGAGGAGAATCTCCCTCAACCTGCTGGTCACACTCTTCTTAATTCATTAGTCATTTTTAGCCAAAGTCCATTGTTAGAAAGCCACTAACACTGGTAGCTGTATTAATAACATTATCCCTGTCAGAACTCACAGCTTTGCCTGTTATTAGGGCTACCCACCAATTCTTCTTATGAAGCCCTGAAAATCACACCACCCAATTTCAGACACAACTGTTCAGGCATTTCCATGAATGAGGTTAGAGAAAAATCCATTGGTCTGCAATTTCAGACAATTCAGGTCATGATTCCCTGAGAAACTGTAACATCTCATGCACTGGAAGAGCAGCTTGAAATGTTGAAGATTGGTGAGCAGGCTTTCATGTCAGAAATATGCTTCTTACTCTATGCTCCTTACTGCAATTCCTCTCAAAGTTGTCCTAACTATGAAAATGTGAACCACTGTTGTGAAAAACACTTAAGCACTTATGGGAGGTTTCTCAGAGCTGGCTAAAATGCTTGGACCTTCTATTCTTGCCGAGGATGCTGCGTTCTTTCCCTATCCCTGTCTATGATTGGACTTATCTGCTGTATCACCTGCCCTGCAGGACTCAGGCTGCTCCAACAAGGAGAGAAAGGGATAAATCTCCTTTGCATCTCTGAGATGCAGCAGTAAAGGGCAGTCTAACTGAGGACACCAAGTCTGCCTTCTCTTCACGGTCACCTAGCTCAGAGGAGGAAGCTGCTGGATTTAAATAAAGGAAAAGAACCAAATTTAGCATAGCTACAGGTTAATTTGGGTCCCATAATAAAAGTCACTTGTGCTCTTCATCACAATCTCTCAGGTACTTTTTTTATGTTCTTATGAGTGGATGGGAAGTGTTACTGTTCCTGTATTGCAGAGAAAATACTGAGTATTAGAGAATCAAAACAACATCTCCAAAGTGCCAGTTGTGTAGCACAGCAGAAGCTGAATCTGAGTTTCCAATTTTTCTCCCTTTCTGCTAGCCTGGTGAGTAGCTGGAATAGAAGAACAACAACAGCTGGGGCTTGGAAAAAGAGTAGAACTAATATATCTTATAGTCTTTGTCTTTGTAAAGTGGAAATATATGTTCTTCATTATTTTTAGGGACTATTGTGAAGATAAATCCATGGAAGTCTTTGAAGTGACCAGACAGAAACTATAAAAAGAAGTAAACCAGTAACTTCTAATAGACATGTTAGTTCTCGGGTGAATATGACTTCAGAGTAGTAGGGTTTATTTATACAATAAAAATAAATATTTTCATGTTATTTTGTTGGGGTTTTTTTAAACTCACTATATAAAAGCAAGTGTGTATGCACATGCATACCTAAAGAGAGATGGGGATAACCTATATCAAAAATTTAACTATAATAAAAATCAAAACTTTGATGTCAAGCTGGAATTTTCCCCCAGTCTCCCATTAAATAATTCCCTCCACTCCCCACAAAGCTGGAGTTGTCCTTATTATGGAGAATTTGAAAGATAGTGGAAAAACAGGTAATGTGTTTTTCACTCTGCTGCTTGTGTAAAAGACAGTAAAATTATGTTTCATTATCACAGGCAAAACACTATAGCCATTTTCTGTCGAGGCATTCCTGTAGTGACCTGGAACAAGTGAGTAGCCAAGCTTATGTCTTAAGTTTGATGTGCCTAATAAATAATGGACAACTGTAGAAAACACCGATATATGCCGCATAATCAGGACTTTATATTTACTTTCTCTGAGTGGTTCAAAGTATTTTATTTTAGTCCTATTGCTAATGACAGAGCTTATATATAGTAAGGGTTGTTTTTACATCAGTCTGTTTCAAGTGTTCATACCTAGCAGCCTTCTCTTCTTCAGACTGTGTAAAGCAGTTAATCTCTTTCCAGTTTTAGATAGATAATTTTCCACACAGAAGCCTACAAACAGGCACAAGACATTACCCATGATGACATCAAAGCAGAGCATTGGGAGGCTTAACCAGCACACGTTTCAATTTTATCATGTATGCCAGTGGTCATTCTGAGGCAAGAAAGTTCTTAGAGAAAGTGTCCCACATTTCTGCAGATGTAAAAATACTCTTTTTGCACCTACTAGTCTACTGTCTCATACTATCACTGTGCTATTTATGTTGAGCAGAACTTCAAAGCCTTCCTGAGGAAACCAAATGCAAACTGGGTTTTCATCACTTCCTTAAACAATAGCCCGCTAACAAAACTTGTCCACACTTCACTGTTACCTAGCGTTAAAGAAAACAGCAAAATACAAGAAAAACCTCTGGACTTCAGCACTTTCAATAGTTACCATCCAAAACCAATCCACAGTAGGGCTTGCTTAAGCTCTGAAGTCAAGAAGCATTGAATGCACTAATAATTTACACTGGTGTCATCTTTCATTTGCTATCCCCATCAATGTCTTACACATTCATCAACATAGCCTCACTTCAGTAGCAACTGCACATCCACGAAAACACTGGAATGAGCTGACACTGTGGTTCAAAGGCACTCCTTTTTACAGGTGTTTTACTAACATTTGTGTGTTTCACTCACATGCTCACCTACTCATTATACTCCTGTATACTCCTCACTGTTTTGAGGCTTGCAGCCAAAACATGTACTTTCAAACCCATTAATTTCTGTCCTTCCCAGACACACCATTTTCTTGGCCATTTTACAAATAGGCCATTCAAAAACATCTCTGAAGTTTCTTGTATTTGATGGTCTGTGATATTTGATAGACTACTGCCAACTTGTTCCATGCTACTGTAGCTATCAGAAAGCCACCTCCTGATGCCTAGCTCAGTGCAGAGTGAGAATTAAATCCAGCTTATTTGGAAAAAAAGTTTGATTTCCATCACTATCATTACATCAGAAACATGCACCCAAATTCAGCTTTGTTGATCTATATACAAGGAATCATAAAACAGTCACTACCTTGGACTTGATTTTAGACAAAGGCTCTGTCTGCCCCTGCATGCCTTTAGCCTTTCTGCACGTCACCAGTGGTCCCTGCTGTGCAAAGCAACGCTCTTCAGCTCCCTGTATGCTGAAGGCTGTCAAAAAGATCTAGTTTTTGTCACTCTTTCTTCAGCTCAAAGTGAGATGCGAGCCCTGCATTAGCATACAGGCATCCTGCACAACTAAAAGCACTGGCTTGTGCTCTGACAAAATCTGCCAGAGGCGGTGTCATGTTATTGGAAATTTCCAGTTACCTGCCAGGGACCAAGTCCAGTGCCAGAATTTCCATTCTATCATATAAAATTTAGGAACAGCCATAGTAGTCAGCATCTGGTACATAGGGCTGTCTATTCAGTGGCTTTATTTTATAACACAGAATTACCAGTCCCATTTTCTAAAGAAGGATGAATCTCCTGGGTCCATGCTATACCAAACTTCTAAAAATTCACTCCCTTTGCTCAGATGAATTTTAATCTGCTTACAGTCCTCAGGGATGTGTCTCATATCCGTTCTCATTTCCTTTCCTTCAGTGGTAGGTATGATCTAGTTTTGCCTGTCTTGTATAGTGCCATGCACATGCACAAGTGCGTGTAATACTACAAGGCAATTCTCAGATTCTATACTTATTATTTCCCATAGCAAACAAATAGACACCATCCCTATGACATATCTGAATTTGGTAAAAGATTTAACCATGGCAGCATGGTTGATACGGAGACCTCTTCTGGAGTCTTCTCAAAAGCTAAAGTTTAAAACACAATTTTAAATTACTTATTTTGTTTCTTTTATTCACAGCTCTGCTAAAGACTTTCTTGTATGTGATCATAAATATTAAACAGAGTTCAGTCAGTACATTCATTTCTGATTTCATCTGTGGATTTAACAACCAGCTTTTCATACAGAAAGAATAGGGTTCACAGGCATATATTTTATTTAAATTGCTACTTTATTCCTTACACCTGTATGCAGAAAGAGAAAATTGGAAGCTTGGTTTCCTACAGGCACTTCAGGCCAAGAGGAAACTCAAATACTAAGATAAAGGAGAATAAACTTCCAGTCTTTCTTTTAGGTTATGATTCTTAACTGTTCACAATAAGGCCTGACTGAGGTAGGTATGATCCACTGGTGATTTTCAAATACAAGGTGTTTTGCTTTTTAAAAAAGATAAGTAAATATTTAGAATTTCAAGTAACTTTAGTCAAAAGTAAATAAAAAAATCACAAAATATGTTAATACGTTCCAATACTACATTAAATAACATCATTACCATCTTGACACATGCTTTTCCTTAGCTTTTCTTCTTTCCAGTGCAGGGGGGTGCCCAGTTTAAAAACAGTTTTTCTCTCTTTAGATTATAATATAATAAGAATAGAATTCACTGTTTATTCATTAGAAAAAGTGATGACAGAGATATGTGCCCATATCTGGAGGCAAGTATGGTAAGACTGTGATCATCCTCACTTCCTAAGAAAGCTCAATCAAGAACCATTTTCTCCCAAATTCTGTCTCACGCAGCTACACTTGACCCATATCACAGAACAATGTTACACAACCCATCACTCAGGAGACATGGGAAACTGGTACAAGAAGTAATAAAACCCATTTTTGTTTTAATCAAAGATTTGAAAAACATGCCATGCATATTCCTATTCATTGCAGGTAAAAGAAAAAAGGATATTAAAAAGTGTAAAGGAACTTCAATGACTTTTTTTTCCTGTTTGGTTGTAAATGAAATTAAATATGGCAACTAATACTCTGTCCATCTGTTGTTTTAAAAAGTGTTTGTGTTGCGCTTGGATTTAGAAAGTGTGGTTCATCTACTTTGATTTAAAGAGAGTAAGAAATTGCATCACAGAAGGAACAGTACTTTTGAGAGAGGTTCTCACCCTAGGATTGAGCATCCCAGATGGGAATGCTGCAAGAGAAAAGGACTGCAATTTTGAATTTGATTTCAAAGTCTCAGCAAAATCTAGTAGAAAGCAGAGACAGTGTTAATTTGCACTTGGCATAGCTTGTATCATTGAGGAATCACGTTAAAGCACTGTATGCTATTTATTGATTTTCAAGAGTTCAAATTTCTGTGTTATTCTGAATTGTAATACTGAATTACATACTGAATTGCTACAAACTAGCCAAAAGAGGATATCACCTAATCGGATCACTTGCTAGCTATATATGCTAAATGAAAAGAACAAAGGAAAAAACATGGGGGTTTTGTGATACTGCACAAAAGAGAACCAAACTCCTAAAGAGAGTTTTCCTAATTAGGAAATTTATTCTGCAGATACATTTTCTTAAGCTGAAGTGACACATATATGGATAGCAAAAATTAAAACAGACATTTTCAGATATAAGTGAATTTGTCTATAGCTTATGGCTGCCCGGCACCTAATTAAGCACCCTCAGTTCACAACTTCCCTGATTCAGCATCCTCAACCTTTTGTTGATGAAAAGATCCCAGCAAACTTTTCATTGCTCATTTTATTCTTCTATAGCCTCCTATTGCAATTCTTGGTAGAGATGTTTCCCTGAGCCCAGCAGGATGAAAAATAACCATAAGAAAGGTACATTTTGTAAATGGCATAATAGTAGGATTGTTTAGAAATTGAGCAGTCGTTATCAGGGCTTGAAATGAAAGGGAAGAAAGGGACACTTTGACAGTTTGATCAGTGCAGCAGAGGTGCTGCAAGTCCTTACTAGGTTCTTCTAAGTTGCGAGAATTGCCTGTCAAGTGACTGAATATTCATTCAGTCAAGCCCGCTAGGCTGCTGGTGCTGCATTACACAAGAGGTTTCATCGCTCTTTCCAAGCCCAGATCCCTCCTAAGTCCATGAACACTGCACCGATCAGGGCATACAAATCACTGTCCTGCACAAAACCAACCCAGTTCCACAATTCTTGTTCTCTGAAGTACTCTCGTTGATTTCGTTATAGCATTTAGGCCTTGACTTTTCCATTGTACACAAGCAATGAGAATGTGGAGCGGTATCTCCATGAGAATGGACATGTGAGCAAATCCCGACTGGGTGGCGCCAGCAAGGACACACAAGGACGGCCACGTGCAGCACGTGCAGCGGCAGTGATGCAGCAAGAAAAAGGAGGCAGAAGGCGGAACTAAGAGCAGCGCCTTGAGAGCAGTGCCTGGCCAATCAGGAGATGTTGCTTAGCGCCTGGCAGAGTTGGTTACCAATCAGAGTTGTGCTTCCAGCGCGTGGTCAGCGCTGGTGGGTATATAACGAGTGAGCTTCGGGCAAATAAACAGCAATGTTTGGATTACATTAGTCCGTGTACGCGTTGTCCATTGATCTCCCGCCGCATGAGAACAGTATGGATTCAGTTGAGATGAAAGGGAAAAAGTCTTGTGAGATAAAGTGACTTAAGATTTCTGTCTAGCATGGGAATTATTAAAAAGCAACAAGCTGAACGCATGACTTCTATATCTGTGAAAGATATACAAACACACACCCATGCTAAGCATAAAACCCCTACTCTGCAATCTTAACTCAGCTTTCAGCCTATAACAATCTGCACTCTTCAATGGAATATTTATTTTTAACACCTACATATGTAGACTCAAATACGACAAAATACTACATTCTGCAAATACTACATTCTACACACATTCAGCAAGGAAGTCAGCAGTGACGATGCTCTCAGCAAGAAGGCAACACAGTGATTATGCTGTGTCATCCTGACACATCCTGACATCTAGCTTTGCTTAATTACTTGTATAATGTCTTTTTGGGACAGGTTAGAAACATCCCATTTCATCCAAACTGGCACTTTCTTTGAGTGAGCCTGTGCTATTATTATATGAGAAATACAACAAAAGGAGAGCATTAGAAGCTCTTATGAAGTTACTTGTGGTATAGTTTCATTACATCTCACAGTCTGTATTAGTTCAAGTGACTAACACTCTGGTCTAAATATCTTAAGGTATTTAAGTCTAGAGTAAGAAGAGACATAGTCAAGCTATATTCAAATGGCTGTTTTTTTATTTGAACTAAGCAATAAGCAGAATTTCTGTTCAGTAATAACCCACAGTTTTGAGATAAAAGCTCAAACCATACCATTTTAATGGAAAGAAGAGCTGCAATAGCTTGCTTTGGAAATACCAGGACACTGCCTGAACCTGGACGCAAACATGCAAATAGCACCATGAGCAAGGGAAGTAACATCATTAAAACACTTCCAAGATTCAAAACTTTCTAATCTGAAATGTATGTGAAGTTCATGGATATAGGCATGGCAGGGTAGTCTAAACAATTGTAGCTGACCTGTCCTTAATAGAAAACTGAGACCTGAAGGTCAGTACTCTGAATATACAGTTAAAATTCCCCATAAACTTAACTGAAATCTGAGTTTTGGATCTCAGTAAGAAATCTGTTTGACCTTATGTCTTTCCCCAATAATATACTTACAAGTTGTTTTAGCTTGCAAAAATGAGTGTGTAGCTTATGAGTAGGAAAAAAAATAGTTTTAGAAAGAAGGTAGGTTGTTCTGTGTTCTTTTAGTTATGTGAGACTGAATCAGACTTAAGTCCTGGACTTTGATAAAAGTATTTACGAAAGTCCTCTTAAAAGCAGAATTTGATACTCCACTACTTTTAAGACTATTCCCAGAAGCAGACAGATGGGCATGCTTATTAAGACACAATCCATTATCAGAGATATATGTACAATTTTTCTAAAGAAAAGGGGAAAACAGTGATCTCAAGTACTCAGCACTTTAAATTATATACATTAAAATTTGTTCAAATACTTCAAAAATGCAAACATCAGTAAATACTTATGAAGTGCTGTACCCATCTAGGCCAAACCATTTGAGTCAATTGAGTTCTGCTGTTTCCTCAATAGAACTGTTCATGCAAGTTGCTGCTTTAGAATCATGATTCCCAAAGGGATTCACAAGGAGAGCATTCTGGCTTCTACAAGGCTGTGGAAAAAGTCTTTGATTTTTATTTCTGTAAAAGGCAAAATAACTATTCGAATTGATGATGACAAAATTCTCCACAAGCAGTTATGGTTTAATACCTGCAGAATATTATTGCTTATATGAATGCATGTTTGGGATTCTCACACTGCAGCTCTGCAAAGCCCTGCAGAACCAGTCCTACCTCCAGACCACAGCCAAGGTGACACCTGCACTTGGCCTTGCCAAATGCCTCAGCCAGAGGTGAGCTCACCTCAAAGCTCATTCCTCAAGCTCTGCCTGTGATTAAGTTATGGGTTAGGAGATTCACTGGGCAATCCTCTCTGAGATTCTGGGTTTCTTGCACTTTTCTCATTTACAATACAGTATTGGATGTTGTCAGGGCTCTGGTTTATCTTACTACTTTAAACACATCTCCTATGGTTTTCTCCTTCCATTTACACTAGTTTACAACCAGCTTTCAATCCTGAATCCTTAGACTCACCCCCAACTCTATCAGGAGAGAGGACTCCCCATCAGCTCACTCAGCTAGGAAACACAAGATGTCTGCTCCTGCATGTAGGAAAACCAGAAACTTTGGAGGTTTCCCCTGCAACTCACAACCCCTGTGCAATGAATACTGTTCATGAAGTATCCTTAACAGTTGAGTCTTTAAGGCAGGAAGGATGTGAACTGATCTCTTGGGTAATATTATTTTTGCTTATTCTAGAGGTCCAGTGAATCTCAGGGAAACCTCTAAAGCTCCCTAGTTTTCTCGTAGTTTTACACTGCCCCTTTTACTTTCATGAAGTTACCAGCTACCACCATGCATATCTTGAAGGAGGACACTCAGGAGGCTACCAACACCATCTCCTAACTACCCAGAAAATAAATGATGTGGGTCACTTCTAAAGAAACTGGAACTGGGCTAAAAGTAAAGTGTGCTAGAGATATTTATTTCCAATGATGATGTAATTATTTGTTTCAAAAATTAAGATGTTTTGTTAAGAAAAAGTCACTGCCATAGCTAAAATACAAGAGCAGATGTTAAATGATCTGTGATACTGTCGAGGTTTAGGTCCAATCCACCTACAACAGACACTTTCTGTTAACTCCTCTTCCCCGCCGCCCCCAATTAGAGGAAGAGAAAGAGGATAAGGGAGACAGACTTATGGCCCCCTTCCCTCCAAAATGGGAGAGGAAAGAAATGAGAGAGCAGCTTCTGGATTAGAAAAGAAAACTAAAACAGCTTTAATGAAGGTAATAATAATAAAAGGGAATATATACAAATATATATTAAATGAGTATTGAACCCAACCTCCCTCTGATGGCAATTACGTCACCGTCATCCCTGAGGATGTGGAGCAGGCACTGGCAAAGTCCCAGACTGGGCTCAGCAGCTGATGGGAACCGGGTTCAGGAGCACATGAATTGGGATCAAAGGCAGGGCTGAGAAGCAAAGGCTGGAGGGAAAGGATGCGTCCACTGAAGGCAAAAAAGAAAGCCCCAAAAGGAAGAAGGTCAAGACTGATGTGATCCCTCAGCTTTATACTGAGTATGACATATATGGGCTGGAATACCTCCTTGGTCAGTTTAGGGTCACCTGTACTGGCCACTCCTCCCTGAAGGTGCAGCCTTTTACTTTCTGCACCCCTCGGTGTGGCACACAAGATCTAGCAGTGACCTTGGTCTGCACACACCAACCCTTGGTAGTAACCCTAAACATCAAGTGTTATCAGTGCTAGAAGCAGACACTGTCTGCTTCAATTCAGCATAAGGGATTTAGTGAAAACAATAACAATTAATAACAGGGAACTGCCATTTGAATGAAAACAAAGCCTGAAAGCCCATGCTTACTAAGTGTTAATCAAAGTCTGCAAGAGCATGCCCTGAAGCAGAGCTGCCATCTGCCATGCTTACTAACAAGAGTAAGAAAGCAGAAGATAGTTTTTTTCAAAAGATTTCTGACCACACACACAGGTAGGAGAAGCAGGAAAAGTAAACAAAACATGATGAAGTGCTGGCACGACACAGCCAAAGACCTGGACCAGTAATGAGCACCGTGTTGCCTGCATAACAACAGAATGTGGCCTTTGAGCTTTGCTTCCCATCCAGCTCTTTGAGGAAGCTACAGGGCAAAACACATGTGATGAGTGAAGTGCCTACACAGCACCTCAGAGAACTCCTGAGTCACTAGTCCATAGATAATCATGAGTCCAGCAATGTAATATTGATTTCTCATCACTGTTTTAATTCTGTTACTTGTCTTCTTTCAGCTGAACTCTGAAAAATCATAAGCATGTTTAATTGCAACCACTCCAAAGACCTTTGTGAGAGCTTGAAGGTAAATGAGAAATGTGTTAAAAAGATCAAGCGCAAAAAATTTCTGCTGCAAAACTAACAGTGTTTGAGATAGTCAACATCATATAACAACAACAACAAAAAAGGAGAATCAGATGAGCATAATTTAAAAATCTTTCTGTGACAACTGAACAAAAATATGAAAAATAATAAAGATGATCTTGCTCAGTGACACCTTTTAGAGAGAGGAATGACTAGACATGTGAAGACATTTGTTATTTCCCTTCTCTATTTACCTCATCCTATTTGCATTGTTCTGGGTCATGGTCAATCATGGGATTGACTTTGGCCACTGAAGAATATCAGAGTACAAGAATGGTATGAGAATGAATGTCCAGAACCTTTCTAACATCTGAAGATTCTGTGTATCCCATCACAATCAGCTCTTGAGCCTAAGCCTGTTTTTTCAACCTTGTGTGTTTAAGAAAATACTTCCTTTTTTAACTCTCTAGGTTTCTGGTTCTGCACATCTAGGACACAGCTAAAATTGTACTTTTCTGTCCTGTCAACAGGCTGTAAAATGTATATGTGTTTTTATAACTATCAGAGTCCTGTAAAATTGCACTGGGGTACTGTTACATGCAAAAAGAACAAGGGGCCATATAAGTGCCAGAGGGTATTGAAAAAATGAAGCTATTAGATGATATGGTTCTGTCAGACATAAATGGGACTCTGTTCTGCCCTTCACTTAAATATCAGCCTACTAAAATCAACAGATACAAAGATAAACTAAAGCATAACACATCTCACTATGTGCACTCCTTATTGTACCCTCATTTGTATATGTGACAGCTAAAGGACCATGTTGCCAAAAGCCTGTGTAACTTTCTGATTTTATTAGTGGTCTAATGAAAGACATTAACCCTGCTTGCACACCTTGCATCGCTCATCTGTGCCACATTGTAAGTATACTTCTTATTTGCTTGAAAAGAACACAAGGTGTTTAAAGATCAAACGTAGAAGACACCTCAAATTTAAATATTTAGGTATGTTGAATGGTTTTGAAAATTTTGTTGCTTAGTTTCTGAGCTTACTTCAGACTTGAGGTTAAAAAAAAAAAATAGATAGAGATCATGAGTATATTCACCTATGGAGAAAGCCCACCCACATTCTGTGGTCAGAGAGAAAACACCTCTGATGACCTGTTACTGCCCAACCAGCGCAAGGAGAGGAGCACAGGATGACAAGGACTGTTACGAAGTCCTGTGACAGTTGAACAATTCAGAGGACAGCTCAGAATGCAGATAACTTTTACGCCTAGTGCTCTGTTTTGCTATCTTGCTTTAATCTAGTTGTGCTTTGCTGCAAAAAAACCTGACAGACAGCAAGCCTCGGGCTGCTACAAAACCATTAATCCATTTCCTGGACGTTCTGTCCCAGCAGGTGAAGTGCTACACCACACACAACACAGGCTGTCTTTTGCCTCATAAGGGTATCAGAAAGGACATGGGAAGGGAACTTGAGTTACTCTGTGGGTGAAGAAGGGGTACAGAGCAGATATTAACAGTTAGATGCTTGCTTAACTGCTCCAAATGGATCAGCTTCCGAGGTCATGGTGATGAAGTAGGGCCAAGGCAAGACAGCTACCTGAATCAGCAGCCTTTCACTCTTTCTATATATGTACAGAGACACAGCATCTTTCAGCTGCAACTTTTGCGTAGGCAACAAGCTTCAGCTCCATTATTCTGCATGCAGAACTTGCAAGCAGTTTTCAATCAAATGGAAAAATGGCATCTATTACAAATATTCATGTAACAAAATTTATTTAAGAATCTCGTGATAGAGAGGGGTGAGAAATGAAGAAAAGGATGCACTACACATCAGCATTCTCACTCCTCTTATATGTTTATATTTCAGTACCTTTAAAATTAATTTAAAATTTAAAATTCCCAGTCATATCACAAGGGACTTTTGGCTATGTATTTTGGCAGGGAAACTGAAATGCATAAAGACAACCAGACATACTCAAGTATATGTCTCAGTACAGAAAGGATATTTAAAGCTGCTTTTATCACTTATTTGTTTTATTATTTATGAGGCCATCTGCAGTCAGTCAGTCAGTTCACCTAAGCCTGGTCACAGCTGAAAGCCCTTTTTTATTGTTGTTGTTTCTGCTGCTTCTGACATGGAACCTGCCTTTTAAAAAGGCATGATATGAACTGCACTGCTCGCTCACAGCTGCCCCCTCTTTTCCCCAGTAGCTGTATGATTGTTTGATGTTAATGCTACCAAGGTCTGTAGGACGTTGCTTGTTATTACCCTTATAAAAAGCATCTCATGTACAGGCAATTCAAATTGATGGGCTGACAACCAAGACTAGCATACTTATGCTCATTTTGTTCAGTTGCTGCAATTTTTCTGGGCCTTTTTTCATTTAAATATCTTTTGACAGCAGGAAGTCCTGCTGAATAAAATATCTGAGAAAAATATATGGGAGGCATATTAAAGTACAATCAGATCACACTTTTTAAAGTCAAGATCTAAGTCAATCTTCCCCCATTTAGTTCCACACAAGCCCAGCAATGCAAAGTCTCCAGGCATCACACCTTGTTAGGTCAAGCTCAGACATTCAGTTTGTCCGCAGAAAAGCTGCTATTCCCTAGAGAGTGCAAGTTTTCCTGAGTATCTATTTCCATCCACTTTGTGTGAAGTCACCCCTTGAAAAACATGGGCAGAGAATAAATGTTGGACTGTGATAGCCACCACAGGCAATTCACTTTAATATGTTCTGAGAGTGTCACATCACAAGTTAGTGTAGCTATTACTGCTTATCTCAAAGCTGTATTTACAAACACTAACCTGCAGTGGAGGATCTCATTTCTATCAACTCCAAAAAGGACAATAACTACTAACCAAACACAAGCCGGCTAATCACAAAATTGAAAGGTTTACATGTGACTTTGAACCTCCAAAATGCAGCAAGACGATATTTTCACACTTTCCTCTGCAGTCATGAAGACTATCAAGTTTCTTCTAACTAGCTTCTCTCAAGAACTGTAGATTTAAGGAAAATGTACAACTACATGTCTTGTGGTAAAACTACCAGGATTAGCAGCACTTTATCGTACCATTTAATCATTTAAAGTTTGGGTATGAGAGATGAACAAGGCACACTGTGTAACTGTGGCCATACAAATAGGTGACATAATGCAGAAAATGTGTTCAGTGTTCTGTAACAGTGTGTCTCAGAGTTATGGTTAAGCAGATATGGTGAATTAAAGAAAAAACAACATGAACTCTCGTCTACAGAAGTGACCAGCACTTACCAGTATAAGTACTATGGCCATTTCTGAAGAGCCACAGCATTTCCACGGTCTTTAGAAGGGATCTCATATCTGCTGGGGGCATTTCTTTAAGACCGGACATGTAATTTTTTCAGGGTCAATAAAACCATATGCCAGCTTAGGTCAGGCTTTCCATGCAGATTTTCCTTGGTAGGTTTTTTAAATATTGTTATATTTTGCTGGCAGGCTTCTTGAACACTCCAGCAAGTAGCACTCTGTCATCTTTCCCTAATATCTTAAAGTTGAAATCTCAGGCTGGACATGGACAAATAAACTGTGCTACTGTTTAAAACATTATTTTGTCCTAAGGAAAATTACACTGGGCAAATGATCAGAATACATGGTGACATTTCTCTCCCAAAACCTCCAAGATTCATTTATGAAATCTAAGGCTGAAGAACTAAAGTAAAATGTCAGATCTAATTTAGGAAGTTTAGTATCTAAAATGTTATTTTACCATTTCTCAGATATTCTGTGGCTAAACTGCATTCAGACAGAACAGTCTTTGCTAATGCTATATCATAACTGAAGTTACCATGTCAATACAAATGATCATCGCTTTACATTTAAACTATTAATCACAAACCATGAAGCAGGACTTTCTGGTTGAATTACTAGATTCATCTTTCCAAAATACATTCAGACACCTTGCTCTGTGTCAGTGCTGGTAAAATAAGATATAAGGCTAGATAATTTACACAACCTATCACCTGTTTTCTCCAGATAAATTATACATGTTGCCTTTCATGTCTACTCTGGAATAAACAAACTTCTACCAATTCCATGGGAAAACATTCCACCAGGTACTAATTTTGAAAGTCCCTGATTTCTGTCCTGTCTGAGTTCCTTCCACCCACAACTATGAACAACTATTTTTAAAATTTGAAGTCACGTTCTGCCACATTTGCACCAAGACACAGCTGAGGACAAAATTCATGAACGTATTTTATCTCCCTGTATTCCTTTGAGAATCTGGCCCTTATTTCAGAAATTGTCTTTGGTTAAACCAGCAAGCACCCTGGGGGAAATAAGATCCTGCACCTCATAAATAAAACTTGAAGAATCTGTTTCCCTACTTGTATCCACGCATTTTTCCTCTCTATACAATCCATATTAATATAAGCCTATCATCGGCAGGCGATAAGCACTTGGCAACACTAAAACACCTGTATCTTTCTTGCCAAGAAAGGCCATGCGCACTCCAGAGGAAAGGGGACTTGGATTTTGTTGCACAATCACAATATTTTGATCTTGACAGAAATTAAAGATAGAGGTTGTCAACGAATGATAATATGATCCTTAATAGTACAGTCAGCATACATATTGTTTGTTTCTTGTCATCTTCGTATTATCTTTCACAGCTTGTGGATGAGTCTCATACGCTGCAAATGCTTCTGCTGGAATGACTGGGAGGCAAAAAGTGTTCAACAACCCTTCAGCAGCTGAAGACTCAACACACAAAAGGGATGAAATGGAGGCATTCTGTAGTTTTCACAGTGTTTCAGTCTGTTATATGTCAAATTATACACGAAGATATGAAGTTTACATTTCAGCCTATTTTTTTCCCAACAGTCTTGTTGCCTTCCTATTAATATCTATTCTACAATCAGGGGGCAATAATTATGTACTAAATGAATTTCACTAGCCCTCTTTTTCAATTAGCAACTGATACTATAAAATACAATAGTTTTAAAAAATGTTTGTATTTTTTATCTTGCAGATTTCTTCTTGAAAGGCATCTTTCTTCTACAATTTCTACCTGCACCTGCAAGTGATAACTTTTCTTCATTACCAGGCAAACAAAGTTAGGCATTAATCCCAAAAGAAGGACCATAAAATAGGTTTTGGCCTGCCTTTAAATTTCCTTGCTATTTACCTCAGCTAAATCCATGAACCAATCTCTAGCTTTGCAGCTTTGCTTCCTGGACTCATCTATTAATGATATGTCAAATTCTAAAGCTCCCTGAAGAAAAGAGGTTGCCATGGGATACTGAGCGCTTAGGAGCAAAGAGTAGAAAGACATATCCTGCTAAGAAAGGCTCCAAAGACCTTGCTGTGTCAGCCAGTATTACTTTTTATCTCTTTAGATGAAACAAAATCACTGCTCTGGGAGTCACTGGGCATCTGTCAGCCCTGATTGCTCCATCATACTGACCATTTCAACAGGCCTATAGGAATCCATTAGTGGAAAGGAAACTCCTCTGGTTCTGCAAAAGCTCTGACTGTGCTGCCTGGTATTGGGGCTGCTCTCCTGCAACATGCGTAGACAAAACATTTTTCTTCAGCAGTACCTGTCTGTAATCATCCTCTTCCCTCCTAGTGTTTTAAGTGTCTCCAAAGCCATATGCAAAGAAGTCGTGTACTACAGCTTAGTGATGCTTATGAGGGAGGAAAGGAGAATAAAGTGTGAATGCTTTTGGTGGGGTTAGCTAGCCAGATGGACATCATTTGCTCAGAGGTAAAGCTGTCTTTCGAAAAAGACAAGAGGAAAAGCAGAGGTGAAGGATAGAAGATGTGACTGCTGAAGGATAATTTCCAAGACAGAGCATAGCTTCTGCCAGAAGTGTGTGTTTGGTGAAAAAATAGAAGTCTGAATTGCCTGAAGGGCTAACAAGAGAGAAGGCATTTGTGACAAGTTCCTTGAGCTTGGTCACTGATGTACTTAAAAGCATTTATATGTTCCCACAGTGATGGAAACACCCTAAAATCTTGAAAATTTTACTTTTCTTGTACATAAATTGCTGCCACAGAGCTACCATACATACACAGAAGTGGCTTCTGACACAATCTTTAGCAAGAGACAATTCAGTTCTCCCTGAAAATGATTCACAAAAGAGAAGAAAGTCTACATTTGAATAAAAATTTGCAAGTTTTCCCCCTATCTCTTATAGCAAACTTACTCTTTGTAAGGGTAACTCTGAAGATTTGATTGCAAACATTGTACATGTAATACATGCAATTTCATTCTTTCAAAATGTTTACTAAGAACACAAACTTCAACTGCTAAAACCAATTATGCATTTACACTTCTCATATGTTCCTAATTAATTTCTTTGAAGGAACACAACAAAATTTTGCCTCTGGGTCAGCAATGACCTTCAGTTGAAATAGAGGTTATATTGATGGTTTCCATGCACAGCTATCTAAAGATACAGTGTCTACAGCTATCTAAAGATATAGGCTCTGATTTTCCTCTTTTGTAGTACAGATAGAAGTGAGGCAAAATGATGCACAGGGGACAGTGTGCTGTCCAAGAGCAAGTGTGGTGGTTCTGCTTCACCAGTCTGCAGTGAAGCGACTGGTGCAGGTAAAAGAAATTCCCCTATCATAATAGTTTCTGGTTTAATACCATGCTGGATTCTGTCAGGAATCCAAATCTAAAATGAAAACAATAAACCCAATATGCATTTTACCACATAGGACAGATAACATTTTATGACACTACAAGTAACATGGTATTATTTATCTCCAGCATAAGATTTAAGAAAGATCCCACTGAATATATCAATGAGATGACAACTAAAATTTTGTGTTCCCGTTTCTGAAAAGCCTGTATCACAAAGAATACAGGGAACTTACAGAAAAGAAAAGCAAATTTTTAAAGAATAGGACACTGTGATTTATAGATAAAGATTAAAGGATTAACACCTGGTTACATTAAAGCTATTGTGAAAGCATGTATGAAAATCAGCTTGAAGTATTGGACTGTCATAAGCAATGAAATAGGAGAGAAATTACTTTCATTTAATGGACAAAAATTAGTAATAATTGAAAGATCATAACAAAAAGCAAATTTGGGTAGTAATAAATAAGGAAACATCCCTCAACCGTGCATTTTACTGCACTGCATAAGTTTTCTTCAGAAAATACTGCAGCTTACACCTCTTAATGTAAATGCACATTCTAGCTCATCAAGTTACCACATCTGTAGAAGAACAGTCTAAGAGAGCTCTCTGTGCCAGCTTTGTCTTGTGAACTTGCAAGACTAAATTAAAAACTAAGAAACAAAAAGTGTCATGAATTCTGAATAACAAAAGCATTATTCTATAAAAATATGAGCTAAAAATGATGGTTCTTCATTTTATTTATCCTTTTTCTCCTACTGGAAAGCTTTGAATCTCTTTAAAAAAACAAGACAGAATACAATAATAATACAAAATTACCTTTGGTGAAACATTTCTCCTTGAAAAATATTTTTAGTTCAACAGTAATTTAAGGGTAAGAAATCTCTTACAAATTGCAGAATCTTTCAAGTCAGAGTTTTTTGTTTTGAGAGCAACCACAGTGATTTTCTGTCCACTGTATTTCTTAATAAACATGAAATCCTCATTAATTTTTGACTCTATTGTCATTAATCCAGCCACTTATTTATTTTTAAATGTTATAAAAAAAGCAGCAAAACAAACAGGAAATAAAAATTATTGAAAGAAGAAAAAAAAAATTATTCAAGCTGCAACTAATACCCAGCTCCCAATGTATGCTTTTTGAAAACTTCGTCCTCCCTGGTGTGAGTGGAAGCACAGTGACACAGTGGATTGAGATTGGACTGATGGTCTGGATAACCTGCACATTTAACTGCAGCGTCAGATCGCACCCATAGAACAGGATAAAACTCCCACGATGAATAATGCATTTAGGCAGATAATAGTCTTGGACTGTTAATGAAGAATAAACTGAACCCTCATATCTTTGAATTCACTTTCTGATGCAAGGCATCACTTTCAGATATAATTCAGAGCTCTTGGGAGTGGGGTTTTGAAAAGCTCCTGTTGTAAGGCAGTGGCAAAACTTCCACTGATTTCCATGAAGGGTTACGAGCCTTTCTGAAAAAAAATATAATCTGTCAACACTCCAAGGGACTGGTCGCTTAAACTGTTTCGAGGCATAGCATGGTGGTCAGTTATTCAGAGTAGTAAAATGCCATCTGTAAACCTACAGTTCACTTGGAGAGTAGCATGTGTTTGGGCCATGTGATGCTAGCCAACTAATGTAGACAATTAGCTTTCCTAGTCTCCTTCCATAGTCAAGTAAAAGTGATATGTAGCACTTGGCTACTTCCTATTGCTCTCATATTTAGCAAATTTAAGTCTAGAATTCAACATACTCGGGTACAGTCCTGGTTCTCTCCTGTTTCCACCCAAAAGGGCTGCTGAGGATGAGATTTAATTTCCTTAGCTACAGAGAGCTGTAGTGTTGAAGCATACCTCTGAAACACACTTCAGATCCCCTGCAGGGCGTGGAGAGCAAAAAAGCAATGCAGCAGAGGACTATCTAGATTACCGTTCATTTACGCAAATGCAGATATCTTCAACTACAAGCAGAGAGACTTGACCCTTGGAAATACAAAACCTACCGTTTGAGCCTGCACTGAAAGAGAGATTATTGCTTACTTTATTTTAACATAATCTGTATTGAACACAAAGTCAGAACAGCTACAGTTTTAATTCCCAGCTGTAAGGTTTCAGTCAGCTTGCTGGTGTACATGTTCAGGCTTGACTTCCCATGGATACAGGGGAATCATGGCCATTTTGCATTTAAATAAATAACTCAAGATGGCCATTAAGTCCCTTTAAAATCCCAACTTTAAATAATTGTTGAGCTTCATCAAGGTTGGCTTTGTACCTTAGCTCAAGGATGACCTCATACTGCCTATGACAAAGCTAAAACTGCTTTACTCTTGCCTCAACTGCCTATGACAAAGCAACACTGCTGACATCTCAAAGTATTCAATGTCGCAAAAAGACATCCCTTTTTTTTTCAGTGAAAACACAGCCTAGGGTTGCTGCATCTTTTTTTTCTGTGTGTTGGAGCATGGATGTCTTTTGAACTTCCTGAAGTCAGCAGGATCCTCTGGGTATTATCATGTTTATTTTGAAAAAAAGACCTATTGTTCTGGAGACTAAGACCATTTCTGAGGCTATTTTAAAACTGCTCTTTCAAACTGTTTATTGTTCTAACCTTCAATTCTAAGGACATGAGAAAAAAGTGATTAAAGACCCGTTTCCCCCACAGAGACACTATTTTTACTCATTTTTGATGCCCTATTTGGCTATTTATTGCCCTTATTGTTCCTTTTGATGGTTGCTAGGGAAAAGAAGATTAAAACTCAATGTGCAGCACAGCTCATTCTAGGGTATAATTTTTCTGGTATTTAAAATAATATATGCTAGATAATAGATAAAAATTACTGTGTTGAGCTTAAAAGGGGATATTACTGTGCCATATTTAGATTTATTTTTTCCTAGTCTTCAACAAAATGTTTCCTAAGGGATGCACAGGAAGAAGACAGATGTGATAAATACAAACAGATTTCCTCTGTGAATGCAAGAGGAGAAACATAAGGCCCAGAACAACTGACTCTCTACTCCTCCATGGAACAAAGAAAAAGTTCCTCACAAGACAGGACTAATTCATTTTAATTATCATTTTTTTTTACTGAAGTATGTGTTGTTATGCATTATTTGGAGCATATGACATAATTCTGTGAATAAAAATAATTTCTTGATATGGCTGTATTAACAATACACCTATTAAAAATGGGAAAATATCCCCTATTAGGTGGCCAACTACATTAGGCAGGACAAAAACCAGTTTCTCTCTTGGAAAAAGCAGAAATTTAGTCAGCAATCATGTTTTGCTCTAGGCCTTTAGTTTCTTCCAGAGATTCTTGATTTCTTTGGGAAGTTGGGTCATTCCAAACATGAAGCTACAGATTCTCGATAGACCCCATGAGGCATCCGCTTCACTGATAAAGCTCATTTCATGAAACTGAAACAGGTGGTTGTATGCAGGAGATGGACTTCCATATAAGCACTGCTCATCCTGAGTCAGTGTCCAGAGCAGGAGCAACGATTCACCCACTTTTGAGCCTGCCTGGACCAGAGGGAGGAAACTCTGGGTAGGGAGAACTGTCCTGTTCAGAAGAGCTGCACAGCTAAAACCAGCACTGTAGGAACGGCTGTGCCATCCATAATGCACCACTGGGCTTGTGCTATTTTTCAATTTAAGTAAAACAAGAGGCAACAAGTTTTATCAAGTAGGAAGAAAAAATTATTTCAAGATGACTGACAGATTTTTAAAGCTCCTAAAACCTAGGAATGAATAGAGACTTGTGAGTGAGTTTGGACAAAACATTTACATGCTTTTAGAAAAAATATATGAAACAGGGTAGCTGATTCCTGTGGCTGACACCTGTCAAAAAGAATTCAGAGAGGAATTTCTTTGCTGTACTAAAAGAGAAAACATGCCTGTGGTCACAGCCCCTTCTTACTTCGTTGGGCTCAATTTCTACAGCTGGCTGCCTTTGGGCACATGCCTGCGTGCTGCTCACATTGATTTAACAGGGTCCCACGAGGAGGAGAACTTGGAAAGAGCAAGGTTTGATTCCCATCCACACCAAAGGGTTTCTTGTGAGCCCCAGAGCATGTCATTTCATCTCACACTTCACTTCTTCATTCAAAAATGAATATAGTGGCACTTACCTATTCTACCGCAAACTATAAAAGCAGAAGTATTAATGTACCTGTATCACTCAAATGTTATTACACTGATAAGCATCACACAGAAGCATCCCTAAATATTCACAGTGAACAACAGACTGTCAGATCAAAGTGTTTGGCTATCTCACATGAACTTGAGATCTTTCTGTCATCGAGGTTACAGTGTGCCTCAGACCAGAGCTTGTCAAAGTTGAACATTAGCTACCAGGGTCGCTGATTTTAAAAAAAAGTCTGATCAACACAATTTGAAAGAGCTCTGAAAGGCACGTCTGTTTTTCATGGCTTAGCCTGTGATTGTTACGCAATCTGTGACTGTAGCATCCAACATCTGATTCCCCAGCACTCATAAGGCACCTGCACAGAGTGGTGTAACTAACAAACATTGCAAGTACCAGGAAAGCGTTTTTTCTAGTAGAACCTTAATTTACCAATGTCTGCCAAGATCAATGAACAAATGACCTCAATAGTTATAGCTACCTTTTAAAATAAATTACAAGACCCAGTGTTAATAGATGCAAGAGAGACTCATGTAAATACTAACTCAGCTGCTTTCCTCATAGATCTTTTAAAATCTGTGATCCCTGAAATTAAGTATTTCTAGGGATTATAAAGTGTGTCATTTACTACCGCAGTTCATATATTCTGTCAAACTCAAAAGAAAAGATTCACAGAGATAATAAACTTGCCAGATGCAAGACCTGGCAGAGATATAGATACTTTTCTTCTGAGTGTCAGGTTCTGGAGTACTTTCATTTATGAGAAATCTTTTTTTTCCCAGCTTTCTATCAGTTCTTGTATGTACATGTGTAGTGGGTCTGTCTGAGCTGATTTTCCCCATACAGCCTTCATGCTGCAGTACTGGAANTGTGTTGTTATAAAGCCTAAGAAATAACATAACAAGAAATAACAAGCAGGAAGAGCTTCAGCCTCTACATACTATAGAAGATGCCTTCTTTGAAGTAGTTTCAGTTATAAGCATAAATGTTAGAAACCTGAAAAATACATAGAGAACCCCAAAAAAATAAGGATCAGCTGATAGAAAAGCTGAGAATGTGACTGACTACACAGCCCCAAGAGAAAAGGAACTCAGGATACAAGAAAAGGGGAAAAAAAAGCTAGAGAGACAGTAGCCACTTGATGAGTTAAGATTTAAATTAAAACAAGAGGTGTTGCAGGAGACAGGTGGACGGAGTTGACATTTTAGGGAATTAAACAAAATCTGAAAATGGAAACAGGGAATCAAAAGGATGATGTAAAAGTATGGTTTAAAAATAGTTTGGGAAGATAAAGAAGGAAATACATAAGGTGAACTTTTACTAGATTTGAAGATCAGCTATCAAGGGAAAAATGAAAATATTAACATTTAAGGAGATGGTGAAGGCTACAGAAAATTACTCCAAAAGAGTATGAGCAGTGTTAAAAGTTGTTAGAAAGATGAAAAGGACTTTCCTGAAGATGTGAGAAGAAAATATCCCTATACTGCTGTAACACCTCAAGTAAACAGGCGCTTCGGGTCAAGTATAGCAACTGCACCAGTTACACCATTTTCAGATCAATCCTTTCAGTGGTCAGATATTACCCCAAGCTGGGACAAAACCAAAGTGCTTGTGCAGCACTTGTACTAGTGTGCATGTGTGTTACTGCCACTGCCCAGAAGGAAGACTTATGGAAATGTTTGCAACTAAAGCCTCCCCAAATATAAGGAAATAGAAATACATATATACATTTATACAGTGAACCCCTCTTGGCTAACCACAGTAGTTTCATTCACAGAAATAGCACAGAGATTTCTTTTTGGAGTCTAAGATATTAGATAATCTCTTTGATGTCAGGTATGTTGAGTTAACAGCTATGGTTTCTATAAAATACATAAAATACCAGTGTGATACTATACTGGATGCCTTTTCTATTTCAAAAGTATGTTTCCCTCTGCTTCACATTTTGGCAAATATATTCTGACTTCAAGGAGACTAACATCAATTCTCCTGAAGCACTTAGTTTTAATTTAGAAGAAAATAAAACCATATAAAAATTATAACCTTACAGAGAAAAGGAGAAGACTAGATTAATACAAAGAGGGGAAAACATAGAAACCTAATTAGAAGGTGAAGTTTAGATATAGAAGCAATTACAAACTGCAGCTGTGAGAAGCAATTTCATGACAACAACAGCAAAGTCATTTCACCTCCTCTATGGGCCCTGGCCCTCAGCTTCCCTCACATCCTAGGTGGCATCTCTGCACACTACATGGCAAGAAACAGGCCAAAATTTAAAAGTTCAGAGCCATAACTAGTGCTGAATCTATTTAATCTCAAGCTACAAGAGAAATGTTTGGATATAAAATAAATGTCACTTTATTACAATTGCCTCCTCTCCTTTCAGAATCTAAATCCAGATAACAAGCTCAGAAGTACTCACAATTCAGAGTCTAGGGTTCGTCTCAATATTGCAACCAAAACTCAGCTCAAGTCTGTGTTAGAGGAGCTTATTATTCTAATCAACTGTGATGTCACAGAGTACACATAGACATAGGGCCAGTACAGAGACTCCTTTAAACCCTGTTTAAAGTCCCACAGAGGCTCTGATAAGGCACTAATCATCAGAGATTTCCATACCCTTTAGCGATAATCTCCAAACCTTGACAAATTTTGTATATAGCCACTCCAGCATAAAAACTAGAAAGATAAGCCCAGTAACTTACATAGCATTGTTCTTGACTTAAACCAATACAACAAAAACCACAAGCCTATGATTATAGTCACAAATTGTCTATCTTGCTTAAAGGTAAAACCCCCCAAAATATGTAAATTTAGTCCAATATAGTAAATAATAGGTGTAAAAGGTTAATAATATCTAATTGAAATGTACTTTTTTTTTTCATTTTTCAATTATATCCTGCATGAGGAAGTATTGTTGGGAATGTCAAATAAGCCAAAAAGACATTAATTAGCCAAATAAAACTACATAACAAGATAAATAAAAATGAAAATTAAATGCTTCTAAACTTAATTTAGGCATAGGGCATAATCATTATCAAACTTAATAAAAGGTAAACAGAGTTTTAAAAGTCACTTTTCAATTCAATTGACATGTAATGGGCTCCATTTACATGCAAAACCTCTCTTGGCTACATAAGCTACCCACAGCTGGAAGAGGTTCAATTTTCCAATTATAACTAGTAGATATTATACTGCAAGTTGAAATAAAAATTATGTACAATATAAAAGCCTGTGATGACCAGGTAAGTGGAGAAGGAGTAATCAATCAATGACAAGCAATATTTGGGAAAGGAAGAGCAACTCTTGCTTCAAATGAGGAAAAACCATTGCAGAGACAACTGGAGGGACAGACCCCAGCAGCTGCTGGTGTGCGCCAGGCGTGTGCACGCGTGCTGGAGGGGCATGTAAGTAAAAACATGAAATAACATGAGAATCATTTGCCACTCAGCTACAGCTAGGAAGGGGGATTTTTTGCTGCTAGTCTTCTCTGCTTGTACTTGGCTCTGCAGAGACACTGAAGCCAGAGACACCAGGGCAGGGTGAACAAATGGACACACAACCATATGCTGATTTTTTTAAGTGTCTGCTTGCAGAGGACAGCAGTCAAGTGCACCTAGGCAGTGTGAGATTGTATGAGCCTTTTTGGAGGACAGCTTTTCAAACTGTACAAAGACAGAAAGTCAGGAAAGTATTAAAATATATCTTTATGCACGTTGTACCCGTTAATTTTTATTATCAACATGGGTGTAATTTCAGCTCTTCTACAGCATTACAAGGGTTCTTCAACTTGCTTTGTTTATCAAGGGGCCTGATCAGGTCATCAGGAGGAGTAGGGCCACCTCATCCAGCTGGTGTTGCAGGGGTGGTTCTGGCTGGTCCTCTGGTTTCAGCCCCAGGCACAAGTCTTCCTCCAGGCCCTGGGAACCCACCCACCTTGTACCATCCATCCTTATCTCCCTGTCTCATGATGAAGCCTCGGATATATATTTTGCCCAGAAAACACAGGAACAAATGAAGAAATGGAGCGGTCCATAGAGCATTTCATACTACAGTGGAAGCGGCTGCTCCCACCTGAGCATTATGAGAGACCTCTAGAAGGAAAAAGCCCACTGCACATAGAATCACAGCATGCTGCAGGCAGGCCAGGCAAGATTTCCACCTGTAAACACTTGCTGTTTGCACTGTTCTGTGGTAGGATTTCACAATGGGAGAGAAATGCAGTGAATGCTCTTAGATGATGCCTTTTCAGCTTTTCTAAAATGACAAAAGTTATTAGCAGAGTTAATTGTGTTCTGCATGACCTTACAGGGAAAAACTATCCAAGCAATACCTTAAAAACAGTTAATGGAAGAAAAGAATATTTTTTCATATTACCACTACTGTTCACAGGTGAAAGTGCAGGACCTTTGTAGAGCAGGAGAGAAGGGAATGGAAGGATGTGGTTTGCAGCCAGGATAAAGCATTTGTAACTGGATTTATTTTGTGGTGTTGTGTACGTAGCAAATAAGCCATTTTGTTTGTATTTTTCCTCTTTATTTTTTGGAAGGGTGGAGAATAAGGTGAGATGTGAAAAAGATTGTGAAGAAGCTAGTTTTTTAGCTTATACAATTTATACATTCAGCCACTGTCATGATAAAAAAATGGGAGAAGCAGAAGCAATAGAGGTAAAAAAAAAAGAACTGAAAACACAGGAGGGAAAGAAAGGGTAAGTAGAAAGAAATTAGGGCTAGATATAGCACCATATCTTATGGTACTACCTTTTGATGTAAAGGTTTCCACTATCTTCTTCAACAAAAGACAGCCTAAGAAAAGGTTAAGCCACAAGACAAGGGCAAAAGTGGAATGTTAATACAGGAAGAAACACATTCTTTTGTGAAAGAAGAGAAAAGCTTTCCTTCATTGTTTTATTCTAAGAGAACTTTGTAAAAAACACATTTTCATGTGAATTCATGATTTCCTCTGCAGGCTGTCAAGCATTTTTTCCCCAGCATTTAACATCAGAATGAACATGTAGATAGATGGCAAAATCACTCAGCCTATTATTTCACAGGATTTATAACTTTTTAGCTAAATAACATTTTTGTGTAATACACCTTGTATTGGAAATCTGAGGTTTCCAGTATTCAGCCTTCATTTCAGCTCTGATCTGACAGGAAAGCAAACCTTCAGGCTGACACCAAGGACAGAACATAGAAGTGAAGTGATGTGGCTGAGATTAAAGGAAGGATGATTTCAATGTGTAATCTGAAGAGCTCACAGGGAATCCCTTCTTGCAGATGTCAACACAAAGACATCCTGACAGGAGGCACTTGGTATTTTTGCATTGCTATTCACTCTGCACACAGGGACAGAGCCCAGAGCTTTGGATTCTTCCAGACTCTGTAAGGGCTGACATCACACAAGGCTGTACATACTACTGTCATTGCTGACATAGCTACAGCTGCAGAAATATTCACTGCCTTAAGATGTCCTTCCTGGACAGTGTAGTTCCTTCTCAGGGCACTCAGAGGAGCTGGAAACAGAACAGTCCATTGGCAAAGACACCTCTAGGGAATAGCTTCTTCCCAGCAGCCAAAGAATATGGCAGAGAAACATACAAATACCAACATAATTGTTCTAAGAATCTTGCCAAAACTCAACATATTGGATTTGCAGAGTTTCTTGTAATTGCTGGATTTATTGGAAAGGTGTATATATGTATATATATAAAAACACATACAGTAAATGTATACATTGTGTACATGTGTACATTGCACATATTACCATATGTGTGTGTCTAACTACACCTATATTATATACAAAATTATGTAAAATAAAATGAGGTTTTACTGTTGCTGAGATATATTGCCAGAGCTGTAGGGTGCATTTTAGAGCACAAATGACAGGAAATCATCAGATTGCCAGCACATTTGCAGTATATAATTTGACAAGGTCTGTTTCAACTACTGTTGCAAATAAAAAACAAGTCAGACAAAACAGTCATCCATTACCAAAGCACCTTCCAGCCCATGCTGTCCTTTATCCTCGTCCTTCCATTTCACATCTTTCCACCTAAAGACATGCCCTAGATTATGCTGTTGCTACACAGGGTGTAACTAACACACATTGTTTATTAAATGAATTAGAAATTTATCAAAAGAATGACAATAAGGGGAAAAGTATGGAGACCTCAGGAATGTCATCCAGCTCTTGCTGTAGGTAATAAATTCCTGTTCAATTTTACTAATGCTCCATCTCCAAACTGTTGAATACATATGGCATTTTAAAACTATTACTGCATGCTAGAGGCTGAAACATAAGAACAGGAAAATTTATTTCTAAAAGCCAGTCACAGGCTGTTATTATAACTAAATTTCAGCCGGTGCCATGCTTAGCTTAATTACATAAATTGAAATGAAGGTTAGAGATAAAAGCAGAAAAAGCTATACTAGTGGTTTGGACAAGCTAGAGGCAGTGGAGGAGAAGAGGTGGTCACAGAGGACATGAGGAGTACACTGAGGACAGCCAGGAATGGGTGAGTGATCCCAACTCCTCCCGAGAACTGGCCTAAACTGCAGTTTAAGATTCCGGGTAATAGAAATCAGTGTATTTAAACTCGCTTAAATAAAGCTATGTTACCTTGCACTTGTTGAAAATCCAGTCCAATGTATTTCAGTTGATAACAATGATAAGTTGAGAAGTGGATTTAAATTACTACTTGCATTAGATGAATCAGTAATAATGAAAATGCAACCACTGGGGAAAATATCCCTTCAAATGAGGGCTTTATAATGCTAACATTATGTTGCACACATTATTAAAGAACAGTCTAACAGGTTGATTAGCCCTTTCTAATGGTGCCCATCCATTATTAATAAAGCAATCACACTTTTAAGGCCTGATTCTCAATTATTTCATTAGCTGAATGAAAAATTAAACAAAGGTGAAGAGAAACATTTCAGCTTCCTTAGCAGCCCTGGAGAGGAAAACCTTTTCTCCTACACTGTTTTTACTGAATTAGACAAGTGAAATAACCAACCTTTATCATTGAGGATTTTTGCTGGTGAACATATGCCAATGAACCCACCAGATTTGTTCATTAAGTCTGACTTATGGGAAGATTGAAAAGAGTACATCATCTCAGCAGTAGGAAAATGCCAAAAGATTTAGATACTTTGCTTGACCTTTGTTTATGAATTGACTTTATCTAGAAATGGGGCTGAAAGCCTCCTATAAAAATCCTTCCTCTTTTGAAAAAGGGCAAAAAGGACTCTTCTTGAAATATAAACTCAACGATAACTATCCCATTTTTTTCCAGGTTATATACAACTCACAATATTTTTTTCCCCATTAAGCACATCACTCAGGAACAAAAAAAAGGCTGTTCAGGTCAACTGTGTGAGATCAAATTCACAAACAAAACAGCAAAATTTCTAAGAACAAGTCAATATTTAAAATTGAAGATGCTTCCTATTCTTCTGCTCATCTTCCTTACTAACTTACTAGTCACCATATTTCCATTTTCTGAGAGGTTAATACCCACTACTCTATGTGAGAGCCAGAGTTTCAGCTAATGATGTACCAGATGTGAAGAGATGCATACTGATTTTTGTAGACCAGATCAGCTCAGCCTATGGAATTTATTTTCCATACAGAGGTGGGAAGTGACACCAGCTTCTAGGCTGATGTGCAAGCCATGGTTTGCCGACAATGCATGGGTCTGTACTATGGCCAAAGAGTGATGAAACCTTATTTGTCCGAGTGCCTTAAATGTTTTGTACGTATTCCTTAATTGTTTTTGAAGCCTCCCAACAGTTATTCTGAAGCCAAAACTGCCTGCAGAATGTTGCCTATCAAAAACTTCTTTCAAAAGACCTAGGGACAGGACTGAGGAGAAGGCAACTTACAGTTGTAACATCAACAGCTGAAGCAGGAAGAAATGAATGAAAACATTTCCCCAATGACTCCCCAGGACATGAGCAGATCATGGCAGCTGCTGTTGCTGCATCCCTGCAGCTAATGTGGCGTACCTGTAATGATGTTTGCTGGTACTTAGGAGAACAAACTTCCCACATTCCTTGAGGTGTCTCCTAGTCCTAGGAACAGAGGTGATCACCAGAGCATGCTTGCTCCTTAGAAATGAACTCGCCTCACTCAGTCTCACTGCTTAAACTATTTCACTGTCACCCAAAGCAGAAGACTTGAAAAAACAGAAAAGTGTGATTTTTACATGTGCAGAGAAGGCAGAGAAATATGATTATAGGAATTTTCAGCTAAGCATT
The DNA here is from genome assembly GCA_013401335.1 of Brachypteracias leptosomus. Classification (NCBI taxonomy): domain Eukaryota; kingdom Metazoa; phylum Chordata; class Aves; order Coraciiformes; family Brachypteraciidae; genus Brachypteracias; species Brachypteracias leptosomus. The sequence goes on from VYZX01014727.1 coordinate 87,014, forward strand.
CATTTGTCTTGGTGTTCCAAATGTTGTCTTTTTTTTTTTTTTCTTTGGTTTAAAGGAAATTCTACAGTATTAAAGTTCTTTCTATATTCATGGCTGATGCAACAGAGAGTATATTTGGAAAGTGAAGTTAAAGCAGAGATGTAGCAAACAGAATTTAAAAGGTTGCCCTAAGAACAGAAAGAAACAGAAAAAAAAAAAAAGATATGTTTCTGAGAGAAGATGAAGGGCATGGTGAGATTCATCTTTATGGGAAAACAGACAACAGGAATATTATCATTATTTCTTTAAAATAATAAATCATAGCCCTCTTCCAAAAAATTTGTATATCATCGGACTAAGCCTAATGTACATTTTCCTCCTTCTACTGTTTTCTGAGAATAGTCTACTTAAGAGTTTATACTATTGACTTCATACTGTGGTTTGAAGCTGTATACTATGGGTTTATACTACATACTCACATAAACTAGCCCAGACACACCAAATCCCTCTCCACGTGTTGATCCACATACACAGCTGCAGGTCAGGCCCAGGGCAGAAAAGTACATGAAGCACTCTCCTTCATCTAGGCTCCAAGGTCCCCTCCATTCAATCCAACAGCTCTGGTAACAGGAAACACTGAACACCCTAAAGCTTGTCCATCAGCATGACTCTCCCTGAGAAATTGGTGGATATCAGGAGCCATGTTTCCATACATCACTGACAACAGAAATTTCATGGTTCACAGTACACTACATACATATGTCTACTCCTGCACCCTTGTGTCAACTGGAAGAGTAGCCTGAAGCACAGCCTAACCAGCAGCTGGGTGAGCAGGCAGACCTCGCAACTGGCCCTCAGGGTTGGAAAAGAGCAGGAACTCTTTCATTCATTGTGTATGAGGTCTAGCACAATGGCATCCTTTGATTACTGTTCCTGTTACTATTCGTTACTAATAAAATTTCCTGGACTATATGAGACAAAACTGCCACATTTTCCCTGCAGGTCTTTTAAGTACAAAACTTATATATAGCTTGCTTCTAATATTGATTATAAAGCAATGCCTTCTGGATCTCCATTGTATAACACTGCCTTGACCCAGGCCTACTAAATGACTGCAGAGTGACCAAGATACTAAAGTCATAGGAAGGGAGGAAAGGTTTGCTTCTATTAGCATTCTGTTAATGTGCTTTATGTTGATAATCCTTGACCTTAATCTGCTAATACAATATTTTCAGATTTGGAAAGCCAGGATCATTTTTTGAGTTCATCCATTCTGGTGCAGGAAATTTAATTTGGGCTTGCAGTAAGTGACAGAACTGAAAACAGACGAGGTGATAGTACAGCACATTATAGTATTAGGGTATCTGATTTCTGATTTACTTTTTGCAATGCTATTGAAACGGACTAATATGCAGAGATCAGAGGTTTGAAAGGACTGGAAGGCAATATCCATATCCAGTAAATCATGTGCTTAGTTCAACAAATACCCACTGATTACTCATTATTTAAAAAATGAACAAAAAATATATAGAGTCATAGGATTGTAAATACATTCATAACAACATGTAATGTTGCAAAAAACGAAGTATGGTATAACATTGATAACCTTGTGAAAGACAGAGATGCTGTGTATTTCTGAAGAATGCCACTTGTAATTCTTTGTAGTCATTCTTTGAAATAAGTGATATATTTCTCATTTCAGTGTCTTGGAAAAGGATGAATGAACTACCTCTGTCTTCGTTGTTATGAAAGAGCTCTAATCATAACTCCTATACCACTACATTATCAGAGAACTAGATTATGAATCCTAGTCTTTTCCCACCACGGGTGATAAGAGCAGTTTTGTCATCAGATTTTGCAAAACACAATCAGTATGAATAATCTCAGTTAGTATTTGAAAAATGGTTTTTGTGTAAATGTTGACAAGCAGAGAGTTCCTGCATGTTCAAATGAAAAGTGGATGAATAATCATTAGAGAATCTATTTACTCATGAAAAATTGGAAATTATTCACAGTCTTGCTTTCTCCATTAACCTGGTTTCTGATATGTAATCAATGCCTTTCAGGATATCTCCTATCTGAGCAGTACTTATTATAAATAAATAAATCCACTGATAAAAATGTGGGGGTCTACATCAAACATTTGACTTAGAGCGTAGTCCCCATTTCATCAAGTCTGGGGAAATGGGATGCTCTTCTTTTCCCATCTCTATCAGTCCCTTACTGGAAAAGTTAGGGAAACTACATATTTTCCCCACCTATGCAATGGGTTTCTTGTGACTCTTAACCGATGTTTCTAAGTCATTCAGATAACTTTTACAAAAAATTATTCTCTTACCAGTGTAAAAGAAAGAATCTGAGAGGGTTTTTTTATCTTTGGTTTGGGTTGGAGTCTTTTTTTACATTGAGTTCCCTACAGCTGAGAAGATATGTTTAAAATTTCTTAACCACATTGAGTTTTTTGAGAACCATACTATGGTTGAAATTTTGAAGCAGAAAAAACTCTGAGACAATGGAATGAATTCTGCAGCAAATAAAACCTTTGTGAACTCCTTTGCAAAGATTAGGCTTCAAATCAATTATTCAAACTCCTTTTGTTAGTTCAATGCTTACATACACAGACTTAACAGGCAAAGTAATTTTTTTACATAGTAGGATTGCTTCATTGGTTTCTTTTTTCTTGCTGAAGTGTTCAGCATGAGGGAGGGATTCTAAACTAGTTTCACTAGTTTCCACTGTTGGCACCATGGGGAAGTCAAAACCTGAGTCTTGCTCTAAATAGGTATTTTGATGTCTAATAACTAATTAATAATTTAAGCTTCCCTTCCCTTTTAAATAATGCATTGAGAATTCTTTATAGCTGTATCTGAGTTTTGAGTTTCTGTAATTGCTTTAAAAAATGTCTCCATGCAATCACCAGGGTTATAGACAAAATCACATAAGCTACTACACAGCAATAGGAGTCCGGGAAGCAGAGCTGTAGGACACTGGTGAAAACCACCAGCAAAGGTCTTACCCAGGATATGCCTAGGGGAAGATGGATTTTTAAGCCATCATCTCTTCCCTACCAGAAGGACCCTAACAGATTCTACCTCCCTCTCCTTCTTTTTTTTTTTTAATTTGGTTAAAGAAAATTTTGGCTAAAAAGAACAAGCTCATCTTTACATATGACACTCTTAAGAAGCAATTGACTGTCAATCGCACTAGACATAGTAGGGTTGTAGACAGATACCTTCTTTAGGATACCAGAGAAAGAAGGACTCATATGAATAAGGACCAACTTAAAAAAATCCTTTCCCCACCCACTTTTAACAGCAACAAAGAAATTTTTACCTTTCAGAACAGAACACTGTCTTTCTCTCTCATCCTCCCACACTGCAGTGATCTGTTCCTCTAATCTCCATTATTAAACTTTGCCTTGACATAGAATGTCAATGAAATAGCACAGAAAGGAGCATTATAAAAAGAACTCCTGGGAACTACAGGCCTCCTAAGATATGGATATGAGTAAATGGAAATTTGGAGATGTTGAAAAAAAACAACAAAGACCTTATGAGAAAAAAAACATTAATAACTGCAGAGAATCAAGACAAAACTACAAGAGAGCAAGCAGTGCTGTAGCCCCAAGAAAGACTTTGTGTGATGGGCCTGCAGAAATAAAACTTATATTCTTCCTAAATTGATTTGTTCATATACTACAGCTTCTAGGTGTTTTGAAGACAGCTTTGCTTTCACATATCCCCTTCCTCTCCCCCCCCTTCCCCCCCCCCAAATCAAACCCTATATAGTGACTCATAAGTGATTCTATTTCATTATAACAGTCACAGTTTCTCTCTCACCATGTCTGGTTTGGAGTGAGATTCTTTTCCTTGAGCTACTGGTATTAGAATTTTCTAAGCCACTCTCATGCCCATAAAAAAGCACTATAATTTCCAAACTCAGTGTCAACTGTAGTATGTCATTTCTCCTAAAATACTTGACATACCCCCACTCCCAAATCCAAATGCTTGTATTTTATATTTGCTTTTTATTTCTACGGAATTCTACCACATACAACTCTATTCTGCTTTAAAAGTGCCCTTAAAAAACAAATGTCAACAGTTTCATAGGTCAGAAATTATATAAATATTTTTCATCACATTTCAATTGTAAAAATGATGAAAATTTGGACATTGGATTTTGATCTAGTTTCTACTACAATGAAATGAAGATAAAATCTTTTATAAAAGAGCTAAAAATTGCAAGCAGACCCACTATGTAATAAATGAAACAGTCCTTTATTACACAAAAAACTATGAGCCTATATAAACCACAGAGCTTTCATTCTGCTTCCCATAGGAAAAAGGAAAATGTCTTGTTACTAGCAGTCTTCGTTTACATCAATCATCATTCTGATTATCAGTACTTCCAACATCATTCTAGCTGGAGTTCATGATCCAATTTATAAAAGTGTAAGTGAAATTAACAAACTTGTAAGGAAGTATATAAATAATGTAAGATGTACTCTATAAAATGCTGATAATCTTGGCTGAGACACAGCAGAGCCTGTGTAATGAGCAAAATTTCAACAAAAGCAATCTCCAATAGGTTTCTTGTCTTTTTCCAGTTTCTTGTTGAGCCTAGTTTTTGCATTTGTAACACCCTCCATTGAGGATTTGTACATCTACAATGCTGTGCATGAAAATCACCCTCAATTTGTTTGTCTTGAACCTGGCTTCTACCAGGATCACTCAATGGACCCTGGTTCTTGTCCTGAAAAAGATGGTGAGCAGTCAGTATTATTCACCCTCTCATCACACTGATAGATTTCTATCAGATCTTGCCTCAATCATCACTTTTCAAGGAAAACATGTCCCAGCCTATTAGTTGTTTCTTATATGGAAGCCATTCCACATCCTTCTCACATGGCAGTTTAATTCTCTCAAAGATATCTATTGACAGACTTATATTCAAAGTAGTCTGTATGAGTTGAGTCACTCATTGCCACATACTAGCAAACCACTTAAACTGGAAAAGATTTGAAGACAAAAATTCCATTATAGTAGCGATACTGACTCTTTCCAAGTAGATCATGTTTATCCAGGTGTCCACTAAGTCTATCTTTTGTTAAGATTTCTACTGTTTTCTCAGCACTGGTCTCAGTTACAGGACTGCCATTTCCAGGTTCCACCTAACTCTTTCTTCAAAGACAGGCATCACACAATCCTCCTGTATTCAAATACTAAGAGAGTTTCAGAACAGGGTGTTACACTCTACTACTATTAAGCTATTTTATACCTGAGTTATTTTGGGACCCTTTGCGAATACTGTCCAGCCCTTGTATTATGTTAGTGTTAATATCCTCTATTTCTGCTACAACCTCTTCAACATCTATTTCAATTCCATGCAACGCCACTGTTGTACCTTTCCCAAAAAACGTTTTGCTGTGGGACTCTCCTCGGTCTCTTCAGCAGTGAGTGCTGGTGTAGAGAGCTGATTTGGCCTGTCAGTAACATCCTACCACTTTTATACTTCTACCCTTTCCTCACATGTTTTTTTCCTTTATGCTTGGCCTTTTAAAATTCATTTGAAGGGCTTCATGCTCCTGGATATGGATCAGAAGTTAATTCCAATTCCTTTAACTACTTGCTCTTCAAACTCTTCTTTTGTCTGCACCTTTGTGCAACTGGCCAGAGTTTAAGATCCTTTATATCTTCTTCATTTGGATTCATATTTAGTTCCCTGATGGATGTTTTCTTCTAATAACTTCCATTACTTTGCTGATTAGCCATAATTGTATCACTTTTTCAGTCCTTCCTCTAGTGCTTTGTTTCCAGGATGGTGTTCCTTGCTAATCTTCATGCCACAGATCAGGATAACTCTCTCAGTTGCTTCTTCTAGGTTCTATTAATGACATTTTCTTGTTTTTACATAGCTTATGTTTTGAATGGAAGCAGGCGATTTTTGCTACCTGTTGCTCTTGAAGGGGTGTAAGCTGTAAGACTTCACACCATGGCATTCCTTACATTGCTAAGTGCTGGTTCCTGTGCTGGTACTCTGAACAGCTGCTCTACATGAAACAATCATTGATAACACCTAAGAATTATGTCTTCACTTCATGTCCTGATATAGCATTTGTCCAATTCATGTGAGAAAATTTTAAGTTACCTAATTTTCTCTACTTTCTGTTCTCTCAGTATTACACTGGTACTGCCATTCTGGTCAAGCAGTCTCTATTGTGGCCCAAGTATTATATTTTTCCTGTTCATGTCTGAAATTTCAATCCACATTGATTCTAATGTTACAAATCACAGTGGTGAGTAATGTGATTTGAATCTTATCTCCTTTAACTTATAGCATTATTATTCACCTTATCTTTCTTGCAAATTTAGTATTAGTGTCTCTGATTGTCCCTTTTCCAGTTACTATTACATTCATATCTTCATTTAGTTATGAATTCCAGTTCCATCTTAATTCTTAGACTTACACAAGTACACGTACCGCTGCCCTAGTTCCCTTCTTGGCAGTCTATTTAAATGACTGTGCATTTGCTTTTAATTTCATATGTATTTAGGAAGGAAGATAAATTATTCACTTAAAGATATGAATGTTTTCTGTCTCACTTTAGAGGCATTTCCCAAACTGCTATTCTCACACCTAGTGCTGGGTTGTCCACTGGACATCCCAATCTGGCCAAGGACCATTCTGGGGGAAATCTTCTCTGGGTACTCCTGTTAGTTTTGTCTTACTAAATAATGTGCAAAACATTTCCATAATTTCTTCGCTCCAGCATACTGTTTTCTCCCAATGCTACAGATGGAGTTATCCATGGTTATATATGTCTGAGTATATATCTGAATATGTCTGAACTTATGACCTGCAAGAGGCTAAGTTATTCTATGCTTGATATTATTAGCAATTTTACAAGTAATCTTACTAAAGACATAAGAGCCTACTACCACTGTCAGAAGTAGATGCCTAGAAAATAATAAGAAAAGGCCAAGCACTCCTCCCAGACTCTAGCAAGTCAAAGATGGTATCTTCCATTTCACAAACCTCGATGTTCTTTTTCCATTGATTTCACCAATCACATCTGAATCAATGTAAATAAAGCACTAGCAAAAGTTGATAGAACACAGGATGAAATTTTTTCATTCTTAGCCTGATCCCTGGTCTGTCATATTCTAATCAGGAGCAGTAACTGCACCTTGTGTTGGAGCATCTATGAATGCTGTATATATATATAAAAGACAGGATAGCTGTGCTTCATTCTTTTGAATTCACTAAACATAGAATGAGACTGAGCTGCATCCCTGCTGAAGTGCAACATGCCTCTAATGTCTATGACTACTATTTACAGTAGAAATTCGGGAAGAGCAAAACAAAATTATTTCTGAAGTGCCATGCCACATCCTCCCCATAGGAAAATCAACACATCACAGAAGTTCAGTGGAGTGATGCAATTAACAGTATGTCTCCCAGTTTCTGCCTCCACCCTCAGTGTGCTGTCACATACAGCATGCACCTGAAAAGAACACATTAGACACAAAAACTATTCTGTTAAGACAAAAGCCTGTCTAATGCAGCTTAAGCTATAAACCCCAGACTTTTAGGGAACACTTTAAAAAAACCCCAAACCCCACCATCTGTTTTTATATGAAAGAGGAAGAACACCAAACTGCACCTTTTACTCTCTTTCAACAAAGCTGCTTCAAAAGTAGATGGGATGTGAGAGAGACACCTTGCCCATGCACATGGTCCTTGCTTAGCTCTCCTCATCCTTTGAAAGAGTTCTGACCTAGCAAAGTTCAAAGCTCTTGAACGCTGTGTTGAGCATGTTTTGCAGCTCTTTTACTAGCCAGGAGGTGTACCCTGAAATAGAAGCATGATGCATTCATGAGCAGCTGTGAAGTGTTCTGCTTTTGAAAACTGTAAGAAGTACCAGATGAATTTCCCCGTTTCCTCCTAACGTACAACTTCTTATCATTTGCTCAGTTCAAATCTATGTATACTGCATCTGAAAATCTATGTTATAAGCAGCTGAAGCCAAACTAATGCTTTAGAGTTTCATGAAAACCTAAATTCTAGCTTTTTATATCAATTTCAGCTGGGAGAAAGAAAGAATAGTAACCTTTCTTTGGAGGAAACAGAGTAAGGGAATGGAGTAGCTGTATCACCCTGAGAATTTCTTCAACTATATAAATCAAAATTGTGTCTGGATATTTAAATAAGTATAAACACACACACACATACAGACCTCCATGTACAGAAACTGTTGTTTATCCTGAAATTAAATCAAGCGGTTTCTTTTATTGTCTGAGACAAAGGATGCTTGCTAAATCAGCTAGCTATCATACCATTAGTGTTCTGACAAAACAAATCTAACCTTGAATAACTAGAGATAGTTAATCTTCAGAACTAGGGACTTCTCTAGTTTTATAGGAAATTGAATTCAAATCAAACTAAACAATCTATGATTCTGATGGAACAATGTCTATTGATGTGAGAAGCAAAAAAACGTCCAGGGTTCTTACACAAAAGGGAGGGAAGTTTATCTATGCCTGTTTATCTATCATTTAAAATGTACAAGCTGCACTAATACAGCTCTGTGAAATGACACTAATTAGGAGACAAGTCATCATTGTAAGAATTCTGTGGATTTCTTGCTGCTCAATAGGGGCTTTTCTTAGACTACGAACTGTATTTAGGTTCTTGAAGCTTTCATAATCAAGATTTAAATAGAAAATCATCCTCCACTCTGAAATATTTACGTTCCTTTAGCACCAACTTCACTAACGATCTCTGCTTCTCTCTATTTGAAAGTTGGACTGCCCAACTTGATTTCCTTTCTAAGTCACTTGTTCCCCTTCATGCTTTGAAACCTCCTGAAGGCATTTCCAGTCCATATCAAAGCTGAGAAATCTAATAGAAAAAAAAAAAAATCATTTTACCTCAAAATTTTTACAGGAAGTGTCATCAAAACCAGATATCCTCAAGGGGAGAACTATCTATTCTAATTTTATCATGATGCACAGTCCACACAGGTTTTACAACAGTCAGCCAGGAGATACTGACTTTACTGTAGGTATAAGTAAAAGATGCCTGTGACAGCAGACTACTGAGGTGGCTGTGACTAGAGAAGGGATCCAGAAACATCAGTGTCACATGCAGCTTCATTCCCTGGAACAGACCTTCAGCCCTGCTGCTACACAGAGTGTGAGGCTGAGCTGGAGAATATGGCAGCTACTGCGGAAAAGAAATGGTCCTCCATAAGCTACTGCAGATGGCACTTTGACCCTGACAACATCAGTAGCAAGCTTTGTGTACACTATCACAAAGCCTGAAGCTGGCTCAGAAAGAAGAGCTGATGTATTCCTCACTGTTTTAGGATGATTGTGTCTTCTTTCCATCCCTGTACTTATTTTGTAATCAACCTTTCAGCAGATGAAATGAAACATCATTATGATTACAAGTGTAACTTTAAAACATCTCTCCTGAGCATAATTTCCCAGCAACTAAACAAAGAAAACTTCAAATCGATGTTCTGGTTTTAATTCCTTTCTGAGTGAAGATAACAAGTAAATAGGTCATCTTCATGTCTCCTTAGTTAGTCTACCCACACATGACTGAAGGCACTAGAAACAGAAGCCCTGCCATCTGAGGTTGGTGAGTGGCTTCTCTTCCAAGTGTACTGTAAGACAGATACATTAAATACCTCCAGCAACTGCCTATGCAGTATGGTGATGAGGAATCTTTCCCCATCACTTGCATTTTTATATCCTGCTAGGACTGAATCATAACTGCCTAAGGATGCTGAAAACATTCAGTTGAAGATTATTTTTCTCTATTAAGATGCATTAAAAAGGAAACACAATCTCTCACATTCAAACCTTTCACATCACTTTCTGCAAGAGCAAGGTTATTAAACAGCTGCTTATTTTGACCCTTTGAAATGACCGCAATTTAGTAATGGAATTACAGTTCTTCACCTGTCACCGCATACCAATTTGTTAGAAGCTTTGGAATGAATTTCTGTGCAAATGAAAATGATTGTCACCATTGTTACTGGTCATAAAGAATGAATTCGGAGTGTTTCTTAATAGTATGCAAATGCCGTGAGTTGCTTCTGATAAATTACTTCAGTCCTAAAAAATAGAGTTTAAAAGGTGAAAGTGAGGATGCATTCAGCAAGATAGCAAATGCTAGCGGAGGACAGAGCTGTAAGTGTGGGCACAGCAGGATGCCAAGACTACAGAGAACTACCAGAAGTGCATGCCTGGAGTATGGAGTCTTTTTTAATTAGCATCAAGCTTCTCAGAAACACACAGACTTCCAAGGTAGCATTGCACTTCTGGTATAGGTGGGATGGAAGTCAGTTAGTTGCTTCTTCACAAACATTTAACTTCATTGTGTAACTCAAAGTTTCTCTGCTTTGTTTACAATACATTTCTCTATTACTAGCCAGCTGAAGGAGTGTGGTCCCAAAATTGGCACCTGGTCTCTTTAATCACTCTTCATACATCAAAATTGGCTACATTCAAAAGTTCTCCGTCTAGTGATGTCTTTATCAATCAGATCACTGTGAGGACTAGCACATTAGTGCACCTTATCCTTGGTGCCATCTCAAGGCATATCAAGGATAAGAGGGTCATTAGGGGCAGTCAACATGGCTTCACCAAGGGGAAGTCGTGCTTGACCAACCTCATAGCCTTTTATGAGGATATAACGAGGTGGATGGATGATGGCAGAGAGGTGGATGTGGTCTACCTTGACTTCAGTAAAGCCTTTGACAAGGTCTCCCACAGCATCCTCACAGCTAAACTGAGGAAGTGTGGACTGGANAGGCTGAGGGAGCTGGGTCTCTTTAGCTTGCAGAAGAGGAGACTAAGGGGAGACCTCATTAATGTTTATAAATATATAAAGGGGGAGTGTCACGAAGATGGAGCCAGGCTCTTCTTGGTGACAAACAATGATAAGACAAGGGGTAACGGGTACAAACTGGAACACAGGAGGTTCCACTTAAATATGAGAAGAAACTTCTTCTCAGTGAGGGTAACAGGACACTGGAACAGGCTGCCCAGGGAGGTTGTGGAGTCTCCTTCTCTGGAGACATTCAAAACCCGCCTGGACGCCTTCCTGTGTAACCTCATCTAGGTGTTCCTGCTCCGTCAGGGGGATTGGACTAGATGATCTTTTGAGGTCCCTTCCAATCCCTGACATTCTGTGATTCTGTGATTCTGTGATTAGTGTGCTATCCTGATACATCACTGATATACTGTGCCTACTCCCTTTGGCTTAAAAGGACTGAACAGCAAGCAAGGAAGATGATTCAGACCCAAACTTTGTCAACTTCTGCCTAAGTTGCCTTCAGGAAGCAGCCAGAAAATACAGGGCCTGGTTACTCCAGCACATTCAGTTCCAACATCTGATAGGCCATCTTGAAGATAATTTTTGTTTAGGTGTGCACTTTAAAGACCAGTTCAGCTGTCTGCAATTTTAGTCTGTCTTAAATATGACGGTGCTAGAATACTGATAGCGAAAATCAGATTGCCGAGAAATAGCTCACAGGAGATTTTAAAACTGCCTGCAGAACTCTTCTGTTTTACAGACTCATAGGACCAGTACAGTTGTAAGGGATCTCAGGAGGTCTCTGGTCCAATCTCCTGTTCAAAGCAGAGTCAGCCATGAAGTCAGATCAACTTGCTCAGGGCTTTATCCAGACGGGTTTCGAAATACTCCTACAATGGAGACTGTCCATCATCACTATTCCCATGCTTTGCTGTTCTCAAGGTGAAAAAATTTCTCACTGTATCTTGCAGTCTGAATCTTCTCTTTTCAGTTTACAACTGTTGCCTTTCGTTCTCCTGCCACGCACCTTAGTGAAGAGCCTGGCTCTGCCTTGCCAACCTCCTCATAGATGTCGGCAGGCCACTGTTAGCTCTCCACTCTTCCCTGAGCTGAACAAACCCCATTCCCTCATCTTCTCCTCAGAGGACAAATGCACCAGCTCCCCAACCATCTTGGTGACTTTTCACTGAATGTGCTCCAGTTTACCAGTTTTCTTTTACTGGCAGCCCAGAATAAAACATTCAAGTAGCAGCCTAGAAAGGCCAAATAAAGAGGAATAATCACTTCCTTTGCTCTAACTACAGTCCTGTTAATGCATCCCTCTATATTGTCAGCCTTGCTTACTGTCAGGGCACGCTGCTGGCTCACAAGCAGATTCCTCTCCACCAAAAGTTTGCTCAGTCACATGCTGCTTAGCCCTCTTCTATCTCTTTTGATGCTAATCACTTCTTCCAAGAGTAAAGTCTGTAAGAGTTTGGTGTTCCTGAAAGCAGTGTGAAGAATGGCATCACAGTAGCAAAACAAGTGATTTCCTAAAGAGAGCTAGAATTAGCTTAAATACACTAACCCACATATCCTTACTATAGCCATTTAAATCCTGTCCTTAAACAGTGAAAGCATACTCAATCTCAGGCAGGCCAAAAAAAAAAAGACATAAGTGATAGGTTAATTTGATCCATATTTGTGATGGAAAAGATGTGTAAAAAGTACATGCTAATAGAAGTAAAATAATGTCTACATCCAACTGTAAGAAAAATTAATGACAATAACTAAGGAGGAAAAAAAGACAAATAGTTAATTATACCTCAGGCAATTTTTAATCTTTAGTATTGATGTTCTGTTTCTACTGACAATTACTCCTAAGACCTTACAGGAAATAATAATTGAATATTCCAACTGTTCTAACAGGAAAAGGAAAAAACCCCTCAATCATTCAACACGTAACAGCTTACCAGGCTTATCCTGCTGAAACTAGCATCTAGTGGGGTTTTTTTTGTGGTTTTGTTTTGGTTTTTATTTGCTTTTGTGAGTGCTAAATATACACAAGAGGCACTGAGGAGCGAAGGGTAATCAAACTGCTTAACTTAACACCACTGAATCAGAGGCCCAGACATTTCCATTTCCTTGCCCCTAGTCATCTTTAATAGGAATGCAATGTTAAGAATCTGTACCTTCAGGCTGGTCACGAGCAATCCTACATAAGATTAGATATTTTATATCTGTCTTGGGTTTTCATGTTTGGACCATCATCATAGATACCTGTCTGCTAGTAATAAAGAACACTTTGTAGGACTTGAAGGTTCAACTTTGATTTTATCATATCATAAGGCAAAGATTCTTACTTAGACATTTTAGGACTTCTCAGAGCCGAATGATCTCCACAAAGCCAGTGCTGCATATTCCATTTCTGTTAGGTTAAAGCTAAGCTAAACCCAAAGTGGGCTGATGGTATCAAAGGGGGCTTTCATCTGAAAGGTCCTTGTTTAAGGTCATGGCAACCAGGCAATTTCTTATATGTTTCTCCTTTCTCATACTGAAGTCAAAATACCTACTTGATCACACGCATTTCTTCAGGGACTTCAACATTCTCCCCAGGCCTCTGTGTGCTCCCTTAAAAGCATGCCCATTCATGGATTGCCTCCAGTCTCAGAATTAGATTAACTTCCACAAGAAGGTCACCGTTATTCAAATCTCATTCTTTTAGTAAAGGCAAATGAATTCTGAATATTTTCACCTTCAGTGCACATGGCATATAATCTACACCTTACTGTTCCATGTGTCATACTTTTCTCATTTCAGAGTACTTCTTGAATTTTCTGTTGCTTTCCTGCTTATTTCTTTTCATGGGTTCCTGGAGAATTAGTTGCTAATGGCTTTTTTAGACAGGGACATGAATTTGTCGTTTTTCTGTTTATTGTTTCTAATAAAGTGCATTGTGAATCATTATAATCTCAGGCCAAGTTGCACTTGAGTGAAGGAAACGAGCAGGATTAAACCTCCTGTCTCCTTTTGTGATTAGATGCATGGAAGCTGCAGTGCTACTTAGAGTGAAGGGATAAGACTCAGTTATGATGAAGATAATGAAGATGCTTTATTCAGGACATTGGAGACTGTCAAATCCCCTGCTTCTTTCTCAGTCTTATTAAACAAACAATCCTCTACCTGCCCAAGAACTCTTTATGCCCATGCATGCTCTGCACAGCTCCAGAACAGATCTTTGTCAACAGCAAGTAGGGCATCTTTTTTGATAGCTTGTCCTGTTCCTTGTCTTCTAAATCCTGAGCAGAAGTGAAAGCTCAGTTTATTTTCATTAATAATCATGTATCTCTCGACTATTTTCTAAAGATCACATAATAGTCCCTATCACTGCCTTAGACAATGCAAAGCTCTTCTGGCATTAATTTTACAGACATTACAAGCTTTGTCAGCAACTACCATTTTGAATGTTAGCATTCTTTTTAAATTTTGAATATTTTAAAGCTGTCTTATTTAAATTTGCTTGATTCAAAACTAATTAAAAAAAAGATTTAATTTGTAATGTATGCTCTGCTTTGAAGGTACAAATGTATCGCATATTGTTCACAGAGTTCTAGTAAAATCTATAAATAATCCACAAAGTAAACACTACCTCTAATCACTATCTTTCTTCAGACTTTGTGCCACTCAGATATGAAATTCTAGCTTGAATTGCCTTAGAATTATTGCTGTTTATTTAACCAAAGTGGAGTCAGATATCAGTCATGTGATATGTGGTATGCAAATCTAATTAAATCTAGAGATATTCCACTTAAATAGGTCAGTGAGATCAGAGCCTCCTTGCACTATATCTAGCAGTCCTGCTTGTCCTGATTATTGTTGTGGTTTGTGAAAGTCCCAACTGTAAGATAACCAAGCTGTGTTAAAGGTACTGGCTGGCTGGAAGTTGTACAAACTTAAGTTAACAGTAGTGACTTTCCAAATGCTAACAAGAACCATTATTTCATCCACAACAACATTCAATGTTGCTTAGCTAAAAATGTGATTAAATACATTTCATAAGCACTGCGGCCTGCATGTAATACTAGAGGTGACCCGACATAAGCATAAATTATTCATGGACAGTCAATCGCATTCTAAAAAGTCAGATTCCTCTTGTGAGAGGCAGACTATTTTTTGAGAATATCAGTTGAGCAGCTACTGCACTTTAGGACAAAAGCCTTCCAGTGAATACAAACTATAAAACCCTGTAATGATACCTGTATCTATGCAAGTTAAGCCCGTGTCTATAGGCACAAGTCATCAATTATGTATAATGAAAAGGGTATAAAGTGCCTAGCCTTGAGAAAGAAGAGTAATGTTATGGATGCGTCAAGGTATTAGGGTGTAATAAGTCCTAGAACTCTCACAATCAAACGTGAAGGACTCACACAACCAGAGATATTAATATTTATATGACCAGGAAATTAAAAAATATTTTAAAATCAAAACAAATACTTTATGCTATGTAATTAGATATCAGTATAAAAATAGGCTGTTAACTACAACAAAGTGAACCTAACAGCTACTTAGGGTTACTGTTTAAAGAGGAATAAGAACTCAGGAGACTGTGAAAGCTTATATGAAGTATAATGCAGACAAGTAGTACATCTAGGCAACAACATGTCCACAAGATTCACACCTTTATCACTGTCAGGGGTCCCAGCATGTGCAGCATGCCACAACAGCACTCTCAATCAAAGGAAGAAAAGTAGACTGCTTAGTGTTCTTCATGTTCAAGCACAATTTTAATAAATACATGCCACCGTAATTCATGATGGAAAGAGAAAAATTAATAAAATATTCAAAATGTATTACTATGCCAAATTCAAGTCTGTCAGCATGTAACATGGCACAAAGTGCCTCATCTGTAACTTTCTCCATGTATTTACTCAAAACGAAGAACTAGATAGTAATTACGTATTTATAAAATAATAAGTATTTATTAAGTAATAAGTAATTAATTAGAGTGTTAATGCTCAGAAATGTTTATCTGAGCAAAGGTCCTACAAGCTTGTTCAATAAGATAGAGAGCTTCCTGGTAGAGGTTTTGGCATCTCTGAACCCACAGATCTAAGGCAGAGGATGATGTAGCCTCAGCCATCTCACTGGAAATACTAGCAGAGAATTTGTTCTATAGACAGCAAACATTTTTGCTTTCTGGACAGTAGTTTCTAGGTAGTCCACTTCAGATAAAAAGCAATGTGTGTTACCCTAGAATAAAAATCAATTTCATGTTACTTTGCTTTTATCAATCTCTTTAAAAAGTTGAAGAAGAAAGTTTATTTCCCCCTACTGCTTTCTAACAAGCAATGAAAGATCTACTTTACCTTTCATATGATTTTTTTTTTTCATGCATTGTGAAGTAGACCCCTTTTTAACATCTCATAGGTTGCTCTCAACTCTCCTAACCTTCCTATCTGACACTGAGAAAGACATTGCCATTAAGTGTTTCTAGGTCAACCCCAAATTGAAGTTTCCTGTTTGACAGCTCAGAATAAGTCATAGGATCTTTAACACTTGTTTAGTACATATTTCATTTCCTTTCATTCTGCTCATGAAAGTGTCCCTGCCTTTCTGGCCAAACTCAGAGGGTTCTAGAACAAGTGACAGAGATGGCACTGTGTTCAAAGGCACAGAAACTCATCATTTCAGCAGAGTCATTCTTTGTTTTCACATTTAAGCTGTGCCCACAAACAAGTGGTACACTGAATAAATGTCTTCTGATCTTGGAAAGAACCTACTGCACATATTTCAAAAACTTGAATGAGGATCTCTAAAATGGCTGTAAGAATTACCCATCTAACTACTACTGAAATGAATGCTATCTACCTGTATGTAATTTTGTTTTTAACAGCCTAAAGATTAGACAAGGGACAGTGACTCAACCTTTAACCAGGGGCAGTGGGAAAAATAACTGGATTTGCTTTTCTCACAGCATCAACCTGAACATTTGTTGTGCTACATAAAGTGAAACATTGAGTGAGAGAGAGCAACACATACAGCTCAGAACAGTGTCTCTGGCTAGTGTTAGATGCTACAGTAGAAGTGTGGCATCTTGTAGCAGAGAGCTAGGAAAAAGAAAGGGTACTCTCGGTGGAATAAAAATCCAAATACATCCCTACAATGAGAGATTCACTGTGAAGAGTCTCACAACAAGAAAGAGAAATAATAGCCAGCTAACCTAGGAAATGATTTTACTAAGAAATTTTCTAGAACTGTGAGTAACAAAAATAAAGCAGTTAGATGAGGAATCAGGTTTAAGGATGGAGAGACATTGTATGTCCAGAAAATCTTAGTTTTGAAGTATCTGTTGGAAATGACTTCATCCTAAGGAAACTTGTGAGTCTATATCAATGTAGTGGGTCTGTCTGAGCTGATTTTCCCCATACAGCCCTCATGCTGCACTACTGGGAGCCAGAGGTTGTTGATAACACAGCCATGTTATAACTAGCAGGGCTCACACAGCACCAAAGGTACGCGGGGGCAAGATCTGGGAGGGGATACAATCCGGACAGCCGACCCAAGCTGACCAATAGGATATTCCATACCATATGACGTCAGCTCAACTATAAAGGAAGGAGGACGGGGGGATTCGGGAGAAGATGTCTGTCCTCCTAGCAACCGCTCCGCGTTCTGGAGCCCTGCTTCCCGGGACAGGCCCAACACTGCCTGCGGGTGGGAAGCTGAGAGTAACAACTTTGCTGCTTTTGATTTTTGTCTTGGTT
>VYZX01014727.1:104722-119937 GCA_013401335.1 Brachypteracias leptosomus
ACCCAGCCAAGGTAAACCCACCACAATCAAAAAGCCCACTGCAGTGTCCAGTCATAGCTCTGTAACTTGAGAATACAGCAGACATGACTTACAGTCCTGCTTCATCAGCCATTCCCCTCTACAACCCAAAGATTGTCCTTGCATCCTGCCACACCCATTCACTACTCCAGATCAGGTCCGCTCCACTCCCCAGAGTCTGAGGAATTCCTAGTCCTCACAAATCTTTCAATGTACTCAGCTCAGCTGGCTGAACATTATCATCCACCATCAGCTTGTTTTAGAAGCATGAGATTTCCTCAGCTTCCCTCATATCAAAAGGGCAGCTCCCAGGTTAACTTGAGGTGTGACATTCCAAATGCTTTCCAAATAGGGAGAAAGTAGAAGTGACAGAAAGAGACAACGGGATAATGCCAAAAATAGTAGAGAACCTTATAAAATTTAAACTAAACGGATAATCACCAAACCTTTTTAGTAGTTCCTAATCTGAATCTTGAAACAGAAGGTGATTTTCAGATGACTATGATATAACGTGGTATCCCAGGAAGGAATAGTTTAAAATAGACCATTTAAAATAATCTAAGATAAATAGGCTTCAACTTATTTAAACATATATTGGTGCCATTCTCTATTGTTATGCAAAAAAGGAATACCTCCAACAGTAGCTCAAAACCTTGTTGCTTTTTGATCTTCCCTGCTGACAAATCATTTAAAGTATAGTTAACGGGGAGCGTCACAATTACAGAACCTACGGGTTGGCATATTTAGGAAGTGATTTACTTCCTCTCCTGTCAGAACAGCTGTGCAAGCCTGGTGTGTACATTCTCTCAGACAGCTGGCCCAAAGGCGCAGAGGCTGTACATTACCTGACAAGCTGGAAACTTTAATTGGGCAGCAAACATCAGGCCTTTGTCCTGTCAAAATGAAGGTGGCAAATCTATCGAGAGGATGTGGCCATCACCTTCGTATTGCTCAACATTCCCTCAGCAACTGATTTTTCCACTGGAAATTGCATCAGCTTTGCAGCGTTCTGTTCACCTGCTCTTCCAGTTATAAGTGCAAGTGTCAAGTATGATGGCACTGGCTTCCTGCGTGCAGAAAGGAGGAAATGGTCCAGAGAGAGGGGATTAGGATGAGTTTGTTTTGGGTAAAACAAATCAAGGAAACTGTTCTATAGGTGGAGATCAAGACTAAGTACATTCAGAAGATCAGTAACTGTCTAATGTTAATTTGAACAATGAGTTAGAAATCAGTGTCACTGAGATCATGTTACAGTTTGTGAATGCATACTGTGTTTGGTGATGTGGACTGTTTGCTTCAACAGACTGAGACGAGTTTATTTAAAAGCCAGCAGTTTTTTGAAAACCTTGAAATTTCTGGTTCTACAAGCGGTATTCAGCCAAAGCTATGCGAAATTATACCCTCTCCCACTTCATACACACTTGTTCATTCTGAGTGAGGATACAATCCCAGAGAAGCAATGCCTGTGAACTTAGTAGGTAGAACATCTACAGCCAAACCCTTTCATTTCTATCTGGGAGCAGTTCTAATGGAAGCTACATTTGGAAATCTTGTAAAAGACCTCCACCACTCACTAATGCAAGAGCACTGGCTTCATTATAAATGTCATCATCTTATTCAGCCTGAAACTTCAGGAGCTGTTTAAAAAAATCTCAACCTAATCTTCTGTTTTTAATTAATTACTAATTAGATGGATACATGCTAGAAATACTTTGTTTACTGCAACAGAGGTTACCATGCTCTTTCATGCCTTTCACTTGTGCCTTTCAATGAAACAAACCACGTAACGTAATCCCAACTTTTCCCACATTTTGACAGGAATTTGACCTGTCCCAGTAAGATTGGTGTTTTTCTTTTCTATTTTAAAAATAATTTCACCTTACTTATAATCTTTTCTTTTTTTGGATACTTTTAGATAGCAGCTTAAGTCCTATATAAAGCAACTGTTCAATTGCAGTGATTACTTAGATGGGAGAACTATGAGGCAAGTTGGAAGAACTAAATTCATTGTCTAAACCAGGTCAAATTCTACCCGACCTTATACCTCTTATAGAATCTTCTGTACTACATTTACTTTAATTCAAGCTGTTAAAATTGACAAAGCCATGAAACACTTCAGGAACACACAAATCACTAAAGTTTTACACTTGCTCATAAAACCCAACCAATATGCCAAACACAGACCATTTAATATATGCATGATCCTATCATTGCTTTCCTTGCTTGGAAAACATATGCCTTGAAGCAGCTATAAACCAGGAATGCAACAATGCTGGCAAAAGAAGGCTTCAAAGTCATTTGAGTGTTGCAATTTTCCAATTTTGCTTTCCTTATTTACTTTATTATGAAAATAGAAATAGTCTGTGTGCATGCACATATAAAAATATTTGTTAAACATACAATAAAAAAAGGTAACTTTTAAAATGTTTTACCCACCGATCACACAAATAGTTTGAAAGTTTCATTTTTTTCCACATAAACATGACTTCCTGACTCAATACACATCACTGATTAAGAAGTACAAAGAAGAGCAAATGTTAACTCCTGTCCTTTTGCCAGAACTCTTTCTTCCAACACTTGGCATACTAGTCTGGCACTTTGCACAAACAACTCCTTACTGCTTTTAAAAGTCTTCATCCTGGGAACATTACCTCTGGGCAGTATCACAACTTTTAATAAACTAAGTCTGAGGTAAAGAAATTATGGCAGTCTATAATCAGCTGGAAATGAAAAACATAGTTGTCCTTTTAGAAAAGACATCAGAGAACATTATCCAACACAGCACTGCTGCCAAAAAGCAAGCCACTCAGGACTGTCTCCACTCTGTGCCCCGAGCTGTGCTTGTAGACCATAGAACCAGCAGATACTCCACCTCTGATGCATCCAGCCTCAATCTAACATAAGGTCTTTTAGTTCCAGAGGACATGCATGTGATCCTTCCCTATTTTTTATTTCTAGACAGTGCATTATATATTGGTGTGTCTTGCACAGGGTTTTCCACTCAGCCTGGCTGCCAGTCTCTATCCCATTTCAAGCATCTCTCCTTCATACTGCAAATGCATCCTGGCACCCATTCCCTTCCACTAGCCAGGAATGTTAAGAACAGAACCCAACCATGTCTAATTCTCTTCATCCTGATATACACTACAACGTTGATAGATATCCAGTCATTGAATTGCTTGCATAGTTCTCACCCTTTCAGTCCATGGCTGGACATACAGCTGCAGTTCTCAAGAGTGCTGTTAGCATGCCAGCTTCAGAGATTATCCACACCATGCATGAGCAGTGTGAGCACTTTGAATAGGCATATGTCAGGGAGAGGATGAACTGAGTTCAGTAATAAGCCAGTAGAAAACAGAAAATGACTGTTTTCAAATGTTTGCCATCTCAGAGGGTGGGATTCAATCCAGACTTGGAAATTTAACAGGCAGGAACACAGCTTGGTGTGCTAGTGCATGAAAACCTCCCCTTTGACATCAAGAGAGACTTCTTCACCAAAGAGAAGCATCAGAGGTCTTGGGGACACTTTTTCAGTTCTAGAGGGTCCTCTTCCAGAACGGTGAGTACAGTGTACTCTTACAAAAACAAATAAGAGATAGCAACAGTCTATTCCAAAACATCTGCTATTCTTGACGGGCTGCAACCAAATAGTTTTCATCTGACTGCTTTAGCAGAGCTGAGGCATATTCTTAGAAATTATTAATTATCTTTCAAACTCCAGCACCCACATACCACAGTTAATTCTTCCAGAACTGCAATATAGATTGAAACACAAGAGTTGTTCAGGCCAAAAAATCTGCAAGGCTTATAAGGGTGCTTTGCTGTTCAGTAAAATCTTCACTAAGTGAGGACAACTTTTCAATGGCTTAAATGAAAGAAGGTACAATAAATATTGGCATACAAGCAACTCTGTTTAGTTTGTGTTTTACTTCAGCATTCAAATGGAAAGTCACAGGAAGCCCTCCAAATTTTAGTGTTGTTTTTTTTTTTTTCTATTTTTCCCATCAGTGCTCTTTTTGGTGTATTTCTATGCTCTTAGCACAAATTTTTTCTCACCAAGAACATGTTAGTTGGGCCATTGTAGCAACATCTGTCATACCCAAACCACCTCTCTTCACATGGAACCATAGTTAAACACGTGGGATGTAAATGGGCAGTTTCTGCACAAAGCAGTTGGGACTAGGACTGGGTTTCCCAGTGAGCTCATGGAAAGCTTATTAGCTTCCTTTCAGTATAGAAACTAGAAAATTTATTTAAGCATATCTGAGGTCACAGGGAAAATAGGATGAGTCATTCTATTTTCTGACAATACTTTGGTCAGGAAACATATGTATACATATGTATGTTTGCATATGTAAATTCATGTATGCATAAAACACACATGACACTGATGCACAACTGATAGCTTATCTGCAGCAAGGAGAAAATGTCCAATGCAAGCAATAAAATAATTAAAAAAAAAAAAAATTATTGGGGGAATCAGAATTAATAGACATGGATTTCTCAAGGTGACTGTGTTCGAATACAGACCGATCTTTTTTGTTTGTTTTTCACTCAGTGATGGCATAAACATAGCCCAGCTGCCTACTCTTGTGACAGTCACTGTAACTCAGGAGCTTTGGATGTCCNAATGAAACACTATAGAGGATTTCTGAGTCTCTGACTCTGAATCCCGAGCACTATAGTCTTTCTATATTCACAGGAAATGACCCTATTTTATATATGCCTTGGTTCTCCCTTAATGTAAAAATGACACTTCCACACTCAGAGGGATATCTGGATGATAAACTCCCATGAAGGATTGTAAACTCTTCAGACACTACAGATATTAAACCATACACAGTGACCAGTCAGTCAGAAAGTGGATACATTGCTGTAAATCAGACACAAATAAAATACCTACACTAATTGTGTTTTAAACGCCACAAGTCTTTCATTTCCAAAGGAATTCAAATTTGTCCAAAGTTTAAGGATTCTCTTTCCCTTGAATTTACTAATTTTGCGCAGCATTTCTCAGGATTTTCGGCTGTGTTTTCCCAACTAATTGGCAGTATTACGATTGCCTCTTTCCTTTTTTACTCAGAACTCCTCAGGGAATGTTATACTTGATAAAACTTCCATAATAGATGGAAAAAAAGACGACTTTTTTTTTCTTACGTTCTATTCCTTTCAATGTGTATTATTTAACAGATGTGAAACATATTTTAATATCAGGTTTATTTTTTTTTCCTTGTTGCTTCAGCCAGGAGAAAAAACAAAAAAATCCTTGAGTTTTAAGTGCTTGGAAAAAAAAAGATATTTTAGGCAGGTTTTTTTAAAATATTCATACAATGCTTTTATTACAGAGAAAACAGGCAGCATCTTTTCTTATACCCCATACAACTATAATGTCAAATTCAGTGCAAGACTAAATAGGGATAGCACTGTTCATGTAATCCTTTGAAAAAGCCTAATACCATTGCATAGGGTTATTATGAGGGCTTGCATGTCAGTGCCTAAAGAGTCAACAGACATATTAATATTTCTTAAGAAGTTTACTTCATTGATTTCAGCGAAGTTCCTTGACAGAACATTACCACTGAAAGATGTGGTTGTATTAGCTGGACCTGAATTATTGTGTCATAAAAGCCCTCAGAAAATATTAAAACTTTTATTTCCAACATAAGTAATAGGTGATTCAAAAATATGTTTTTGTATAACTATGCAACCAGGTAGAGACAGTTAGTGTATGTGTTGGAAGGGAAGAAAAACTGTCCAAACTGATCAATACATGTACTCAATATTTTACCACTAACAATTCAGACCAAAGCCACATCCTGAGAAACAACTCGTCTCAGCAAAAACTGTATGCATTTAATTTTTTATTTTATTCACTTTATAAACTATTTAATGTTCAGTTGCTTATTTTGCCTATCTGCTGCTCTTTTCTTACTATTTCAGAGTGGAGACCATTTTATGTTTTGAAAGCAGGGTATTCACTTACATTTTACACTTGAGGAAAGCAGCATGTCCTCTGTTCAGGCAAAGAACTAGTTTTCTGAGAGTATCAACTATTAATACTGACTATACCTGCATATCGTAGGAGTCATTATAAAGCCATTTCGCAAAAACCACAGAAGGAAAAATTAGAAAGAAAATCCCACCCCTGTGCCATTAAAAATTACTTTAACAAACATTACTATGAGTAATTAAGACTGTATGTTTAATAAACAGCATTACTAAAGAACTAAAGTAGGTTTATGTGAGCGTCCTGCAGTCATGATGTCATGATTCTAAGGGCTGGTTCTGTGCCATGTTGGCTTACTCAGCAGTAGGAGCATGTTCCAAACCAGGCACAGACACACGGTGGCCCTGCACTGAAATTCACCAAAGCACACTGTACACTGTAGATGTGTTTATGCTGGCTGCAGAACAAGAGATGATATGCAATGAGGCACAAAGCCTGCTGGAACAAAGCTCCTGTGAATGTTTTATGTGCTTATCTGAGTTTAGAAAATGTGTCATGTGGTTGCAGTGGGCTTGATCTAGCAGAAGGCTGAAAGCTAGGTTTTCTACACCACAGTTTCACTGAGCATTTCTGGCACAGTTCCTTTCATTTTAACTCGAACTAAAACTTTGACACAATGACTATGAAGAATTATTTGCTCTGTCTGCTTTTCGTAGCACAAAAGCTCAGGTTTCCAAAAGGTCTGACCTGTCATAACAGTAAACCCAAACAGCCTGCTTCTGATGTCACTTATGCTAATCTATCCTTAGGGAATGACTCCTTCCATGAATCTCCTTAGTTTATCTCATGACCAATCCTAAAACTACTTCACAGGCAAGTATTTAGAACCTTTCAAGTACATCTATTAAATGAGCAAGAATGTGTCTTCGATAGTGTCTTGGTCTGGATCAGGAGTGCACTTTTGAAGCAGACATCCCAGATGCCCTCACTTTGTACTTCAGTTCACATCACAAAGAAATCTCAGAGCTAGTTAACTGAATTCCTCCTGGATGAAGCCAAACTCTGGACTTCATATCTGAGGAAGGGTAATGAAGCTGGTGAAGGGTCTAGAGAACAAGTCTTATGAGGAGTGTCTGAGGGAAACGGTGTTTTATCTGGAGAAAAGGAGGTTCTGGGGACACCTTATCGCTCTCTACAACTACTTGAAAGAAGGTTGTAATGAGGTGGGTGTTGGTCTCTTCTCCCAAGTAACAAGTGATAGAACAAGAATAAATGGCCTCATGGTGCACCACAGGAGGTTCAGATTGGATATTAGGAAAAACTTCTTCACTGAAATGGTTGTCAAGCATTGAAACAGGCTACAAGGGAAGTGGTTGAGTCACCATCCCCGGAGGTACTGAGAGATATGTAGACTTAGGGACATGGTTTAGTGGTGGACTGGGTAGTGTTAGGTTAATGTTTAAACTCAATGACCTTAAGGGTTTTTTCCAATCTAAATAATTCTATGATTTTATAAACTAAAAGATGTACCTCAGGAATACATCTAATATATCCCACTTTTAAGTAGAATTCAGTCCAAGGAACGATACTGGAAGACCTGAGTAAACCTACAGATAGCTTCTGTGACTATTATTCAGTATGTTCTTCTGTTTCCCCTGACCCATCACCTTGCTGTTGGCATGAGTCTGCTAAAATGAGACAGCCTTATGCCATTTCTACACTTAATAATTGAACTATTATCTAAATAATACTATGAAGCACTAGAGAGACTGTGACAGAAGCTTCAAGCTCAAATTTGGTAAAGTGATAAACTGTGAGATTAGAAATGGGTGCCAAATGCCATAATTTTCACCACATCTATATTTTGAGTGTGTGTAAAACAAGTGCAAAATACTTAATGCAGAAGGGAAAGCAACAAGGGTAAGGAAGTGCATATAACCTGCAGAGATCCTGTGGAAGTGACAAACATATATTTCCCCGTGTATACACAGTAGGTTAGCACAGCTCAGAAAATAAGAAAATCATAAGAAAAGGGTCCGAAATAGTCCTGAAATCTGATGAGTTTTTTTTCTTGT
The DNA here is from genome assembly GCA_013401335.1 of Brachypteracias leptosomus. Classification (NCBI taxonomy): domain Eukaryota; kingdom Metazoa; phylum Chordata; class Aves; order Coraciiformes; family Brachypteraciidae; genus Brachypteracias; species Brachypteracias leptosomus. The sequence goes on from VYZX01014727.1 coordinate 112,763, forward strand.
AATTTTTTTTTCCTGACAGGTAGAATATAGGCACTGAACAGTATTTCAACTTAGGATACTAAACTTTGCTTTTGATTGCACTATAGTAAAACAATATTGCAGATTATTATTTGTAAATCAGTCAAATAGGCTCGGCACTATACAAGGAAAATATTTCCTTATTTTTTTGTCACCTACCCAAAGTTTACCTCTCAAAATACAAGTGTATTAAGAAAGCTTGATGTTCAGGAAAACACAGACAAGATGGATAAGGACTGACTCAGCTGGATCAGACCACTACTGGATTTAGTAGGAGAGGAATAAAACCTAAGAATCCTCAGATGATGTCAGGTAAGAAAGCCCACTACAATGAAATGCTAGCAAGATGGAAATTGTAGACATTTTAGATAACCCCAAGCAACATTATTTGACTCTCAAACTATCTACAACGTTGAAGTTAGCCCTATTTGGGCAGGTGAAAAGGTGGGGAGTGGCTTGGACCAGATGGTCTTCAGAGGTCACTTCTACCTTAGATTATTCTACAACTTCACAGTTTTAAATATTTACTACTAGAAACGTAAAACTGCTTGATAAGGAGAATGCAACATCAATGAGGCCTTGTCTTTCTTTCAGGGCTCAGTATTTTCCTGAAACAGAATTTCACATGCTAGAAGAAAAACTTCTGCTGGCCAGAAAATTTATAGTGCTTCACTGAAATGAAAGCAAATGAGTTTTTACGCAAGTACATAAGGTTTATATCAGAGCTTGAGCCTTTAATTTAAAAAAGCTTACACCACAGGTGAGCCCAAGTTATTTATCACCCAGAAAGTCTTGCAATTACATGGAATAAATGAGGATTCCAGAAGAACCAAGTTCTGCTCCTAGGCTCCTTGCACAATGTATCACCTACTACAAAAAAACAGTAATACTTCAATACACACGAAATTTTTTCGCCACAAGTCCATGAGCAGTTAAGAGCAAGCAAAATTTTACTTATTTTAATGTGAATTAAGTGTATATCTAAAGGTCTGAAAAATCAGAGTTGATTCTCCTTGAGCCCTATTTCTCCCATTACAAAACAGGAAATACGATAAGGCCTTGGCACAGAAAATACTGGAAGAAAATTCTTTGTCTTCTGTTCTAAAGGAATCAGACTAAATTATCATAATAGTCTGTTTCAGCCTTAATCTGTGCTTCACTTCTTCACACAGGTTTTGTGAGGAGAAATTCACTTGGGTATTATTGGCAATATAAGCAATTCGAGTAGATAATAGATAGAGAATGTTCCTTCCAGACGAATGGATTGGCAATTAAAGATATAAATAGTATAATCAGTTCTCCAGTTTCATTATTAATTATCTGCACACACAGATATACACATAAACATTTGATTTAAAAAAGTTGACATTTTGGAAACACTAACATTTTAATCATAAACATGTGCACTAGCTAGCTCTCCCAATACTCCGTCAAAGTAGGGAAATAAGTATTAATATTCCTTCTTTAGCTGAAGGAAAATCAAGACACTGCAGCGAGCAGTAAGTGATTTTTTCCAAGATCATGTATCAAATTAACAGAAAAACTTAGCTTGTGGTTCTGTGCTCATTCCCTCACTCCATGTTGCCTCTAACTTGATTAGTTTCTTATGGCTAACCATTAATAATTCTGCATTATGAAATCATTCCTAGATAAAAGAGAAGTTTATTCTTAATAAATGTCAGGGAAGCTAAACAATTTTAGAGTACCACAAAATGTATAATAATCAGATTAATTAAAGTGGACTCTGTTTGATTATGGTCATAACCTGATATATCCAGCCAGTCGGTCTCTCATAGGCTCTAAATGCCAGACAAGATTTCATTTCAAATATATCATGAGAAGAGAATCTTTTCCTACATTTAGAGTGAAGTCATTATTTTTCTTGTCTGCAAACTGTGTAAAATCCAAAATAACCCTTTCTACTCCTTAGTAAGATAAGTAAATAATAATAATAAAAATATAAGCATCTGTGTATTCAAGAGAAGCCTTGGTAAAGCAATAATTTTCAGTGAAAAGCAAAAAACCTGTCACTTGACAGTGAGGTAGAAGTGATTCAACTTCAATAGATCTGATCACCCCAGACAGAGTCAATTAGTCTCATTTAGCAATGTACATAAGTGCATGCTTAGTATTAATTTGATATCACCTTTGTGGTCATTAGGTTATAAGGACATACCTGAACAATGCACTGAAATTGGATCTCTGCTTGTACATTGTGCTTCAAACCAACCAGTGAAGTAAACACAACATGTGATGAGGTACATGGGCTCTCTCTGCCTTACAAACTGGGAATTTCCTACTGGGTAGCCTCACCAAGCAGTATATTTATGGCAAGCAGCTTAAGACAAGGTGCTGGATGCAAGTCTATCTATGTTCATGATGTGAACAACATAAAGGGAAGCTCTAAATTTCAAAGATGACAAAATTCCGAATTCAAGTAGTTTAGGCTGGTATGTTTCTTTACTGGTAGGGCAAAAAGGTTTCCCTGTTCACTCGTTTTGCTCTTCCAAAATCCTGAAGGAATCACAGAGAGAAAAGCATTGAAACTTTGAAAAGTTAAGAAATCTTTACAAATATCACATTACGCTGGGTAACTTAAGAGTTTTCACATCCTTTGGGGGTTTTGAAAATTGAACAATGAAATGCCAGGTTCTGTGTTAGAATAGGGAGCTCCACCAGCTCTTAAATCTTCCTGGCTGGCTCTATGGCCAAAGCCTCCTTTCCCTGGGCAATTTGTGGGTGGAACAACCCTGCAGCAGCAACTCTACAGTGCCAGGCCATGCCCTTGCCTCTTGACACCTTCCAATGCCACATACATCTTCTCCCAGCTTTTCCCGAAGTGGAACAATTGGGTATGGATGTGATCAGACATGAAATTTCAGAGCAGCTTAGAAAAAATTCTGTAGCTTCTTCAGGATTTCCCTTTTAGAGAAGAGGACCAGAGTCACATTTACAGTCCTTCTTCTGGCCCCAGGTCAGGTGATTCTCTGCCTTGAATAATGCAGCCTCTCACTCCTGCAGATGGAAGCACTGATGGACTGCTAACAAAGCCTGTATTTAAATTGCAATTAACTTTACTATCTCCTTGACAGTTATCACTGGCCCCTTCCTTCTGTTCCTAGGCAGAGGTCATGTTTGCACTGTGGATCAATAAGCTGAGTTTTTCAGTCTAATGGCGCTGCTAGCATTGTACGTCTACAGAAGGCCAAGGCAAGATTTTATTCTTAAAAGGCTCAAAAACCGTTACACACCTTGCACATTAGGCATGTTGTCAGCAGCACATATCTAACACTTCAGCAGCACCCACAAATTCAGTGCCAGCAAACACTCATTCTCAAAGCACTACCATACAAAGAAAATCCACAATCGAGATGTTTTAGTAGAAGAGAGGAACTCACTGGTTTCAGGTGGTTATTATGTGAATGATCTGTGAGCCTAATTTGCTGTTTAATCTGTCTTCTTTTGATACACAAATTAGTCCTTGACTCCTAAGTCTTCTGTCCACAGTCTCTGCAGGGTTACAGCCTTTAAAAAGGTGTGTTTATAAGTAAGCATACAGAAATAATTTCCACTATTTTATGGAAATCTGGCTTCCCAGAGAACAGCAGTAAATCAAAATGAGTTTGGATCATTAAAGGGGAGATGGTATACGCATGGGGTGTCTGACAAGAAAAATGAAATGCCTTTGTGAGAGAGGAATTCCCATGGGTTTTTGAATAGGTCTCTGAAAACCTGAACCTTTTCACCATAAATGTCAGCCCAGTAAACTGGGATTCTTGTGGAGACAGTGACTCAGGAGTAAGAGAAGCTTTCAGCTGTGCCTTTTCCCACCTAACATCATCACTCATTAATCTGCAAAATATAGTATAATTCTGTATTAGAAACATTAGGCTGGACATAAAAAACCTTGGTATAATCTACAAATAAATAAGAATATTCTTCTAAGACCATTACCATAACTGAAATGAACACTTCTGACACTATCCTCCTCCTTCCACCTTTAACCGACTCAAATGTCTAAGCATTAACAGGAACTGAAAATATTTTCCTTGAAAATGTTCAATGTAGAAAAGATAACATACACTGTGGATAATGCAGTTCAAGAATAATGATATTATATTCCAGGAATAGACACAGGTTGCTTCAGGTTAAGATAATGGAAACAATTTAGGACACAATTTAAGCTAAATCTAAATTACATCTGTGTGAGAGAGCTACAAATTCAGTCAGAAAGGGAAACGAGCAGGTATATGACTGCAGGTTTTCAGTGAAGTAGAGCTCTTTGGATAATTGTTGAACCTGAATTTTTAATCTATAATTGAGGCGATAATTTAATTTGAATTTTATTAGGAACCATGCACTGTAGCAACATCCTCTTTCAGTTTACAGATACCAGCTGGGTAACACAGGCGTGAAGAACTAGGACGAAACATTACACTTCACTGAAAATTCAGCACGTCTAATTAGTCACCTAAAGGACTGATTAATTAATTTTAGGAGGAGGGGGAGGGTTGATTCCATAATATTAAATCATTCCTGAAAATGTACAGATTTTCCAATATGTAATCATAAATAAACCAAATTATAGAAGGCTACTACTATTATTTCTAAGCTTGTAGAAATCCTTTGCTAGATGTTACATGCCACAATGAAATAGTGGAATTATAGGCTTAAGATGTATTCAATCTCCAGTTTCAAATATCAGAGGAATTTCATTAAATCATATTGGATTTCCCATTAGATAAATTTTTAACAGAGAAAATGAAAAAAATAGTAATAGCTTTCAGAACTTGTACTTTTGATATTGCCTTTAAAAACTGCCTTTAATTTTAATTACAATGAAATATTTTTGCAATAAATGCAGATCATACTATCTGGCAAAAATTTAAAACTTTTTAACAGTCTTTTACAATTGTGAAACTCAGCCACAGAACCTGATAGGTTGAAAACTAGAACTATGAAATAAATGAAGTTTCCATATACTTATTTATTCTCTTCTTAAGACAACAGGTAAACCCTAAAATGTAGCCTTTACTAGAATGATAATAATCACTTGTTTTTGTTGTTGTTTTCCTTTCTAAGACTGGTATGCTCAACAAACATTTGAACAGCCCTACTTTTAAAAATCAAGACTGTCAGGCTACATCTATGCGGTTTTCATCCCACTTTGATTTGAGCATCAACCACAAAGTCTTCCCACGATGGCGTCTTACGTTTTCCCTGTTATTACTCTGCATAACAGGAACAGAATTCTGCAGCCTTTCTTTCTTCCTTACTCAGGGAAAACCTTTCTGACTGACTTTCCAAGTAGCTCTGCCTCAGCTGGGAGGGCTAATCTCATCCATGTAATAAACTAAAGGACAAAAGTGGGAAAATATTAGCTGCCTATTTACCTCTTATCTAATATCAGAAATATGTATTGCAATATTCCCTAGAAATCAAGCATTCATTCATTCATCCTCTTCATACCACACAGCAGACAGAAACAGGCAGTTTATAACTGGCAAGTAGGAGCCCTTGTAAACATGGCTAAGGAGAACTATCTTGGATTGAAAAATATAGTCAGGATCAGCTGTCCGTGCTTATCCTATGTTGCATAAACATACAGAACACTACTTGAATAATTCATATCACCATATAAGCTGTAGCATTATTAGACTTACAAATATGACTATCTAAAGTATGATAGGTAGAAAAATATGTGAGCATTGGCAAAACTATTTAGGAGTTGTTTTTTTTTCCTATAAAACTTAGAAGGTGGTATTCTTCAAAGTGTTGCAAGCATTTATACTTTTGGTACCATAGTTTTATAAGGACATTACATACAGAATCCTCCAGTACTTCTGCTTAAGCTAACAGACTTAAATGCATCAAATTGTAAGCATCAAAAGCCTGGAAAGAGAGAGGCACAGCTTTGAACTACTGTCCTCATACATCATTTATCAAACTTGGCTGGGTCATTTTTCCTTCAAAATGTGTTTCAGCTTCCCATCAAAAATGTTTTCCAAAGAAAAAAAACCCAAACCAATAACAAACAACAGCCTTTCTCTATGTCCCTCAATGCATTCCATGGGGAAATATTTGAACATTTTTTCAGTGGGGAAACTTTTACAAAACAGTACCTTCCAGGCTGCTTTGATTTGATCAATATTCTACTTGCTTTTCCTGTCTTCTGCTGCAGCTATTCCACTTGGCATAAACCACTAAATAATCTTCCAACCATAAGCTGAAATCTCAGAGAAGAATAATCACTACCATAAATTCTGTGTTTTCTTCCTTTTTTCTCTTAAAACCACAAAGTATTCAGGGTTTTTCCAAGTGCAAATGAGCACAAAAAGCTGAAGCCACCTCCAACTTCCAACTCAAATACCATCCAACAATGTCCCAGGTAAGTAAACACCCTCAGGCCAATAAGCCATATACAGATACCTAGGGAAATATTTTTCCTTCTGCTGCTCTATTGTCGTGGTTTAGGCCCAGCTGACAACAAAGCACCATGCGGCCGCTCACTCAGTCCTCCCACTGTCCTCAGTGGGATGGGGAGGAGAATCAGAAGAAAAAGATAATATCTCGTGTGTTGAGATAAGGACAGCTTAATAGGACAACACGAGGAGAAAAGAAACAGTAATAATAGCAATCCTAGTAAAAGAATGCATAAAGTGAGTGATGCAAAGTGCAATTTCTCACCACTCAGAACCTGATGCTCAACCTGTTTACCTGAGCCATGATCCCTTCTGCCCCCCAGCCAGCTTTCCTTGTTATATACTGGGCATGACATTCACACAGTATCAAATATCCCTTTGGCTGGTTTGGATCAGCTGTCCTGGCTGTGCCTTCTCCTAGCTTGTGAATATTAACCCTGTCCTTGCCAAACCCAGGACAATTATTCAGAAGGAAGAAAGTTAAGAGAGGTCATGAATTCACTGCAGAAATGTAGGCAAGCAAACCCCAGTTATCAGAGAAGCACTTTGGGTAGCTCTCCAGAAAATTCACCAGATTTCAGCAACCATAACAGAGCTACATGGTCTGCTGTCTCTCACCTGCAACATCACCTTTTGTTAACATCCATCAATCCAGATTGACACCCTGGTGTAATGTTGACCCACACCATACATTTCATGTACTTGCTGCTCCCATTTCCAGGCATGTCACTGGCA
>VYZX01014727.1:120701-135338 GCA_013401335.1 Brachypteracias leptosomus
AAGTGCAATTTCTCACCACTCAGAACCTGATGCTCAACCTGTTTACCTGAGCCATGATCCCTTCTGCCCCCCAGCCAGCTTTCCTTGTTATATACTGGGCATGACATTCACACAGTATCAAATATCCCTTTGGCTGGTTTGGATCNTAATGTTGACCCACACCATACATTTCATGTACTTGCTGCTCCCATTTCCAGGCATGTCACTGGCAACGCCCATTGTTAGTAGCAATCTATTTTAAAGCAAAGAATCAGTGATGCCTTATTTGGCTTGCTGGCACTGTACCCCTCGGAGTCCAAGGTGGGTCTAGATGGACAGAAAAACAAAGAGCCCCTTTACTACTCCTTGTCTAGTACAACATACTTCACCAATTATCAGCAAAGAACAGTTGAAGACAGAAGGTGTCCAAATTCAATTATTTTTTTCCAACCATTTTAAGATTAACAGACCCTTAAAAATTTCTCAATGAAAGCATTGTAAATTCAAGCTCATTGACACAACTTGCTTCAGTAGTAGCTCCTGGATCTCCAGGCATGTCTAAACCATATAATGAAAAACAATCCCTGTGAATTAGGAGGCCTTTTTCTTTCAATCCCTGTCAAATGCATTCTGTTTTTAATTAATACTAACATTCGATAGTATGGTACTAATGAAATCAAACATAATGGTACTATACATACAAATGCTTTGTCTAAGAGCTCCTAAAATACAGCTTCAGTTGCCTCGCTGAAGTTAGGAAATCATCATCATGATTATTTGCTTTGTAAAATTAGAATTTTTTAAAACCTCACTCTCTAATGCTGAAAACTCCCTTCAAAAAAAATCTATTTTCTTACAGCATTGTCCCAGATGTAGTATTTCTTTGGTTCAAAATAAACAAGGAAGATAAGCCAGTGAGCAAGTTCCAAATACCCACTGCTTCTACCTTGAACATGACTTTTTAACGCTGCTGTTTTCCATTTTAAGAAATGAAAAGGCATCCTTCAGGGATTGCTCTGCACCCCAGTAAAAGATGCAATTAAAAATCACTCTTGTAAAGCGTTATTGTTTCTCACAGAGAGGTAGAATAACACTCACAGTCCTGCACACCCTGAATGTGAATGAGTTCTAACTGTATCTCAAATGATTTGTCCCTGTTCATCAGAACTCTAGGTCCCTGTGTGCTCAAAAGGTAAAACAAGGTCAGTGAAGCTGATAATAAAGAAAATCAGGACTTAGACTGGTAGGCCAATAACAAATAATTCATATTTGGACATACAGTTCCAATGTATTTCTGATTTTAAGACACTTCCATGAAATATATACAGATGTCATATATTAAACAAAACAGGTTCACTTCATCTACTAAATCAAGCACTTAAGCACTGTAAACAACTCTTATATTTTTATTTAAAATACTTTTATGTGCATGGTGTATGGCATTAGTAGGAAAAATAACCCAACAAAACTAGACAGATGTAATGTCCACGATTCACTACTCCACCTTTGACTGACATTATCAGCAATTGATGCCTAAGGAAAGAGTAAATTAGCAAGAGAACAGCAGAAACATTTCTTCAACAGTAAAGGAACATCCCAAGCCAAAGTTTGTATTTATACCTTTGCTCTGATAGAACTTCATGGGGTTTTTTGCCAAGAATTCATTAAATTATTTCAGAAACTGGTTGTGGAAAAGAATTTCTAACAGTTTTAAATTTTTTGAAAGCTTTCAGGTTGAAAAATTGTGTTTGATATCCTGATACTTTGCACTATAAGAAAGAGAATAAATAATCTGTGTTGTTCTTTTTCATGATGTTCAAGGTTACATAAAACTGTAGGTTATTGCCAAGACATGTTTATTGTAAAGCTGAAACGTGTCAATGAATTTCATCTCCTCATATATGGAGGTTGTCTCATACTCTTAATTGCTGGCCCTTTTATTCTTTTCTAATTTTCCTCTTTCACATTTGAGAAAGTCCAGACCAGCCAGAAAATTTCATAATGTGAACAAACCATGAATTTACGCAAGTATATATGCACCACCACAGTGAAATTTTATGGTTTATTCATTATTCTTGCTTAAAGTGTCCAATTTTGACTGTTACTGAGTTTGAGAAGCTGTTTTCAAGGAGCTTTATACAGCATTGCTCCAAGACCTACTGTCCAAATGCTAATATCTAATTTCAGGGTCATCAATGCAATATGTATACTGTAAATTGTTTCCAAATATGAATTACTTATGTTATTTGAAGTTTCATCTGCTATTTTACTTGAAATAACTCTGTAACATAAAGTTCTCCTATAACTTTTTGCAACAACAGTTGCATTAATCATTTGGTTTTATCAGCCAAGCTGGCCACTTCTGTGTTATCCACATTTAAAGTACTCATTTTAATAATTTGCTGATTTCTGATAATCAAACTATAGAGTAAGAAAACATCTTTACACATTTTGTTAGGACCTCAGTGGTCTTATAAGTAAGTATAACAGGAAAAAAAAACCTGATAAAAATATTTGCAAACATATTTACTTTAAATTTATTTTTAAAAAAGTATTTATTCCTGCATAAGTAAATATGCAGAAAGGAAGTAAAAATAATATTATTTGTAATACTTATGAAGTTATATTAAATCAACAGAATATTGTGCCTTACTTTCACTGTAGGATCGCGTATACATACATACTTAAAAAACGAATGTACCAATTGCATGCCTTAAGGGTTAAGAAGGATATTAAAGAATTGGCTCTTTGATGCTTTTTTCCTACAAGACACACTGAAACCTGTCAACTATCTTGTTTCTGTCAACACAGGGTTGCACAACTGAAACACTGTGGGTTTTAGAAGTGACTTGATTTTAGTACTAAAGACAGGTCTCTTTCTACACACAAGTACTAAATAACTGTGTGACTATTTTAAGAGGGTGAACCACCTATACACAATAAAAGGAAACAAAATTTAACAGTTTAATCTTGTTTCAAGATTTAAATCTAGGAGCTTCATCACTCTCCACATATTTTTCCAGCTCATGATTCCAAATTAAGTTCTAGATCGCATAAAGAAACCGAAAAGCTAAATGTGCAGTCCACAACATACAGTAAAATCAGCTGTAAGCGTGAGGAGACCGTGTGGCCTTGCTCTGAATGCAGCTCTAGGAGGACTACGTAACAGAGCAGAAAAAGTAATTCATGCACAAAGTAAATGATCATCAGCTTGTAGAAGGGCCCCCATTGATTTTGCCATTTGATCTTCTTTGAATAATTCTGGAGAAAGCCTCAAATTAATACATGAAGCAAATGCCAGGGAAGAATCAAGCTGAAACACTACCTGGTGCTCTTGGTAAACACAGGAATGTCACTGCTGCTCAGATCACAGTGGGTAATCGCACCGGGAAATGTGAAAACTCTCAATAATAATGTCTTGCTACAATTAATCTAAAAGCAAGAAACCAGCACTTTTTGGCCAGATAAAGACATGTGGTTACAGTCCAGATCTACAAACATATCTAGGCATTTCACTGTTATTTAACGCTCTCAACATGAGATTGGCTTATGAAAGTGTTTGTTGGAAAGGGGGTCTCAGTGCTTCCAGCTTCCAATAACTATGGCTGGCCCACAGCATGTACACAGCTGGGCAATTTCATCCTACTTATCAAAGACTACAGCTAATTAAAAGCAATGTATTCTTTTGGATGGCAAAGGAGGGTTTCCATCACTTCAAAATGCTCAGATTCAGTCTCTGCTAACAATTTTGTAAACAAACCCACATTGACTGCAAAATGCAAGCTTTCAAAATATTTGAAATATACTGAAATCATGGATATATTTAAATGTCATGTTCTTCTTTCTCAGAGCAGTTACACAGATATTTCAAAACCTTCAAAGGAACAGAAACATGCCACAAACTGAAATATCTCCAGCCTTTGAAGGACGTGTAAGAGACAACTCCAGCTAAGAGAAATGCTCCTGGAAAAGGCAGTGTACATTTAACTACAGGTAGGCTGCAATACATCCCTCCTTCAGAGAGGCAACTGTTGTGTTCCCTGCCACCGATCATTCCCAGCTGTGGGGATTTTGCAAGTGATCTCCTGCAGATTCCCAAGTCAGAACAAAAGACATGAATGTTCATGGTACTGATGGCTTGTAGTCTTAGAAGTGAGAGACTTGGATTAATTCATTTCATTATGAAAAAAATGTTACGCAGGTCCTCTCCTTTCCCAGCTGTATTAATCCTAGGTGAATCCTACAAGTAATTAGCCCTGACTTGTGCTTCCAGCATTGTCCTTGCCCGGAGAAGTCAGAGACTTTGTTAAGGAAATTGTATAACTGCTGTCAGTCACTTAATATTATTGAGCCTGACTACCATTTTTTCTGCTAGGAAACAAATTTTTCAATGCATTCAGCCTCCTCCAAAACTCCACACTGCTGCATTTCCAGTCAATGGAAAAAGGAAGTTCTTCAAAACTGCTGCTGTGGGTCCCACTCAAGCTAGTTAACAGGTGACATTATGGAGAGGCTAAAAGGACCTTGCTCTTATTCAAACAGTCATCAGGAGAGGTATATATGGGAAAGATGTCATGTTACAGATGACATTTTGCAAGAAAAATATTGAAAATATATCTAATAGCTGACTCATAGCTTTGCAGTGTGATATCAATGAAGAATATTACATTCCAAGTTCAAGAGATTGATAACTGCAAACCGGAAACAAACTGTTACGCTGTTGTACTGTTTTTGTCCTCTTGTGTTTTTTCATGGTTTTGTTTAGTTTTGGGTTTTTTTTTTTCAGAAGGTAACTCCAACAATAAAAAAAAAGTGACTTCTTGTTTTGTGAGTACAGGAAATATTTAAATATTTTTGAAAGGAAGAAGCTTGTTAATGTACTGATGACAATCCTAAATATTTTAAGATTCAAAAGGAAAATTAGTATCAATTAAGCAATTTTCCACCACATCTTCACAAAACAAAGGCTTCTAGGCTGTTTGAGACCCCACTCATAAAACAAGGAATAACATCAGTTACTTCAGAAATAACATGTTTCATGAATCACAAAATGCTCAAGAATGTTTCTTTTGTGTTGATTTTTCCATGACATAATATTGAACTATAACGATGTCTTCAACAACATGAAAAGTGGGAGGGGAAAAAATACCTATTTTGAACAAGATCTGATTTTAACTTTGTAATCATGGTTTTTCTCCAGTAAAAGAAAGAAATGCATCTTTTCTTATGAGAAAGCAAATTTTTGTTTGAGGTGAAACACCACAGAAGAGTAGCAAATGTTTAACCAGGAAATCTCTCAAAGGCTTTTTCAGTTTCACACTGATCCAGTACCCTTTTCATCTGAACATCTTGTCTGTGCATTTTACAATTTCCCTAGCTGTTATAATTCTCTCAGACTGATAGCCCCCAGCAGAGCTGGGTAGCAGCGAGGCCTCATTGTGCCAGCCACAATACAAAGCACAATGGCCCCAAATTGCTTATAATCCAGTGGTCATGACACATGGCTGAAGTGCTGGGGCCTGGGCTGTGGGCCCCGAGCTGGAGTTGACCTATGGATGAGTCACAACCCAGCAACATGTTTTGTTCCCCAAGTGGTTCCCCAAGGCCCCAGAGACAGAACCTGGCCCACCTGTGTGAGGCGCTGCCTTTCCCCAGGTGATCATGGTTGGGGTGGTGGGCAAGGCTGGAGCTATATCAACCAGGAACCAACCAGTTTGAAGAGAGTTCCTGTTGGGGGCAGCTTGCTGAGCTCTCAGTGGTGTGTTCCCCCTTGGCTGATTCAAGATGGAGAAGAGCAAACAGGTGAAGAATAAAAAAGAAGTTATGCTGAGGAGATGTTGCTGAGTTTGGTGTTGGCCCAAGGAAGAAGAGAGCTAGCAAGCAGCACAGTGGCTGGCTGGTGATAGTGCAATCACACCTGTGGAACAGGCTCTTCTCCAGGAATGTTGCCGCTATTTCGCACAAAGAGTTAAAGTAATATTTATCAATCCTGTGCAGAAAGGTTTCATTCTGAAGACAATAAAGCACTTGAAATCTCTCCAGACACTGACTAATCAGGAAACCAACACATTTGCCCAGGCTCCAGGCTTGACTTTCAGTGGTGCAGCGTGCATAGGGCCAGCTCCACAGCCCTCTGGAAGCCGTCTAGACAGAGTCCTTTTAGACACAGTTATTTCATTTAGCAAAAGCAGCTGAAAGCTTTTCATTCTCTGTGCAGTATTCCTGCTCCCAAATCACAAGTGATCATGATTTCATGAAAAGCAGTTTAGAAACGGAAAAAAAAAAAAAATATCCAACTCCCCAGGTTGGCTACTTTCTCTATGTAGAAAATTGTAAGCTTGCTACAGAAATTTTTGCTGAATACTTGAATTTACTGCAACACTAAATAAATGCCTGTTTTTTTCTCCACCTTCCATTTTAAAAATGGAATCAGAATTTTTGCACACTTGCCCATCTGCAAAGTTGAGACCTCCTGATAATCTTTAGCTTGAATGATTTGCAAACTTCAGCCTCTGATACACCACTTCTTAAACGCAGGGTTGCCAGTTTTGTCTTGTAGGCATAACTGAAAATGGATTTTAAATGACACTGATACAGAAGCAGTACTGTTTTTATCCATATCTTGCACCCACAGGTGTTTGACCCTTCAGAGTTAATTTGGTGTTGAGATAAAACATGTAAATGGCACTGCCAGCAAGGAGGAAGTGACTCCTGTAACTGATTTGCTTTAGAGGAAACCTCTATTCTGCTGATGGTGGGTCCTTTTCAGAAAGTTTCTTTCCTATTCAATCCTGCCCTTCGGCAGCTGGAGATGGTGTTCAGTCAGGTCTCTCTTTAAGCAGTAATAAAAGTATAAAAAAGTTATCACACAAAATCCTGATATATGGATAATGCGCTGCTGCTTAACACCTGTTTAATTATTACATCCAGGATATTTCCTTTCTAAAGGCATTTTTAATTTATCTCTAAGAGGATTTATGGGATGGATATGCTATCTGAAAAACAGATGATGAGGTCAGAGCAGCCCCAGGTATTTCATTTCAGCTTTTACAATTAGCACACACTGGAAGTGCTGGGAAGGTCTCAGAAGAGCAGTGGATTTGTCAAGCTCTCTCCCACATGCGTTTGCAAGGGGAAGTAATGAAAGACCTACAGCAAGTATACTGATACTGTGCTAATTAGAAAGCCACAGATGGACAGCTCTGGGAGAGAACGGTACAAACAAACATGCCACATAGAAGCACCAGGCACAGAAATTTTGTTTCTTGCGGTAAGTTTCACCAGTGAGAAAAGTCTCCAGAGCACAGCTTTGCTAAATGCAACTTATTGAGAATGAAGCAAGCTTCACTTTCTCTTCACAGTTAACTGCCAACTGCCACACTTTGATGGCAGAATTCATTGAACTTTTTTCTGTTTTTAGAAGAAATACCCCTTAAAACATTGCCCTTTGACCAGTATTATTACTTCTATCTGCCTTAAAAAACACAAAAAGAGCAGTTCAGATGCTATGTTATTAGAGATGGGGATGCATATGATGAAGGAGTAAAACACTGGGATGTCCCTCTAAACCTCAACTCCATGCACGGTGCAGAGCTAATCTGGGACTGAGGCACCACTGTGGGAGCTGCCACTCTCCAGGGAAGCCACTGCTCTTTTGAACTTAAGCTTGGAAGCAAGTCTCTAAGGATTTGCACAGATCTACTAATACATGTATAAACTACACTATATAGGATATGTCCCAGTGGAGAAGCAGCATTATATAACTATTGTTAAAGAAAAAGCAGCACTGAAGCGGAGGGGGAGGAAAAAGAAGGAGCAGAAGCAAGGAAAAGAAATCCAAAAAGGAGAGACACAGAAGATGAAAGAGTAGAGAAGAATCAGTGGTTTAATTTTTACTTGGCTCCCCAGACCTTGTTAAAGCCTGTATCTCAGTTAGAAATGGATGTCTTCCTGCACATTTATTCGGTGATTTGAACTGCTAAAATTCTCTTGTTGGGGGAAGAGAAAGTGAGAGGGCAGAACATCCTTCTGCTCTACTAAGAATAAAATTGTAATTCGGATTGAACTAAGTCTTCATTAGAACAAAAGAAAACCAATTTTGAATCTCAGCTTGGAGTTAAATACATTTACCTTATTTCAGTATTAGTGGTTGGATATGAAAAAGCAGTCATTTGTTTTCTGGTTTAGTACCAGCTCCAGTCTCTGAAATCTAACTTGATTTTCCAGACACAGTTGGCAGGACGATTGAATTTTCAGTTTGTCACATACCATTATTCTCCTTCCCTCCCACCATGTCTTTACATCAGAAACAAACTAATAACTGTTTGTAAATTACCAGTAAACCAGAAACTTGAACATATTTTTAACTCCAGAAAAAAACCAAATAGAATAGAGTTTCTGACACAAAATACACTCTGTTATTTGGCCATGCCATCTTTATGCCAGTTGAATAAGAGAAAATTGGGGTCAAATTAAGAGGTGCTCTTAGCTGCTTGATACCAATTCAAAGGTAAAGCGTGGCTGGAAGAGACAACTCCCTATTAAGTCTATGGAAAGGATAAAGGTACTTTGAGGGGAGAGAGGAGGGGTTACTATTCGTCATCTGCTGAGAGCTCTCACAGGGAGAGCACTGGGCAGTAAAGGCTGTCCAAAATGGATACAAATATGTTGTCAAGCCACTGTGACAGATCCATTATGGGTGAGCAGCTTAGCAAAATGAACTCGATCTCAACTGTCTCACAATATAAATGCCACAAGCTCAGGAGGACTTGAGCCTCCAGTTCCCTCACTCCTTCCTCTGAGGTTAGCAAGAGAGAGCTGGTATCAAAAGGGAAGCAGCAGGTCAAGGAAGGCTTTATCCACAAGAACATACACCCTGGGAAAGATTGTCCTGTCAAATGCCAAATCTACCACACTGTGACACTACATGCTTTCAAACACATAAACCCTCACAGTTGCTCTCTCTCCTTGTTCAGATGAAGAAAGGAAATTTCAATGCAGCTACAGACAACAAACAATACACTTGTTTGCATATGCTGATTTTTCAGGTTACACCAACAGGTTATAGCACGTGACATCTTTTCTCTACCATGAACTAAAGAGCGAGCACAAAAAGGATAATGATCTAGTGGTGGTAACAACTTGAAACTTGTTAAATGACATTACCTCAGAGGTATTAGCAATAATACTTCCAAACTCAATCAAGGAGATATACAAGTGACATATATGGGTAAGTGAAAGCTAGGGCTTTTAAAATTTATTCAATTTTCAGACACAGATTATTTAACACAAAATTAAGTTTTATGATAAAAGTTAAGGACATGTTACAATTTTTACTCACATTTATGTGAATGTTCATGAAAAAGTACTTCAGCATATGCTTAAGTCTCATTAAGATCTCAAGAATATGAGCCTGGTGATTTGCTGAGCCTTGGCATCTGTGAGCAACTCACCAGCCAAACTCAAAGGACCTTCAGAATAACCACAGTAGCAAGGCAGCAGGGTGGGGACTGAAGTGAAGTATATTATTGCCACTCTTAAGGAGGATTTCTCTCACATTGTGATTAATTTATTAGGAAAGAAAGTAATTTACAAGATTGCCTATTATTTCTTTCCTTTAAAATAACAAGCTTTGCCACTCTTTTCAGGTCCATCCACTCCAAAAGAACTGCTAGAGTACACACCAAACTTTCATAAAGGATCTCTTGGTAATTCAGCATAGCACAAGCATTGCCACCTGGGTAGATCTGAGTGCAGCGACATGTGGAAAAGTGTATCAGAACGAAGGCTCAGCCAAATATGTCCTCTTGGCCAACATGAGGAGAGATTGAAGTGCAGTATGTGCCCTCATTATAGAAGATACAGACTGCTCCACTTCTTTATTAAAATCCAATCCTGGGTTTGCTCCAAATTGCATGTTTGATGCCACAAAATAAGACGAATAGCAAGGATTTCCTCCTGGCTGGTGATCAGCTAGCTCTATATATTGCTCCGCAGAGCCAGGTATTGCTGAGAAAGCACACAAAGGAAGTTTCACACACCAACCTGATCAAGCAAAAGTCACTTTTCTTTCTTTCCTCTCTCTTCTCTCTGCCCTTTCTCTTTTCTAATGCTACAGCACAAGAACGATCCACCTAGAGGTGAGGTCTTACTGCAGTAACACTGTTTTTCAACTCCACTCAATAAACAGATTGAGAGTTGACAGTGTGGTTACTAACCTTAGCCAACATCCAATGGTGAGTTTTCTCCCATTGCAGCCCAGCCAACACTGTGTGGCTCACAGTAAGGATTCCTCGGTCACATCCAAGAGTTGATCAACATTCATCACACAAAACAAATACTGTCTTGCGTAGTTGCCTAAAGGACACTAAAGTCACCTGAATAATTGAGCAACCATTTCCACTCCAACCCACCTGCATTTTTTAAAGCACAAGGTCCAGTTTTTATAACAATACTGCTTTTTAATACCTATGTACCTTGATATTTGCAGGAGTGAGTATACTAGTGCCAATTCTAACTTTGGATGGGTTTTGAGATGGAGAAGGTGGCCATTTGTTTTTCTTAAAATAGCCAAGTCCTCACTGGCCAGGTTTTTTGGGTTTTGTTCTTTGGTTTTTGTTGTTATTTGTTTGTTTGTTTTTGTTTGCTTGGTCGGTGTTTTTCTTTGTTTGTTGATTTTTTTCTGGTTTTGGTGGGTTTTTTAAACATAAATAGTTGTATTATTGTTATGAACACTGAGTAGATATCCAATCTAATAGCCTGAAAATTTTATACAGAATTTTTGAATGCATTGGATTGTGTGTACCATTTGATGAAAGTAAGTGCTCTTCAATTTTTAAATGTGTCCATATTATATGAAGGGAGATATCAACTTATGGAAACATTTATCTGAACTAAGTTATCATCACCAAATTATCATCTTATAAGATTGGGTGAAGAAAAATCCATTAACATAAATCGGTAGACTGCCATGAAATCAAAGAATAAAAATAATAAGACATCAAGCAGAATAACATTAACTAAAAAAACCCCAAAACAAACAACAAGCAACGTATAAAAAAAATTAATAAAGCAGACTCCAGTCGTCAGCATTTACTGCACATAAACTGACAGGTTGTTATTTTTACTGACATCTTTCTGAGCCTCTGCACATCGCAGTGCCCCCCTAACAGAAACAACACTGGCAGAACAAAAATAGCCTCATTTCATGAGCTCTATCACAACTAAAAGTTTATTTTAGTTTTCTTCAACTCCCAGTTTATCTCTGTGAGGAACACTTCTCAATGTATGGTTGCTGAACTATAAATAGTGACATCACTTTAATAAAGAATGCTAATAATTAATTTAAAAGGAAAGCAATATAGAAAAAACCCACTTTAAAAGTATCATTAAGAATAAAACCTAGACATGTTTAAATCCCTTTATGTGTTCATTATTCTGGTTAACACATGCTAAGTATATTAAAGATGCTGTGTTAAAAAAAGACGAATCAAGAAAAAAAAAGAGTCAAGGTTCAGCAGGATATGCTTTATGGAAACCTCTTTTTCAATGATAATGTGTAAAGATGGAGATCATCTTGTGATGACTAATTTTTAAAGGTGAATTTGCTCTGACTTCTTATACATATAGTATGTGTTCACTGCACAATTTATCTTACTCAGCACCTCTCCTGTACTTTTGAACTACATGTGGATGGTGCTCCTTCATTTTCTAAACACACCAGTTATCAACATTATTCCCTAAAGATAAACAATTTTTCACAATTATCTTCAGCAGATAAGATTCTTTTCTTGCACCCTTAGAGGACCTGTCTGAGCCTGGTCTCTATGTCTCCGTTCCTCCCCTTTGTCCCTTTGCTCTGTGCAAGCCGTGTGACCAGTGACGAGAGCAGAGTGAATTGAGCAGGGAGCTACCATCACAACAGGTAATGAAGCACTAGGAACAAGAGAAACCCAATGCACCAAGCCAGGGATATCAAAAGACATTTTTAATTTCATTTCTTCACTTCCCCATCCCCACCAGCTGCTCATTGTAGCTCCTCCATTATAACCTTGGTCACTGAGCTCCCACTTTTGGTCACTTCATTTCCTTCTCAACTCTATAATTCCAACTTGCTGGAATTTCCTTTCCTGAAGCAGCTGCCCATGCTCACCTTCTCTTCTCAGCAAAGTCCTATTCCTCTTGCAAGATAAGTGTCTCTCTATCCTTCTCCTCACATAATGAGCTATATACACTTCAAATTCACTGGCTGACATCTATTTTCCTGATTCTTTTTTTAAGATATTAATAACGTTACTTTGAAAAATTTTAAGTGTACTCCATGGTTTGACAGCATTGCGTGTGTGTCACAGACTGTTATTCTATCACCCCTGTGTTTCCAGTTTCAGCCTGTGGCCAAATTTGTATTCCATTTCCCCAGGATCAGACCTTCCAAAACACTGGACACTTGCTCCTGACACAGTGAAGGAAAAATTGACTCTTTAAATGCAGCCTCATTTAAGGAAAGTTTTATCTATAAAATGCCCAGATCTTTTATGATGCAAAGGAGAGACTCACACACTTACACACACACAAAGAAGAAAACCTCTTCTGAAAAGATGAGCTCATGAAGTGTCCTCTGCTGAGATGAATCCTTCCCTTTCTGCAAGGAAGGAAAGATCTGCATATCTCTGTGGCAGTATTTTTCCTTTTTCTGCTTCCCACAAGCAAGCAAGAATTGATTTATCCAATCCATAAGAAAAGACAACATAACAATGGAAAAATATAATCACCCAATCCAGTGTTACACACACAAAAGCGGCACTATTTTCTCTTATGCACTCTTGCAATACGAGTCCACCTCTCACTTGAGGAATTCATGTTCAAACCACATTAAGAGCCTGCCTCTTTAATACCTGTTGCAAGGTATCACACACAAAGTTAAACTAAGGCTCATTTATCTAGGCAGAGATGAATTTCTGAGCTATAACTCACAACATACTGACATTCCAGAAGCTATGCAATCCATGAATGACACATAGGTGCGGATGCCAAACTGTTCTGGTGCTAAAAATAGTCTATGATTTACATTCCCTATTATTAAACTTGCTTCATTATCCCAATGATGGACTGATGCTACCAGTTTACCTTTGATGGTCTGTAAGTAAATGAATGAAAAATGCAAGTTAAAAACCTCCAAACACATCTGATACCTTGCAAAGAAACAATGGACGTAAAACAGACAGAAAGGAGTTAAACTCTCTCCTACACAGCTTCATAAAAAGAAAATTCTGAAGTATCAATAAAGTTCTGGAAATTTATCATAATGTTCACACTAGTAGAGAAAGCACTGACACTTTTTGCTACCTTCATTTTTAAATCTTAACCATAAAAAACCTGAATGTAGGCAGTAACATGTATTGTAAATAGGACTTAAAATCCTACCAGGAATATATATCTTGTCTAGATTACTTCAGAAAAAGTTACCCTGTGACTTGAAAAATGACATCATTAAGCAGTCTTGTAAACTGGATTTCAGAGATGACAAACTAATAGTTATTTGTTGGGTTTTTGGTTGGTTGGTTGTTTTTTCTCATTCTTAGAATTTCTACTGCAAGTTACAGTTCATCTTTGTCAGATAAACTCTGTCCAGTTATATACACTTCTCAATAATGCATCTGCTTGAATCCAAGTAGTGCAGGACACCCACAACTGCCTAACTGCTTCT
The DNA here is from genome assembly GCA_013401335.1 of Brachypteracias leptosomus. Classification (NCBI taxonomy): domain Eukaryota; kingdom Metazoa; phylum Chordata; class Aves; order Coraciiformes; family Brachypteraciidae; genus Brachypteracias; species Brachypteracias leptosomus. The sequence goes on from VYZX01014727.1 coordinate 134,386, forward strand.
GACTGCCACAACCTTTCCAGTGATCATTTCCACAGTGGATGTTCCTGTAACAAAGGGTTTCTAGAGCCCCACGCAAGCTTAGATCTAAATCTTTTGATATCTCTCTCCACTGTTTCTCTGGAACTGGAGCAGTCTCACATACTCCAGGTAAACAAAAGTCCTACCTGGTCACACCACTGTTTCATGACTGTAAGACCAAACATTTCTGTAGATCTATGCCCTAAGTATTAAACAAATGCCATGAATAATAAAATTCACTGAACAGCACAATAGAAAACTCTACCCTTACTTTAGCCTCTAGGTACTAGCGATTTGCTTGGATACCTTCTCTACAACACTGCCCATTAAGTAGCTGAAGAGAAAAAAGAAAGAGTGCCACAAAGTAATTTAGTATTATTGACTATTACTATATCCAAACAGTTATTTGTTACTCTATGAGCATGTGGACTATGCATCAATTACACAAGATTTTCTGAGCTGTCTTCCCACAAGCCTAAATATCTTTTCTCACTTTAAAATATCTTACCACATTATTTCATGAAACAAGGTATATTGAAGTTACTTTTTTGATAATTTCCTGCTGTATTTTTTTTTTCTGAACAAGAAGCTCATTGATAATAATTTAAATCTTGTTTTTGAAGTGTCATTTGGAAGGGGGGGAAGAGAGGTAAANGAACGTGCGGAAGAGAGTTAAATTTTAATTTCACTTCCACCACTGTAAATGCAAAATAAGTAAGATAATATGCCTACAGTTTCCACTTACACTAAGCATAATCAAAATTAATGTTTGTCATGTGGCAGTAATGTAATAAGATGTGTCAAAATCAACTTACCTGTCACATCAGATGTCCATGAGCAACTATTTTGCCTTAATCCAAAGAAAACTTGACCTGTTGAATATGAAGCAATACATTTTCATCCATGATGAAGTCTTGCCCTCTTTAGAACAGGCT
>VYZX01014727.1:135437-151209 GCA_013401335.1 Brachypteracias leptosomus
CTTAATTTTTGCTTTCTATTACAGTTCAAATACTTAGTGATAACTTAGATTTCCCTGTCATTAGCCTATTTTGTTTTAATCTTTATCCAGAGTATTCACTGTGGTTCAGCATTTGGTTCTAAGAAGTATCTCAGAAAGATTTATAAAAAACCCTGAAGGTTACTGATTTGAAAATATGTGTATACACAAATTCTTATGGTGCCCTTTGAATAGATCTGCAAAGACCAGGAAGTAAAATGTGCCATTATTCCTTTAATTCCACTTTTCATCTTTGCTCCTTTCTACATATTTCTCTCTCAGTGTAAATCAAAAGAAGGGAATGGAAAAAGGGAATGAAAAGAAATGATGACTGTCAGGGAGATGAGGGAGCTGTTTTCTGACAACAGTACCATTATATTAATTGCATTTTTATAGAATCAGCTCTCTGAAAATTATAGCTGTCAAATATTGAGTTTTCTTGTGTTCACACAACCTAAGATTTAGATCAGTTTTGCTGAAATTTCTTGAGCTATAAAGCAAGGCAAACAAGACTCTCCAGCAGCCTGCATTCACTAGAAAGTAAGCAGAAGTTAGGTGTCCAGCCTTCATTAAATAGATGTAAAACATATTGCTAATGTTAATATTGTTCTTGAAAAGAGATGAAGTTTCAACTCTACTAGCATGACAACAATATAACATGAATTTTTGTTATCTGACTGTGAGTTTGACATGATACAATATACAATCTACATATTTTGGTGTACAGAATTGTGGTTTGCTCTATTAACTGCCTCTAAAGTGTAGCATAAAAAAAAATTCTACAATCACCGCCTTAAATTGTTTCACTGACTCCACTTAAGCAGTGCAAGAGATCTGGTTTCAGGGTAAGCTCAGAAAGGATACGCAAGTCAGGAACATTTAGCCTGTGATACCTGACATTGATTTTTTTTATACAATCTATATTAACGCTGGCCTTCCTATTTTTCCTCTGGTTGTACGGGTGCAGAGAACTCCACTGCATCAGAATGAGGTCAGTAAGCAAAGGCTCAATCCCATTTCCACTCAACTGAGTGGCAGAACTTCCATTAACTTGATAGGAAGCTACAGCAGCACCTGCATGGCAAAAGATATCCTGCAGGCCCCCTTTTCTTGCCTTGGGCAGGGATTATAGGCATCAATATTTTAGGATATAAAAGAAGAGAAGGAGTAAAAAAAGAAAAAAGGCAGTAGCAGTTATTTGGGGGAGCTGAGAGAGGGGATTATTTCTAGGGGATTATTTTGCTTGTTTTGTGATGAGTTGTGTTGACACATAGCCAAGTGCAAATAGGGAAGTAAAAACTAACACTGTATTACATACTGTAAGGGAAAAACAAGAATCTGGTTTTACAATGCATCAGCAAACTTCCTCAGGAATAATGCTGTCACAGTGTGCTTGCATGGTATAAAGAGGAAAGAGATGCAGAACCGAAGAAAAGACTGGGGCAGGAGAAGATTTCTAATGGGCCAGTTAAAGACCATCAAGTTTCAGATATTGCCTGCAGGCAAATTGCCTTATCACACACTTACACCTTCACAGGAGAAGAATAGTTACAGTTAGCTCTTTCTGCTCATTTGCATCAATTTTTTGCTTTTACAACAGTTTTCCTAGGGAACATTTCAATCATTAAAACAGATGAGCTTGACGCCAGCTGGACAATGCTCTGCAGATCAGCATAAATGCATCCATTGCTTTCAAACAATCCAAAGCCGATTTCTCACTTGTATTTGTGAGTTGTAGTTTCCTTTGTTTAACACTTCCTTAGTTCTGTGGCTTGAATACTTCTGAAATAGTAAACCTTGGTCTTTTTGATTATTAGGGGTAGGAAATGAGACCAGCTCCTTTAGTTTCCTCCTGTTCTCAGAAGGGCATCTCTCTGCTTTTTCCTGAAGGCAAACAAGTCCTGTGGACTTCAGCAGGTCATCCAGGCATCTGAGGAAGCTCTGCCTTAGTAACAGCCATAGCTGAGAAGGGCTTTCACAGCCTTTTCCTATGAGAATCTAATACATTTTAAAAGCTGAGTGGCAGGATAAACACTGGCATATCTATGACATCTTCAACATCTACTTGCTAGAGACTGAAGGAAAAAAAATCTTCTTAAACTCTTTAAGATCCCTAATGTCTTTAGAAATATTACTCACTATGTTATTAATCTATATCACCTTTTTCTTTATTTATATTTTTGATTAGAGGAAGGTTTATTAATCAATCTCAGCATGTTGGAAGTATATTAGCACCTATTCAATGATTGATACATATGCTTATCTTTAAGATAAAAAATTACCTTGAAAATTCACACAAAGTTTAATAAACAACATTTTTCTTCTCGTATTTTCAAACTTTGTGTTTCCTCATATACAGAACCGAAACAACGTTTCCTTCATAGATCAAGACGGAGTTCATGACTTAATCTTTTCTTTGCTTCTTTCTTTCAAAAGACCACCACCTTCCAGTGCACAGCACACAGTTATGCAATATTAATGAGCGAAAAGGTCCTTGAATGAATCCTATTAGATGTGCTCAGTGCTGTTTGTCTGCAGTACAGCCGCTTACAGTAGGGAACATTTTATCTTTGGACTAGACCTTAAGAGTAGTAAACGTACTATACAAAAGCTGATATGAATACAAGTAGAAAAACATGCAAGTCACACAAACCAGTATCCAATTTCTTAAAAGAGTTAAAGCTTCCAAAAAGAGTAATTTGCTCAGTGAGTAATATGGTCTATTCAGCATGCTGTGTTATTTCATTTTCCTCTTAAGGTTGCTTTACATTTACAGTATATGTGTTTATATTTCCTCAATTTAAAGACCCTGAACTTTAAGTTACTACTCCACAATGTCAGAGACAAGACATTAATATCTTGTTTCAAGTATGGGAAACAGCAACAGTTCAGATATTACACTGCCTCTAAAGACACGGGCTTGTTCAGCCACTGCTCTGCCCCTGTGCAAAGCTTCCCTATAAGCCAGACATGATGGGCTAAGAAGAGCAAAACTACATATCCTGGAGGGTAAACTTCTCCCCCTCACAGAAAGGGCAGACAGATACCAGAAGTCGTGCAAGCCAAAGACCCCGTGGGATCCCTGTGGTGGAGATTCCCCTCGTCTGTGTTTTCCAAGGGACCAGGCGCCTTGAGGAGGTGTTGCTAACAAAAATTTTATGAGAAATCTCATGATGCTGCTTCTCTTTTATGCTAGCACATAGTTTGATAAAACCCTGTGATACAGCAATTTCTGTGTCATAACTGTGGTGCATCAGGAGACAGTAACTCAAAGCCAAAACAGAAAACCAAAACTCGTGGAAAAATGAATTCTTGATTTAAGGTCTAATTTTTTGAGTATCATACAAGCCAGCACACTCTACTGTAGTGATCACACAAGATAAATTTTCACTTTGTTCTGTTTCCTACCCATGAAATGCTGTAAAGTACTAGATAAAGATTACTTCTTTCATCCAGCACACCAAGAGACTACTGGAAATTTAACTGAGAACAGAGGACTTTAGATAGAAACAAAAAAGACAATGTTAACATAAACTCAGAATTTTCTTTTAAAATTGAGTTTAATATAATTGAAAAGTGGAAAGGTTGGAGATCTGAGTTATGCTCTGCTTAGACATTCAAAAGAAGCAGTATGAACATGAGTAATACAAGCTTTTCCAAGGCTATTTCCAGTTAAGGTTCATTATTTATGGTCTGAAAAAGAAGAAAAAAAAGCAAACAAACCCACCAACCAAACCAACTACCTAAATCTAAGAGATTAGCTAGGTAGATTGTTTAAGCAGTTTCCATTCATTCCGCAGAACACAGAAATGAGTTGGCATTTTACAAATATAAGTGTATGTCCACAAAGAAATGAAATCACACAATCAATTTTCTTGAGGTACTCCCACAACTAATCAGGTAACAATAGTTCATCACTGAAGATTTAAGCCTGAAATTGTTTAACTTAATAAGGATGTGATCTCCTTACTGCTTTGTATGTTATGTAGGAATTTACATTTGCATAAAGGGAAAACCCTCTACCAAACTATTGTGGTGATATTGTAAGACCATTTTACAATGGAACTGGTGAAGACTGCAAGAGCATCTGTCTCTATGTTAATAAGAAATTAGGGGTTTTGGTGGTTTTTTAATTTGTTTGGTTTTTTTAAGTACAAAGCAAACAAAAGCTGCCTTACAAAGGAACCTTTGTATTTCATGACTTGCATTTGGGAATGTTTTATCTCTAAACTTTGAAAAGACTGCAGTGTTTCAGAAGGGTGTTACAAGGAGCTGAACCTTGTTAATTCACTAACATGACTCTGAGAAACATTGCAAGTTAACATGTTTGAATAAACAAGCAAACAAGACGGTGGGGGAAAGAAAATGGTTCTGAAATACAGCTCTGCATCACAGTTACCAAAGGTTCAATCTAAGATATAGTTGTTAACAGCATCAACACCACAACACTTTACATGCATTCAGAACATTTAACTATAATAATTCATACTACATTAATTAACATTTCCAGTGTCATAAGTATACTCAGTAAATTGCAATTATTGCACAGACACATTTCTGACATAGCAAATTGAGAGCTAGAGATACAAAACGTAGTAACTTCTTAAATGGCTGACAGCCACAAACCACTGAGGTTAGATACCCTTTGCTGGAACCAGTGATGCAGCAGCTGTGTCATCCCAGACCATTTGTGTCATCACCAAAACTCACCGGAGCCTTGCATCAAGCTCTCATGAATCACTTAAAGAAGGAATGAAAATTAAATACACTGCACAGAATTACAAAATTAAGCTGGAGCTAATGACATGTCAGGAATAGCATTAAAACAGAGCATTTAAAAATTCACATGTGGATTGAAAACAAATACAGAAGTGTCTCCAGCACATCTGAGTCAGATACTTTGCAGTGCCGAGCTGTACTCTCATAGAGCCAGATACAAGGCCTGCAGGCTTTCCTTCAAGAATGATTCTTAGTTATTTATATTGTTATTGAAGTTAGTGGGAGTTCTAGATACTCAAAAAAGCCTAAGCACTTAAATTTCAGTTTATACATATACATATTTAAACACATATTTACATTTCAAAGTTCTGTCAGCTATTAAAAGTTTGAGTCAGACTGTACTACTATATGACTTGTAGATCCCCACACCTTAGGAATTTCTTACTTCTGTGTGTTTTCCTCTTAGCTCATAAAATTCTTCTCCCTTTATTTTTTTTTTAAATAAAAACTTATTTTACTTCAGGTAATAAAATTAAGTATGTAAAAAACCACCAAAACCTACCACCAAAAAGCTAAATGACTTGGGGTAGCAACAACATAATATTTCAGCTTCTTAATTTTCTTCCCCATAAGTTCATTCATCATTTCAGAATTAAAAAGTTAACATAGGCTGAAAATATTGATGACTTCTAAGAGAACTTCTTTACCTTTCCAAACAATTTGACCATGTGTAGTGTCCCTGCTTATCAGATTTCAAAATCCACATCACAGCTGTATATGTGGGTTCTTTAGCCTTCCAAAACAGATATACAAAAGGAGGTAACAGAAACCATCCTTTAAATAAAGTCAAAGGGCTCGGTATTGTCATACCCACTGAACAACTTCATTTACAACCACCGACTAAATCCATTATAGATGTTGACAGCTTTAGATCTATGTATTACGTTTTGAGGAATAAATGCCACTACATATTTAGCCTTTACAGAGCAAAGCTTTTATTTTATGTATAAATCTGCGTTTAATGAGGCTTGAAAGAGATGATTGCTAAATAACAGCCTGCTGCATTCAAGCTCAACTGCCTCCAATTATATTGTTTATAATTATATAATTGCACAATATAATGTGTGTCCAACAATCCCTGTGTTTTATTACTGCACAGCACTATGACACTGATGTAAATCACCTTTTCACTTTCACAGTCAGTCTCTTTCATTTTGCTTACTCAGCCAACACAAACGCACACGGAGCTGCACTTCTGACCGCCGAATGCATCAAACCAGTTTACCAGCCTCAGCAGAAAAAAGAAAGTAATGGAAGTGGTCAACTCACAAAGATGAAAGGGGAAAGAAAGGTATTGTCTATACAAGGAAGTGAGGGAGAAAAAAAAAAGAAAAAAGAATTAGTTCTAAATCATACATAGTATTTGTGAATTCTCTTTCTTAGGGTGTTTCTTGTTGCCAGATGCTTCTGAATATGTTGCCTGTTCAAAATTCCCATGAGAACAAGCGCAAAGTAGCTACTGTGGCAGCTAATGCTCTTTGCATTGTTCTTACTCCTATGTGCATTTTTTGTAATGGCACTAAAATTAGCAAGAATCTGATTAGCAAACATGCCATTATACTGTTAAACACCTTCACAAACCTCTCTTCTTCCTCCACCTCCAAAGAACAACATTTCTGCTGTCTGGTCCAACATTTGCAAACTAACTCCTTTTAATCAGCACTTAATGCACTGGCACTCTGCATTTACTTTTAATAATTCCTGCCCCGGAAATTTAAGCCCCAAAGTCATCTGTAAAACTCCTTTTTAACTTAATAGGGACAACATTTCATTGTTTTGACTTGACTTGTTGGGCACACCTTCCAAAGTAATAAAATTCTTTTTTTAAAGTGTGACATAAAGCCCTCTGCCTCCCTCCTTCCTTCCACTTCAAGCACATTCTCCACACTGGATTTTCTTCTTTTCTCTTTAGTCCCCCAGTCTTCATACCCACAACTCCTGGCCTTTTAATCGGTGAAGCTCTGGCACTGCAAACCCTCATCAGAAGGGTTCCCATTGGTCTCACCTTCAGCAGAAGGCAGCACACAACTGCCTGCTCCACTCACCCTTGTATTCTTTTTACTCTTGGCTGCCTGTAAAACTTTGAGTTCAACTTGGTCCATACTGACTTTTAAGCCTGCAGCTTATCCTCACTCCAAATCAATACACTGAGTTTTGATAATCAAAACCAACACTTTTAAGTTTTTTGGTGTTGTTAGGTGGTTAATGGTCGAGACCTTAAAAGCGGGCTTCAGGTGCAGGGTTTCACATCCTCTGAACTACTCCAGCCTGTCCTCCTTCCTCATCAGCATTTACAAACCTTTAAAAATCCTGCACTGGAATGCATGTGTACAGCAGGATGCTTCTCCTGTGCTTGATGACTCAAATCGTTGTCTCCTGATATCCAGTGCTATCATGATTTTAACAGCTTGGACACTTTCCCAAATTGGGAGAAGCTGGTTTAAAACTATGATTAATTTTTTCAATGTTACCAATAAAATTACTGCAAACATCTTTTCAGGTCAATTAACTTCACTATTGTACACCAGTTCCAAAACAGTCCCTTAACTGGAGCCAATGACTGTACAAAAACAAGGCACCAGAACTTCTCTAGGTTTAGTTGCTGTTTTGGAACTGAAGACTAAATTTAAAAATGACATGCAATTATAATTATGAAGTTATTTTAAAGTAATAGCTGTATCACTTTCTTCAATCTTGAGGAAAATTTTCACCATTAGTTATCAAACAATTCATTTTTATGTCACCTCATAAAAATTCTTCAAACTATGAACTTAATACAAATGTTTGTATTGTGCCAAATAGAAAAGTATCAAGTCATGAAAAATATGATCACCATGTTTCAATTTTGAAAAACTGGTTGTCACAGTAAGAAATACCACATAAATGAGGAACACACCAGTTTTAAGTTGTATTTAGACTTAGCAAATAATTTCCTATAGCCAGAAAACTTTTTAAGCAAAATCCAAGCAGAAGCTAATTAAATGAAAAATTCAAGGGTAGGAGGGAAAAGACACAGAGAAGAGGCAGCCCACACAGAGTGTCACGCAAACACAGGTCCTCTTGGTCACTTCAGAGAAGCCTGGGGCTGGCTGTGGGGCCACAGGGAAAAGCAACATGCTGTCAGTACAGAACATTTGGAATGTGTCCAAAGGAGGGACACTAGGATGATTGGAGGACTGGAGCACCTCTCCTGTGAGAATAGACTGAGAGAGTTGGGGTTCTTCATTCTGGAGAAGAGAAGGCTCCGAGGAGACCTTATTGTGTCCTTCCAGTACCTTAAGGGGGCCTAAAAGAAAGCTGGGGAGGTGTGGAGCNCCATTTTCATTCCCAACACAGAGATCTCCCACAGCTTCCAGATCTCCAAACCTACTCAGAGGTACCAACCCAATTTCCAGTGGCTGTGCTTTCCTAGCTAAAACCACTGGCAGAGTTTCTTACAGTGTCCTTCCCTGGTGCTCAGCCTCTTCCAAGGTGAGCACCTGTGTACCTTGCTTTGAACACTGGTACTCATTACAGCCACAGGAAAGATACTGCTGATGAAAGAGATGCTTTCTGCTAAAGTGTGAGAGTATCTATACCGTAAATTGCTAAAGTAGTTAAAGAAGATATTTCTAAAATTCAGACTCCTTTCATTTCCCTTGTTGCTTCCAAGTCTCTGGGATTTGCGCTCCCAGGTTTACAAGCTTTCCTCAGCAAAAATAATGGTTACATGTTTTAGCTTTTTCAAGTAAATGTCAGGGTTTCAAGTGTTTTCCTCATCCTTTTTCCATTTTGCTGCAGGACTTGGTTGGCAGTAGAAAGGTAAGGCAGGGGCAAATTTGACCTGGTAGGGGAGGCAGAACAAACAAGGTAAAAATTTGTTACCAGCTGAGGAAAAACCAAATATTAAAAAATTGGAGCAGTTTATATCTCAAATTTTGGGTCAGTTTTCTTTCACACATGTACCACATAACCTTTGAAAGGTTTTTCAATAGATCTACCTCCATTTAATTCGTTTTCACGCTTCTGTAAAGTCAGAAACATTGTGGAGGTTTGGATTTTGTCCATGTGCTTTAAGGGTTTTTCTCCTGATCTCTATATTTGGACTCCTTCTCTAGAAATTGTTGAATTTATGTTGCTTTGCACTTTCAGAATATCCATGTAATACAAGGAATTGTCTGCCACAGAGGAACTGCTTCAGAAGATTAATTTATCTTTGTTGTTGTTTGGTGGGGTTTTTTGTTTGCTTGAGGTTTTTTGCTGTTTTTGTTGTTTTGCTTTGTTTGTTTGTAGGAATGATTAAAAAACAGTGTATGTTTCAATCAAAACGGGAAAAAAGTACAGAAAGTAGAAACAAAAAGCAGACACATAAGTATGCCAAATTTAAGAGGAAAGAATGATTCTTGTCCTAACCATTGCTAAAGGCCACTTTCCACCACTCAAGGTATAAATTGATAGTAGATAAGAGAGAAACAGAGAAAGATATGCATTAGATATAAGAATTTTTGCAGAGAAGTAGAAATCCTGTTACTCTGTAGACGTCAGACATACCAAACACTTCAAACCGATCTCAGCTTACTGCACGTGCATGGGTGAACTGATACTTCCACAGGCACTGCTGCCAGGTGCAGAAATTTTCTGGTTGGCTCTTCCAGTTATCCCAGAAAAAAAATCCATTTGCAAAAGTCCCGGAAAATGTACACATTTTGCATGCCAAATTACATGCACTTTAAGCCTTGAATTTGCTTAAATGAAGTCTGAGCAATAAAAGCCTTGAATAATTTACTATTTTTCCTGGAATGTGGCGAAGAAATTCACAATTGAAAGACGTCACATCGTTATGTGTGGTCACACACCCAGCAACAGTATTGCTGAGAAACAGCTGTTAATTACTTTGACTTCCAACTCAAACAATCTTTGAAAAAATGCTGTTACCAAATCTTACATACATTAGATGCTTTCACAAAGTTGAAATACTGTAAGAGGGGAAAAATCTTCATGCTTCAACAGCTTTATCACAAAATCAAATTCTATTTAAGGAAAAGAAAGTGCATGTCAGTGCACATGAATGTAGTTTTCACTTCTCCTTGAACAGTCTGTCACCAAAACTTTATTTATTCTTACACAGAAAGATTTCAGACACATTCTTCCATCCCAATTCCTCAGACAACCCAGCACAACTGAAGGAAAACCACATTCTTTTTTCCTCTCCCATTATTTAATGGATATTCATTGACTGAAACAGTGATGAAAGTAGAACTCTTTATTTACAGGTCCATCAATATGGTATGCCTTAATTTGATTCTCTCAAGAGCCTCTAGATGCCACTATCTATTTGAATTCATAATAGAATTTGGAAAAAAAAATAAAATCAATGAGATCCATTTTAACTGAACACACTAAAGTATTTCTTGAAAAAATGGAAATGAATAAAGAAAAGGTAAAGGCAGAAGGGTCACTCCCCCAATATTAGATTTATGTTCTGTGCTGAGGTTCATGTCCTTGCTGACAGCTGGCATATACTACATTATTGCAAGTAACCAGTAAACATCCCTTGAACTAAAACTACAAGTCTACATCAGGAATTTGAAAGTCAGGTGTTCATGTCTTATAAAGTACACAGACATAAGTAAAAATTATGTTTACATCTGCTGAAAATACCATTCCCCCACTGCTTTCTCTCCACAATCCTTTCTTTCGTTGAAGAAATGGTCTCATTGCCCAGTGAAAATGTTATTAACACTATTTGTAAGGCTGTAGGGTATCAGTTAGTCATTTGTGATATCATAGATCCCGTAAGACACAAAAATATGTATTTCAGCTGTTGGTCACACATTTTGACTGTGCACGACTGTAGCGGGTCCGGGCGAGCTGTTTTTCCCCTTACAGCCCTCATGCTGCAGTACTGGGAGCTAGAGGGTGGCAAGGATGGGTTTATACACTATAGAACATGAAAGTAAATAGAACAACGGCTTTCAATTTCAATGTGAAATATATGGCTGATTCCAAATCTGAATTCCTGGGTTTGGTACTGATACCAGGATCAGTTGTCTTCCCACATGGGACTTATCTAAAAGAATCCTCCAAGCATGTCAACATTACCATTCAGGATCTCCATTTCCCACAGTGGCACACTTTACTTCCATTACCTATTGCAAAAACAAATCTCTCTCCTGCCTCCAAAGCACTAGCAAGTACCACTTTTGCCATGCTTTCTGAGCTCTGCTCATGCTCTGAGTGAGAAGGATTACTTCAAAAGGTAATGTTCATAGGACGTTCTAAGACTAATTGCAAGCTTCACCTATGCGATCAGATCTTGCATTATCTGGCAGCTATACAAGACCCCAAAATGCCAACAGCCATATGTCTGGAGTCTGTCCCTAAAAAAGTCTTCAGCTCTTTGGAGGAAGCACTTGCTTCTTGTGGGAACCAAGCCCCATCACTGGATGCTGCTCTCTTCCCTCACACTAATTATTTGACTCCCAAAGTAATTTGTCCGCTTACTGGGAGAACAGCTTCCCACAGATAACTCCCTACCTTACAGAAAGAAGAAAGAACAACCTAGGTCCCTTCTGTGAATTCGTATGGCCTTTTAAACTCCTCATAAATCCCCACTGGGAAGCTCCTCTGAAACATTTTCAGGACTCTAGAGTGTTTTTCTCCTTTCTGAAAATGCTGATATTATTCCTGTGTCTCCTTTCAAAGATTTTGTCACAGTTAAGATACGCAGAGTTTCCCTTCTGGGCCTATCAATGTTCCTCTGGCTGTCAACTAGGGAAGTTTCCAGCTCCAAAACCAAAAAATAATCTAAAAAAAAAAAAAGAGGTGTTTGCCTTAACTGCCTGTTGCTTTCCAGAAGTTCTTAAATTCTCATACCAGTTTGCTAAAACCATTCATCTGATGCTTTTTTTCATGTTAATAGTACTGATGCAGTTTTTAGTTCTGCTCCCTCATACCCGTGTTTCCCTGTCTGAAGTCTTATAGGATCTGGATGACTTTTTAGCAACACTCCCTTGTATGAAATAGGGCACTTCTTTAAAAAACAACACGAAACAACAACTATACTGCATCTGAGCTAACAGCTACTAAAGAATCCATCTTGGTTTTGCATAGGAACTGAGATGTTCATTTACCTGCAGCACAACTCATCCTACAAAGGAAAGAAGTATCAAGAATAAAGCTAGGAAGCATGGTGCCTATGGAGGAGCAAGGCTGGACCCAACCAGGCAGCTGAGATGAACACAGGCTGCTCAGAATCACTGCTATCTCCATACAAAGCCACTGCATTATGCCTTTGCTGACTTCTGAAAACAACCACAATACAGACAACTACAGCTACTGCCATGGATGCAGACAGAGTCAGCTCGGATCCCAGGCAGGTTAATTTCCTCAGGATCACGCTGCAAGACGGGGATTATAATGCTTCCACCCCAGAGCTGGTCCTGGAAGTGATCTGTTCACAGCCATACATATTTGAACGTGATCTGTCAGATGGAAGCTGACCCGGCACAAAGTTGGCTCCTTGTTGCCCACCATGGGTAACCGTGCCAGGGGGCAGCACTGCCTCGTACTCTGCCCCCAAGCACTGTCACCTCGAGGGAGCACGATCCTGTGTCATGAACAAATTATCAAGAAGAGCGATGTGCACTTATTCTTGGCCTTAGTGGTGGGAGAAGATCACAAAAATCACTGGAAATGAAGCTGGAGAGCATTTTCCCGTTCCCAAACTGCAACCGTACCCAAACTGCTTTTTCGGATCCAAGTCCCATATTTTCACCATGAAAGTGGGAAGAAGGGGAAAGGAAGTTTCTTCCTCCTTAACTAACATACACTTATAGATATTTTCTCCGTGAGCATTCAGTGAAAGAAAATATGAAATTCAATGGTCTGTTGAGGTCATTGACTCCATTAATTTATGACAAACCAGGATAGGATCTCTATGCCTTGAAGCAAGCTACTGCATGGGAAATGGTGATCCAGGATAACATCATACAGTTATGGCATGCTTAGAAATTCTAAATACAAGCATCTCTTATCCCTATCCACAAAGCAGTCTAGTCCCCCTCGATTCCACCATCAAACATTATGGTTTTGATCTTTGTTTATTCTGAAATTGGACCAAAAGAAAAAAAAAGCTGAAAAATCAAGGGCAGCAATTTCTACCATAAGCAAATGTGTTTTGTGTTTACCGTGGAGGAAACACATCTGAAAACACAGCTCTATTAATGAATAAGTTTTCCAAATAACTGCTACAGAAGTTCTTTATCAGACTGATACAAAGCCACTAGACAATAATTAAGCAAGCTCAAGTGGTGTAAAAATAGTGCCAAAGCCTTAGGCTGAAGGGGAAAAAATCTTCCCTTTCCCAGGAACTTTGGAAGACAACTTAGAAGCTGCCCTCCAAGGATGCTGCTACAAGCACTGACGTATGGAGAAGGCCACAGCACTCAGCACTGTGAATACTGCAGCTTGCTCAAAGACATAAAGGATGGTTCCAGAGAGATTGCCACAATTTACAGAGGTGCCCAGAGCTGGACAGTTTACCCTGGGGTCCCTTTCTGCATCCAAAGCATCACTGCATCAGGAAAACACAACAATAGCTTAAAGTATTCTTACTTTTCATTACTTTTGGCTCCAAAACCTTCGGTGTGCTTCTGAAAAGGCAAGAGGGAAAGAAAATATCTATCAGGATACTTCAGTACGAATTTTCCCCTGAAAGCAAGTCTGAAATATCAAATGGAAAAGATAAATTCCCTGTAAAATGTTAATAATACATAATAAAGATCTCTCTACCGTACACTTCAAGGGCAAAACCAATGCAAAGATTTTAAAAGATCCTCTAATGTGCTATAGATGTGATATCTTTTCTGAGTGAAAGAGGACTTTAGATAAAATCCAAGGATGTTTCTCAGTTTACAAGATCACATTCTTCATATCCAGTGGGCTCTTACTCATTTTTTCTGTAACCTGATTTATAAGGGCATTAGTAACAATGATTACTGTTAGTATTTATGATGCCACAAAAATACTGTTAGCTTCATTTAAAGTGAGTTCTGTCCCTACCTCTATCCTATCTATCCTCTAGCCTCTCTTTGCATTGGTTAAGTATCATAAACCAAAAGAAAAACAGGAAGCTTTTTGAGCCTAAGGATTACAAGTCTATAAATTGTCTCTCAGAAGAACTACACAGTTGCACTAGCAAGTTATAAAGCCAGTAAAATATCCCCTAGAACAGAAAGTTTCTCAAACAATTTTCAGGCATCACCGACATGTTTGTGAAAGGTGAATTTTGATCCTTACTCCTTTTGAAAATTGTAGGTCAAAGCCTTAGCTATAACAGTCTCAGTGACAAAAAAATACTATTCTTTTTGATACAATTTTAAACAGGAAGACTTTATAAAGTTAAAAGTGTTTGATTTTAATTAGCAGTTTCCGACGACTGTGTGAACTTCACACTTGTATGTTTTTGAATCCCACATTAGTGACTAGTAAGGTCATAACCCACCATTGCTGCAGAGCAATGACGGCATTATGGTAACGCCCAAGTTTGCAGCACCATGCCATTTAGCTGCTTTCTGACAGTACACCTGGGGGATTTCAAGATTTTATTTAACTTCACAATAGCACACTTTGGATTACTGAGTTGTATTTTTGTTGTTGTTGTCGTCAAATTACATTCCATAAACTTCAGGACAGCCTCTCTTGGCCCAAACGTGAAGATCGAACTATAACTAAAGCATAGAGATGGGAGATGTTGAATAAATGCAGTTCTTTTCTTAGTCAACAAAAAGAAAAAACCTCAAAGAGATACATAGCTGAAGGTAAACCAAATAACCTGGCTGATACTACTGGGAAAGGTCTGAGTTCACAAGGATCACTCAACAAACCACAGCTTATGTCCTGTGTCTTGCTAAATAGAACTCTAGAGTAATACATTATTCATTAAACAAACAAAAAAAAGACTCTAATTGGAACAGGATTCATCAAAATGAACACCATATGAAACATATACAGTAAAATCTGAGACAGGTAAGTCTGTCTGTTGTGGGCAGTCTGGTTTAGATATTAAAAAAAATAACCATTGCAAATCTTTATAGTTCTACCTCAAGTCAATAAACATTGTGCTTTGATTATGCAACTTTACTCACTTGAGAGGAAAAGAATTATTGATTTCCCATGTTTTCCAGATCATTTGAAATCTGCTCATTTTTCCTGAGTTTTTGATTTAAATATTTTGTACTTAAAAAAAAAAGACACACAAATCTTGCCCTGATCTCATGTGACTTCAAATCACTCTTCTGAGAAGCTAAGTTCTGACTAATTTATCCTTCCTACTGATTCCTATTAAATGAGAAAAAACCCTACTATGCCTACCTTAAAAATTCTTCAAGACATGGAAAGCAAAACATAGGATAGTATTCTGAACTACTTCAGTCCTAAACATTTTAAACCATTTGCACACTTCTTACTGAGTCAAGCTGTCCCATTGATTATTCCATGTCATAGAACTCAAAGTTAAAATTAAATATAGCAAGAAAGTGAAAAGTTCTGCCTTCTGGTGGAAGAGCTTGCCACTGCACTGCAGTCACAGTCATCACCAACACTAAGGTTGATCAGGCAATATTTTTTTTTTTCTCCAAGCATAAGAGAACATTTCCAGAGAAATCACTCCACCACACTTGATGTGGTGATTCACCTGTTTTACACTCACACTCACCTTTATCAGCAGCCCTGAACATAAAGGCAGGAAGGGAGTTGTCCTTGTTTAACCCCAGCCAGTGACTTAAGCGCTACTCAGCTGCACATTCACTCCTCGCTGGTGGGATGGGGGAGAGAATAGGAAGAGGAGTAAGAAAACTTACTTAAGTTGGGTGGGTTGAGATAAAGACAGTTTAGCAGGTAAAGCAAAAGCTGTGCATGCAAGGAAAGCAAAACAAGGAATCCATTCCCCACTTCTCCTGGGCAGGCCAGCTCCAGGAAGCAGGGCTCCATCATG
>VYZX01014727.1:152114-164295 GCA_013401335.1 Brachypteracias leptosomus
TGGTGTGGTGTTTGAGGAGCAGAAAAGGCCTTGACTCTGTGTAAGTTCTGCTCAGCAATAACCAAAACATCTCTGTATTATCAACACCCTTTCCAGCACAAATCCAAAACGCAGCCCCATACTAGCTACTGTGAAGAAAATTAACTCTATCCCAGCCAAAACCACAAAGGACCAAAACAGGCACATTGCTGCAGTGTAGCCTGGGGAGGGCTAGCCCCCTTACAGAGCAGAGTCTGTGGTGAAATATAGAAGCCACCAGAAAGACTCAAGCTGCAGTTCACAGGGGACATGGCAGTAGCATTCTGAAACAAGCATTTTAATTTGTGTCTTGAGCAAGGAAAAAAAAAAAAGAAAAAAAGCTTATACCTTTGGCCATCTGATTTTTTTTTTTCCTAAAATAACATGTTTTTTGGGGAGTGGGAGGGAAGGAATTCATTGAAAACCCAACTGTCTGAGGAAAATAACATCAAAATGTAGTCTGAACTTAGCCTAGTTAACCCCCTCAAGCAGATAATAAACCCTTTGATGAATTTCCAAAATACTCAAGCATATGCAAAATTGTAAACGGGCCAATTTTTCTGAAGGAAAAAGATGGTCTTACATACTTTACATTATGCTACTCTTCAGTTACATATATTTTTGCTCTCAATGGGAAATACAAATACTTCAGACAAAAATAGAGAGACAATTATTTAGTTGTTTCATGTTTTATTACTACATTTATATTGTAGAAGCCAAAATGTTTCTAGTCTCTTTGAATGCACGCATGACACTAAGTACATTTCTGACAAAAAACACATCTCTTGTCACAGGTTTTCTATTGCTTTAGAAGAGAAAACTAAATATGAGGTATATTTGTGATTTACCCTAGTTCAAAAATATTCACCTACAAGGAGAAAACTGGGATGTTTGAGCAAAAAAATGAAAATCTTGTAGGTCAGTGGGCTTAAATTGTTCCTAGATGCATTGTGAAATACCATTTTGAGGTAAGAAAACAGGAAATGGTAAGAATTAAGTTTTTTAGCTGTGTACTTCCTGAAATATTGTTGTAGTAGTTAATGGCACGGCATTACTGCATAATTTTCCAGTCAGCTAAGAAGCAACAACTAGAGTATAAAGTGAGAATCATCACAGCACAACCAAATTGCAGGAGATTAAAATTCTTGCAAATGGTGATGTTCAGCACAACTTAAAACTTCAGTAAATTAAAATATCACTCACTTCCATGTGCAACAGTGGAAAATCAAGATGCCATAAATATCTGTAATTGTCATCATTAAACCCCTGAACAAAGATGGTGAACACACCTCTGAGACAAATTCAGAAAAGTTTGACTGTATCCTGAGGTGCTGGCAGCCTTCACTATCAGTCCACCTGTAATTCACCTGCAGTAAACTGCTCGTGCACATATGCAGAGTGACACACATCTTCACAAAGGTCTAAGCAGTTCAACAATACCTCAAAAGTGTAACTGAAGCCCTCTGTGGACACACCTACACTAACTCAGGTAGCAGTAACCACATAGCCACCATGGCAGAGCTCTGTGAGGTGCAGAGCACTGTCAGCACCAGCTACCTTAACAGGGAGTAATGCTGCTGTCACCGGACTAGGGTAGCTGATAGCACTCCACGCTAATGCTCCTGGAGCTGGGTTGTGCAGAGACAGCTGGAATATGTTTGCACATGTATCTTTGCACAAAGACCTTTTTTCCCTGCAGCTGAGCAGTAAGGTAAGTATGTGCTGAGCAGACAAATGCCCATAGCAGGTGCATGTAGTTCCTCAGTCCTCAGGCAGACCAAGCATCCCATTGCTATTTCCCAGCAAAACTGAACTGCAAGACAATCAGGGACATACAAAAGTGGTTTGTTCACTCTGAGCCAGGTCTGCAGTTTGACCATGTGTCACTGAAACGAAAGATTTGGACCTTCTTAAAGTGAAAAGACCAGTTTTTGCCTTGCGGTTATGAAGAAGCTGATAAATTCAGGGATGGGAAGAAACTTGCATCTATATATTCAGCAACTATTCAGGGCTAATAGGGGATAAAGCACTATCTCTTACTGAAATGACCTCAGTGGACTGTTGCAAGGATCCTAGATCAGCAAGAACTAGGACCATTTTAGTTACACAGCCCATCATCCTGACACACCAGCAGTAACACCAAAACAGCTTACCAATACACACATGCATTCCCCAAGACACCACCATGTTTTCAGACCTCACAGGAGACAGCGCAGCACTTTCCAGCTTCCATCCTATGCTTTAACTTACAGCTGTGCATTGCTTCCTCACAGACCCGTTTCTTCTAACCTTTGCCCTGATATACATGTTTATGCAAAGGCCAATGTAGGCAACAAAATGGTAACTCAGCAGAGAAGTAAACAGGTATACATATTTTAAGGAGATGGTGAATCAGATTCCTAAAACGTTGTATTTTGAATTGCAAATCCAGAGGATGGATACCATCCTTCCATCCTTTGACTGTTGAGTCAGTGTTAGCATTGCTACACTGCATAAAAGGTGGGAAATGTGAGTACATATGTCTGTGTTGGAAGAAGAGGTCACAAAAATAAGGTAATTGATATAAGTACCAGGGCCTAGATATGGAAGTATCACAATAGGGAAGGGGTATGGTAATGAGATTTAACTATAGTTGATTATCTATAGTTGCTAAGGTGGCTTACTTAACAGCTTACCCATTTGCTTGGTTTGGGCAGCCTGCTCTAGTGCACACACAAGTCATAAACTGATTTTAAACAATGTAGATATCTTCAAAATTATTTGATGCCTGTAAAAAACATCTGGACAAGAGACAGGAATTTATTCTCTTTCCCAAGTCCTTTAAAAAGATTTGCCTTTCATATTGATATCTCCCTAGCTGCAAAAAACAGGAAAATGATCAGATATGAGGTCGTACTGTTTCATGTTCTTGGCAAACCACATGGATTTATTCCTTTTACATTTCCGAGGCACTCTCCAAACTTACACTTAAGTCCAGGTTTTGGTGATGAAAATGACAGCATGATATTCTCAGCTCAAATGAGTAAAACAACAACAAAAGTGAAGATCTTCAGAAATGGTTATGTAATTCAGTGCCGACCCCTGTGAAAGTTGGCCACCTGTGGCTATCGTTGACTTTCATTAGTCAGCTATTCCCCTTAAGACATCACACTATATTTAGTTTTAAAGATTCAATTCCATATTTCTTTCCTCATTTTTATCTGATAAATTATCCAAAAATATTTTAGGACTGAACCTTGACAAGGAAACCACAATCTTAAATTCAAGTAACATAATATTTCTTAATTTTGAAATATCATAAATACTTGTAAAAAACTATTACTACCAACTATTTATTATAAAGTGAGGAAAACAAAGTGCTTGGCAANGTGAAAAGACCAGTTTTTGCCTTGCGGTTATGAAGAAGCTGATAAATTCAGGGATGGGAAGAAACTTGCATCTATATATTCAGCAACTATTCAGGGCTAATAGGGGATAAAGCACTATCTCTTACTGAAATGACCTCAGTGGACTGTTGCAAGGATCCTAGATCAGCAAGAACTAGGACCATTTTAGTTACACAGCCCATCATCCTGACACACCAGCAGTAACACCAAAACAGCTT
The DNA here is from genome assembly GCA_013401335.1 of Brachypteracias leptosomus. Classification (NCBI taxonomy): domain Eukaryota; kingdom Metazoa; phylum Chordata; class Aves; order Coraciiformes; family Brachypteraciidae; genus Brachypteracias; species Brachypteracias leptosomus. Next base: position 155,737 of record VYZX01014727.1, read on the forward strand.
ACCAATATACACATGCATTCCCCAAGACACCACCATGTTTTCAGACCTCACAGGAGACAGCGCAGCACTTTCCAGCTTCCATCCTATGCTTTAACTTACAGCTGTGCATTGCTTCCTCACAGACCCGTTTCTTCTAACCTTTGCCCTGATATACATGTTTATGCAAAGGCCAATGTAGGCAACAAAATGGTAACTCAGCAGAGAAGTAAACAGGTATACATATTTTAAGGAGATGGTAAATCAGATTCCTAAAACATTGTATTTTGAATTGCAAATCCAGAGGATGGATACCATCCTTCCATCCTTTGACTGTTGAGTCAGTGTTAGCATTGCTACACTGCATAAAAGGTGGGAAATGTGAGTACATATGTCTGTGTTGGAAGAAGAGGTCACAAAAATAAGGTAATTGATATAAGTACCAGGGCCTAGATATGGAAGTATCACAATAGGGAAGGGGTATGGTAATGAGATTTAACTATAGTTGATTATCTATAGTTGCTAAGGTGGCTTACTTAACAGCTTACCCATTTGCTTGGTTTGGGCAGCCTGCTCTAGTGCACACACAAGTCATAAACTGATTTTAAACAATGTAGATATCTTCAAAATTATTTGATGCCTGTAAAAAACATCTGGACAAGAGACAGGAATTTATTCTCTTTCCCAAGTCCTTTAAAAAGATTTGCCTTTCATATTGATATCTCCCTAGCTGCAAAAAACAGGAAAATGATCAGATATGAGGTCGTACTGTTTCATGTTCTTGGCAAACCACATGGATTTATTCCTTTTACATTTCCGAGGCACTCTCCAAACTTACACTTAAGTCCAGGTTTTGATGATGAAAATGACAGCATGATATTCTCAGCTCAAATGAGTAAAACAACAACAAAAGTGAAGATCTTCAGAAATGGTTATGTAATTCAGTGCCGACCCCTGTGAAAGTTGGCCACCTGTGGCTATCGTTGACTTTCATTAGTCAGCTATTCCCCTTAAGACATCACACTATATTTAGTTTTAAAGATTCAATTCCATATTTCTTTCCTCATTTTTATCTGATAAATTATCCAAAAATATTTTAGGACTGAACCTTGACAAGGAAACCACAATCTTAAATTCAAGTAACATAATATTTCTTAATTTTGAAATATCATAAATACTTGTAAAAAACTATTACTACCAACTATTTATTATAAAGTGAGGAAAACAAAGTGCTTGGCAAGTTATTTTTTATGTGGATGCTTTGATTTTGCAGAGCTTCCTTACATGTGAATTTCTGAAAGCATTAAAAAAACAGGATTGTTTTGTATCATGGATAAGACATCTGACATATAAAAATAACTATTAATTGGCTTCATAGTCCTCTAGGGTGTATCACACATCTATATGGTATACCTCTTAGGCCTGAATGTTTTTTCGAGCCAGAAAATGAGTAAAAAAGTCTGCATAAATCTGACAACTCTCAGTTGGAAAAATTTCTGAGAGGTTTTTACAAAGAAGGTTTTATTCCCACTAAGAGCTGAGAGAAACACATATCTCATTAAATTTTTGCCAAATAAAAAAGATGCTCTCTCCCTTGTCCCTCAGATTTACCATGCAGACAACGCTGAGTCAGGCAGAAAACAGTATTTCAAAACAAAATGATCCAGATTCACAAGGAAAAAAGAAAAATGTACAGAGTCCTGGAGGATGTAGAAAAATACACAGCCTGGAACTTCAGTCCCTTGCTCAGTAGCACCAGGGAAAGCTTCTACTATGTATGAAGAAATAAAATATATTCTCTATACTGTCCTGCTGGAAGTATGTGCACGCAGGTCTGGTCAGAGGCTAGTTTTTCTACCTCCTCATTATTTATTTATTTTTTTCCCCAAAGTCCATGAAAAGATTCCCACAGAACTACCTTGGCCTTTCACCATGATATGAAAACATCAGCTCAGTAAAAGCATATGCATAAAGCTATATCAAGCTACTGTCCCTCTGAGGGGCATGGGATGTGGCAGTTTCACTTAAACGGTCTCACTTAAAGAGTTTCAAACTGTTGGTTTGATAAAACACTTCTCAATGGTGATACATCAACCATCACTCTTCTTCCAAGTATCTTTTTATTGAAGGCTGTTACTGTATGGAGATTACTAATTGGCTTTTGTCCATCTAGTTTCAGGACTAGGACGTGCCATAAAGACAAAATTTTTTCTCCTTTCACCTGCAGAAGGCTAAATATGTAACAAATGAACACAACTCTTGGTCTACCAGCCAATTCTCTGGGACTGTCTCTTTGGCCGAAGTAGCAGCAAACTCAGAACAAGCTTAAGAGCACAAACCTCTCCCCATTTGCCTGCCGTGCCCCTTGGGGCTTCCCTTTGGAAGGAGAAATGTGGCTGCCCTGACCAAACTGTTCTCAGAAAAGGCAGAGCAAGATGGAAGTTTCCTAATGAAGCCACATCCATGTCAGCTAGCCCTCCCTGCTCTGCCTAGCCCCAAGCCAGCAAACATGGCACCTGCTGGTCTCCAGCCCCCACAGCCAAACCCTGCTTCAGAGGCAGTGCTGACTGATGCAAGGGGAGACATTTCAACTGGCAGCCTACACATTCCACACTTCTCCTTGAACAATGGACACCTTTGAGACGCTGCCCAGGAGCCTTGTACAGCCTTGTCCCCACCATCCTCATCTTCATGTCAGCCTCTGTACACTGCCACAGGCAGCCACCCTCCTGCCCCCCTCCCACTTCAAGCAGCCTCAAGCCTTGTGGCCTGGGGCGGCTTTTGAAAAACCTGGTCCTGGAAGGATCCTGCCAACTTTTTTAGTTTGTTTATTTTAATCAAACATTGGGAGGCTCTGGCTGTTACCCTGACATGAGTTGGATGCAGGTTAACACTGTGGGATGGGAAAGGCAGGTGTCTGGCTCAGGTCTGTTGCACACACCCTGTGAGATTTCCTCCCTGACCCCCACTCGTCACTTGATAATTAACTGCATTTCTTCTCCTTATGTCTGGACAGAAAACAAATATCAGGAATAATTATAATACTGACTTTGCAGTTAGCATCATCTGAATAATGGTGGCATTTCTCCTGCTTTAGGCAGGACACGCCAGCTATTGCTTTTTAATGTCATGGAATGTAAATTGTGAGCTTCCGTGCTACTTGTTTCATTGCCAGTCTGGCCAGTTTGAAGAGAATTTAATTTATTCTTTTAATATCCCAAAACTGATTTCTGCCCACCATCTGCAGGGAAACACAAAAATACATCAGAAGGCAAGGAGGACAGAGTCACTCAGTGACAAAATAAACCCAACGATCTATAAATGCAACTGGATGTGAATTTTTGCACCTGTAAGCATCCTTTAGGATAAGTTAAATATGCTAGAAGGTGATTGACAATTTTCATCAGTCCTAAAGACTGGTAATTTAAATGCAGGGCTTCTTCTTGTCTAATACAAAGTGCTGAGCACAGAATCCTAAACAAACACTGTTGAATTTAAATCTGGTCTGCACAAAATTTGAAATGAAAGAAACCATTTAACCCAACATGAGCCTGCACACTCTATGACTGCGGTACCACCTGATTACTGGCAAAGCAGCAGGAAAATCTACCCTGACTGCAAAGGAAAAAAGGATAGAGCATGTTAAACTCATCTGAAAAAAAGCCAAGAACAAAAATCCCAAGTCCTGTAACCGTGCTAGTGTTAGATGATGACCTGTGTTTCCCTTGACTCTCATTACAGCAAAGTCCTGTGTTAGTGGGAGATGAGTGCAGATCCTCGTGTGCTCAAATAGTCACTATTTTGCTGAAAAAACCTAGTATCATTTATAGAAAGACTCAGAAGAGTTTCGGAACTACAGGAAAGTAGCAGAGCAAGTGGTTTAACTTGAGGAGAAACCTACAGGTTTATGGGCAGGCCAGCTATGATTGGGAATTAGATGATGCCAAGTAAGCTGAGGAAGATTTGCTTCTAGTTTACTAGATCATTCTACATTATATGATCTGCTATTCTACCTCCACTGGCAAGTCTTTTTCCAAAGCCCTCCATCTGCTTTTCTTAGCAATATTCACAGAACTGATTTTCCATTATTTCACCTGCAAATTGATCCTAGGGGTGCTGTGTATGGGCCACCTTTAACAGCACCATCACTCATCAGCCAGTGACACTAACTCTGGTGGTGGGATACTTGGGACACTCTGCTTTGTTTTTTCGTAACACTGGGGCAAACCTCTGAGATCTCAGAATACTGAAAGTTTTAATTTTTCCTCTGTCTTTTCTGATATCTGCAAGACCCTTGCAACTCTGATGCTGTTTTCTCAGAGTCAAAATACCTCAGCCCTCCAATGCACATAGCACAGGTAGTGATAAAGCCAGATTTTACTGGTCTTGTGCTCTGACACTTTTTTTTTTTCAAATAAGTACTTTATTATTGTAATGAATAACCCACCTATTTATTAGGCTACAGTTACACATTTAGTGTTAAACTTTACAATAGCCTGCTTAAACATGGCCTACATTTTTTGCAGTACAATCCTGGTAGCTTTACACAAAACCACATCTAGTACAGGCAGTTACTCCTTCTATTAATGATAAAGGCTAGAAATATGCTTCTCTGGGCAAGCTGTCCAAATAACCTTAAACTGTTTTTTTTGTCAGATATTATTCTCAGAAGTAACTCTGACAGTCCCATTCCTGCCCCTTTCTTTTCTCATCCCTGCCAAACTGACATGCTTTATAATCTAGCTATGATTAGCTAGAAATAGCTAATTTCCACAGCTATGCTTTTGACAAATATTCAGAAGAGGATGTTTGCAATCATTCATTTTCTCCTAGGTTAGTATTCAATTTGCAGCCATCGAAGTGCTCCCTTATCCTGGTAGAGAAAGAGGTACAAGACTGCTGGTCACATTCCTTTAAGGAAAGGGCATCAGCCTCAGCCAACTTAACCTCCTGTAAATAAAGAACTTTTACTTACTAATTTTCTGGCAGTGCTACTAATGTACATTTAGCATTGTTTTTCTTAGGAGCAAGACAAATAGGCAGCTGCTCTGTTGAAACCATACTGGTTTAGGACATGATATCAAACGTCCCCCTAAGACGTGATCATAAAAACTTATTTGTGACTTCTGGACAAAATATCCTGTTCTTCCATCCTAATTTTCATAAGGCCTCATCAAAAAGCATGGTAAATTCTTATGAGGATTGGAAGATGCCTCAACGTGAAAAGTTATTTACACACACATCTCCACTATTTGAAATATCTCCAACAACATTAACTTTAAAGCACACATTTTATGAATATAATTACTGTTTAAATAACTATAATCACCAAAGTATGAAACATTTATCTGATTATGAGATCTCATTGAGGCCAATAAAGCTTGTCTTTTTCTTTTCACAATGTGTCACTACATTTTTCTTCAGTTTTTAATCCAGATGCAATCTGGCATGACAAAAACTGCTGGCTTCCCAGACACAGTCTGATAAGCCAAATTCCATGCTCATTCAAACCCTGCTTCAGCAGGAGCATGTGGGTTTCAATGACAGCATGCAACAGTTGTCATTGTTGAGATACTTCTGAAGAGAGATGAATCACCACAGTCAAAATAAAACTGCAGATTACTGGAATTTCTTTTATGGAATAAGGATCTCACCTTTTCCATCTTTGCGCTCGTCTCCTACACGTGCTTTTCTGTTTGTTTTCTTTCTGATATTACATGAATTCATAGTGGTCAGTTCCTGCTTGTTGCTGCTATACCAAACAATTTCATTTTCATGCACAGAGCATATTCCACCAAACAATCCTGAAATCACATATACAATTTTTCTTCTGTATAATTCTAAGTGGAACCAATACTTTCTTATGCTGTCTTACTTGCAATTCCTGATAATGAAAGGTGTGGGGTTTTGGGGGGAGGGGTTGCTTGTTTTGGTTTGTTTGGTTTTGTTTTTTAATTAACATTTCCATTTTTGTTGCCATAGTCTGGACTGAAGTTCTTTGCTCTAGTACAAATACAACAGAACAATAAAATAGATTGAGAGTCACTCTGTGCTTTTCAACTATGAAACTGAGATGCGTTGCCATCAATGCCAACAGAATTACCCAGATTCAGATATACAAGAATAAAAGACAGAATAATCTAAATATACATTTGAATAAAAAAAATCAGGCTTACCTTCACATAAAAGCTTCTGATAATATTGCAATTGGCAAAGCATTTAGCTGAATATGTATGGGTATGGATAAATATGTATATAGGCTATGCTTGTAGCTTCAAAAAATGTGAATATAGATAGAGATGAAACCTGTTTAGGTCTCTAAGAAGAGAAAGCAAGTGAGGAAATAAAATTGGAATCTGGAACACTTCCACAAAAATATTCTTTTGGATCATAAAATACTCTTCTATAGACACACATGCAGGCAGGCAGACTTACTGAAAACTAGCTAATATTGCTTCTGTCAGCACCTGATGCAGCAGCAACATGTACCTATTTGTCAGGGAAGATGATTTTCCCCAGTAAGTTAATGTCCTCAATTACAGTTTATCATAAAACACTGTTGTTAATATTCACTCTGAGCAGAAGAATAGCTCTGATTATGTCTTCATCCATTTGATTTTTCTCTACACACATGGTCCACAATGGCTTACTCTGCTGCTGATTAACAGAGAACAACCCTTTGGTATAGCAGTTTATATTAAGCATATACATTATAGCAACTAAACTAATTTGAGGCAATTAAAAAAAAAAAAAAGTCTAAACATGGTATTTCCATCATCTATAACAGAAGATCCCGACAATGGAAACTGAATCTTCTTTCACATTCTCAGATCTGGAGTCATGTCACTCAGCTTAATCCTTAAAACACCAGGGCAAAAGACAAGGGCAAGGTACAAAACACCATCTTGGAAGACAAGGAGATGGAGGGGAGGAAAAAGAAAGATGATAATCCTCAGAATTCCTACAATAGTAGCTCAACATCTGCTCAGATGAAGCAAGACGATAGCACAGCAGCTGATGCAGTTAGTGAGCACACAACTCCAGGGATAACCCCTTTTTTTTTCTCCCACCCTTCCTCCATCAACTTGAGGAGCAACATCTTCTAGTGATTTTGAAAAGAAGGAATCACTAACCTGTCCTTTTGCCAACGATCTGGGGGTGACCAAGGCGGTTACTCTTAGTAACCTCCTCAGTAGGAGACTCAGTAGCAGAAAGCACAAAATAGGTCCTGGGGGTTCTTTATACCAGTCTGAGAAGATGACAGCTGTAAAAGCTTGATTTTTTCCTTCTTTCCTGTCTTGTCTGACTACTGCTAGATATATAATATGTACATGCTGAAAATAGAGAAGTGGAACAAAACTTGTTCAAAAGAATGGAGAGGAAAGACAATTTACAGAAAGTTGGAGTGTTAAAAGGCTGATAACATTGCAAGTCTTTAAGACTATGTGTAAGAAAGATCATACAATTTAGAAAGAAGAGCAGTGTCCCTCCTAAAATGCAGTTCTGCTAAATTTAGAGGCTCATTGTCCTAGTTGAACACAGTCCAGCTGGACATTAAACCTCTATCTCCACTGATAAGCTTGATGAGGCTTTTCTGTAGCACCCTTTGTGCCTAAATTTTCAAAGCAATTTGAAAAACATTATTTTCAACTCATGCACAAGAAAGGAAAAAAAAATGTCATCTGTCCAAAGCAGCTTCTCAAAGTGCACCTGCTCTCAGTGCAAACCAGTCAAGGCTGGGCATATCAATGTGCAACAGAAACTCAGACACAGATACCCAACCTAAGCCTTGAATGTGCCAGCAGCAACACTGCCCGCAATATAAAGTTATCAGCACAATGCTCAAGTCTATGCTGAGGAACAGAGAATAGCAGCCCCCAGAGCACAACTCTAGCATAACCATGCTGTGAAATATGCAAGCAACTTTAGCTGCGGGCATGGTGCCCACATAAACCTACCCATTCTTAGACATAGCATTAATTTGCCCGTAGGTGGAGCTCAAGAATACATCTATAGTTCCCACATTTTGTAGTATGAATACTGTCTCATGCACTCGCCCTAGCTCCCTCTCTAGAAGCTTCATAAGCCTTACATCAAAAGCTGACACAGAAGTTTTTAGTAGAAATGACTCTACAGGGTCAAAGACAAATAAGTGTATATTCAGAATAACGCATACCTGACTGCAGAGATGGAATGTTCTTGGTTTAGGTTACACAACATTCATTTTAATGCCATTTTAATTCCCTATTGTGTTAATCCATTCATAGAAACAACCATATCTCCCAGGAATTCCTTTCTTCCCTTGTCTCCACCTAGATTCAAGCCCATCAATGTAAGTGATGGGGAAACAGATAATAAGGATGTCCCTCCCCCCTCAAGACCTAATACGCCAAGGACTATCAACCAAGTCTCCATTTCCATTTATCCTGTTTTTACAGCAGCAAAACTGATCTTAAGGAAGCCTTATGCCATGAACAGAACCAGATAAGCACCTCTTTTTGCATTTGTTTGATACCCTGGTACCAGCTAGGAGGAAAGCTATTAGAAATATTATCACAGAATCATAGAATGTCAGGTTGGAAG
>VYZX01014727.1:177787-196500 GCA_013401335.1 Brachypteracias leptosomus
TTAAAAAGAACTCCTAGGACACTTAGAAGCCTTAGACATTATTTCAGCATCAAAGACTTTTTTTTTTCTTTCAGTAAACGGAAATTGTGACGTCCCATGTATTTACTTGAGGGTTGAACATACTGAAAACCAGTGAAAAAAATGAGGTAAAAGAAATTGGGTTAAAGTCTTCTATATTGCTTTGTAGTTTAAAAAGAAAGCAGCAATGGAAGTCATGCAACAAATACACATGTTCCTACAGGTCTCTCTCAGATGTTGCCTCTGAAGATCCGTTGAAAGTGAAAACGATTCAAACATGCTGTTTTTCTGCTGTCATTACTTATGATCCCTTAGTCATAACTCACAATGAACAAAGATTAAACCAGTCTTCAACCTGAGCTGTGTCAGTGAATCACAGACAAGTAACTATTCGCTGTATCTCAGGTTCCTTTTACACCATTCCTGAGCTGCTAGAGAAGGCTGCCTCCCAAATCATCTTTTTCTTGGCACATCCTTTGGCTCACACGGTGCCTTTGAGTTTCTATTTAATCCTCCTCAAGGTCTCTCAGGGCCAAACATGTGTCTTATGCTCAGAAACGCTTCAGTGTCAAAACTGCAAGGAGCCAGAAACAATGTTTCCTTCCACAAATCAAGTACACATTTTCTAAAAATTACCTAAAAGCCACAGTGTAAACCCTCAACATCCAAAACCTGTTTGAAAGTCACAGGAAAAATTACCACAGGCTGCAAATAATTTTAAAGATAGGAGGTCTGTTTGTCAAGCTTTGTATAAATTGCAAACTCAGTTTTCACTGATCCTTGATCATTTGTAAATGACTTTTTAACATTACAATCACCCATCAAATTTGCTGCTTGTGCTAAAACTGGATTCTTTAGAGGATCACAAACTCTCCTAATTACTGGGAAAGTCAAAAGCAACTCCAGATAAAAACCTCTGTGGCTTAGCTCCAACTATCCTCTACCACAAGTTTTCTCAATATAAATCTCAACTATTTCCAACCTAAAATATCACCATTAAATTTTTGGTGCTCTAGTCATGACATCCCTTCCCCTCAACAGGTAGAAATAAAGAAAAAAAAAAAATTATGCCAGGATTTTTGTGCTCTATTTGTACTTCTTTACTGTCTGCTCAGAGCTGCCATGGTGTAAAATACTCTAAATAGGAAAGTAGCCACATCTGTGGTAGAGCTAGGCACATCACCACACCAGAGATAAAAGTGCACAGTTTGAGCTAAATGTGTAATGGCAAGTACTTTACTCTTTTTTTGGCCAAGCATTACAACAGAAGAACTCCCGAGAGTGAAGAGGACTGTGCATGGGAGAGGGAGATGTTGAGAATATGTAAAAGAGAAAAAAAAAAAAGGGTATTAGTTTTACAGGTGATAACTACATGATAGTCACGTTTTACGCCTCATAGTCTGTTAAATACATTTCTCCTTTAAGTTGTTGTTACAGTTTCAACTGCTAAGCTCGAAATAGCAAATAAAACATTACAGACATAAATAAATTTTCCCTAAAATCACCTCAGACAAGAAAATCTTGCTAGCCACATTTTACACATAAGGGAACTGAGAATATAAAGATTAAGAGTCTCAAAATAACCCTGATGGCAGAAGCAGGAAATGAACCCTGACTTTAAGTCAGCCTGTTGTATCATGGTTATTGAAGCATCCTACTCTCCCCCTAACAAACCTGAATGCTAAGAAGAGATCAGAGGAGTGTTAGATCTATTTAAACTAAAATAATCAGAGGGATGTTAATTCTTCACATTCTGTTCACTCTCCATTATATGGAAGTCTTACCTTCATACTGCACAGTGTAGGTGGAAAATAAAACACACAAGGCAATGGAAAACAGTCTGCACCATTACTGTATATGAAACTTATTAACAAAATCAGCTCCCATTAGAACAAAGGGATGACAATATTAACCAATTCAGAAAATGCATGTGTAGTGGGTAAAAGGCAGAGCTGAGGCTGCAGAAAGACAACGTCATGATCTCATTTTTCCTCAGAGTCACTGATGTAACTCTACAAGATTCAATGAAGGGCTCTTGATTTCATATTACTAGTCAATCAAAACAGAGTTCCAGCTGCTAGTAACATCAGCTCTCAGTATTGCTTTTAAGTTGTTTATGAGCCTGCAGAGTATCTGCAAAAAGGTTTATTTTAGGGTGTAAAAATAAGCATATTTTCATGAGGCTTACAGAATTTTAAAAACGAAATACTACAGCAAATCCTCAGCTGGAACAAGCTGTCTATTCATTTCACTAGAGCTGCCTCTTCCTATTTACATATTTCCAATTAACCCTGTCAGAGATGCTGGCAACTATTGTTTTTAAAAGAAGCATCTCCAACATTTTTGCATTTTCTATGATCTTAAGTAAAAAAAAAAAAAGTATATCTTTGCACCTAAAGTAGATTAACTAATATCTATATTAATTAATTTATGAAATAAATCATTACCAAGAATGCAAATTAGTTTTCTGCTACATTTTTTCACATTGTATGATATCTATAGCTGTATCCGCTGTACAGCAATAAATACTTCTATGAAAACAAAAGTATCTAGATTGATTCCATTCTATTTCAGTGGGCTTTAGGCTGTTTTCTAGATATATTTGCAATTTTTAACAAGCAATTCTCTGGAAACAGGAAAAAAGCAAACTTGAAGAATGAAGATGAAGATCTTCATTTTCATTTTTTTCACAAACACCTTGTCTCCTCTGTGATGCCTAGGTATACTCTGCTAGATGTAAAACTACAGAAGATCCTGAAATTGGCCCTGAGGCATAAAGTTTTATAATATCAGATATATGTTATTTTGAAGAGCTTAAAAAAATCCAAACCAAACAAAAAAACCCACCCCAAAATCCCATGAAGACAAATAAGGCTCTAAGCCTTCTGATCCAAAGATGATTTTTTTTTTTAACCCAAATTCCACTAGTTTAAATGAAAATGCAATTTTTAAGCAGTTTTGCATTTTTCATAAAACATGACCCAATTCTCAGACAATAAGAACACCCCCCACTTCCCAATTTTCTTTTAATAGATATTAAAATAAGAATATGGTTTATTTGAGGTGAATTGAAATATCTAGAATCAACAAAAAGACCACACAACCATTTTACATATCCTTCTCTCTTTTCTACAACTTCAGTACCTGGACCTTCCCCTTCTCCCAGTCCAGAGTCAGGGAAAATTCTCTTCTCAGCTAAATGGAAGCACATGTACACAATCCAGTCAACATGAAAGTTCAGTAAAAGCTCTAATGGGAGTCTCTGCACTCTCACTCTTGTCACCACAGCAAGGATTCTTTAGTTATTGGGCTCTCTGATATTGCTACAAAGTGATTTCTGTTGAGACCCATAACTGCTTTTCTCTCAGCTTCCCTACGGGCACCTGCATCTTCCTTCCACAAAACTTAAGCTGAACATATCATAGCAAGCCCAGAGATGAGCCACTCTGTTAGGAACTCAAACCATAGTATTTCAACAATATCAATTCCATACAGCATAGTTTCTCAAGTGTAATATAAACCAAAAACATGTTGAAGCATCATTATATAATGATAGTAAGCATTCATAGTGTGGCCAGTAGGTCAAGAGAGGTGATTCTGCCCCTCTACTCTGCTCTCATGAGACCCCACCTGGAGTATTGCCTCCAGCTCTGGAGCCTCCAGCACAAAAAGGACATGGACCTGTTAGAGAGGGTCCAGAGGAGGTCTACAAAGATGATTAGAGGGCTGGAACACCTCTCCTATGCAGTCAGGCTGAGAGAATTGGGCTTGTTCAGCCTGCAGAAGAGAAGGTTCCAGGGGGACCTTATTGTGACCTTCCAGTATCTGAAGGGAGCCTTCAAGTAGGTTGGAGAGGGACTTTTTGCAAGGGCCTGCAGTGATAGGATGAGGGGTAATGGGTTCAAACTGGAAGAAGGGAGATTTAGATTAGAAATTATAAGGAAATTCTTAGAGGGTGGTGAGACACTGGAACAGGCTGCTCAGGGAGGTTGTGGATGCTCTATCCCTGGAGGTGTTCAAGATCAGGTTGGATGAGGTCCTGAGCGGCCTGGTCTAGTGGGGGGGCCATGGCAGGGGGGGTTGGAACCAGATGATCTTGAAAGGTCCCTTCCAACCTAAACCATTCTATGATGATGATATGATTTTCAATAGCATTCAAGATACATGTCTTAGGGAAATAAAGACACAATGCTTGGTTTGCATATGAAATTTCTCTCTCTTTTCCATTTATTTTTTCCAGGGTGCCCCAGAATATTCATCTAATTCCTGGCAACATAAATTAAACATTGCTCCTATACTTCCAGTGCTGCTTAGTCACACTTGACTGAAAAATATTTCAGGCAATTATGAATCTGAAATGGGGTTTACTTTATACTGAAACTATGTATTATAATAGAAATGTTGATATAAATTTCTGCATTATTTCATGCATATAAAAGCTTGCATTGTTTTCAGTCTTCACTTTGTTAGTTTGTTTTTTTAAATATACTCAAGTAGGTGGGAACACACACTTACAGTCTGTTAGACTGCATGAGTGTCCAACTGTCCCCATAGCATCACAATAATTTTTGTCCCTTTCAGTTTTTTGTAGTCAAACACATACTTCAAGAACACACACTACACTTTAGAAGGAGTAATAAGATTTAGGGAAATTATCTTACCCCCTTATCACCTGAGTTCCAAAGTGGAGAGGCCATGAATAGGGGGAAAAAAAATACCCCAAACCAAAACCACAACAAACCTCAAACCCAAAAGACCCTACCTTTACCCAGGAGAGATTTAGCTCATCTACTTTCTCAAAAGGAGAGAAAAGTAGAAGGATATTTGTTAGAACCAAGAGACAACAAGGATTTCTAGCCTTTCTCCCTACCACACTACCTACAATTTTCACTCTTTCCTCAAAAGTTGGACCTTGCATGGAGTTCTTGATATTTAAAACATCCACTATCTCCCACCATATGTTAAAAAGTATAGGAGGTTTTTGTATCTGGAGTGGATACCTTTGCCTTAGAAAGAAAAATACAGAAGACCTTTTCTCATGAATGGTGTTCTACCTTGAGCAGTAGCAAAAGTACATAAACACATGGACACTTGCCTCTATTCTGTATTGAGGATATTCGGATTCTGCTGTTGGTGTAAACCTTGACAGGAAACTGGCATCTTTAAGGCTGAGGGAAAATTTAGAATCTCTGTCAAGGAGTAGCATCCAAAAGGTGAACACATTAACAGGACTAATGGCATTGTGTGAAAAAAGCCATGCCTCCAATTCAAATATAGATGTGCAAGTATGAAATAATGTACACGATCTAACGTATGTACAGCCATGTAGTATGGAAAACTACCATAAAACTGTAAAACAAATTAAAAAAAAATCCATCACCAATAACTTCTGAGGGAACCAAAAATTTTTGCATTACTGAGATTATCTAGTCAGCCTCCCAATATCACTTAAGAGAATTTAATTTCCTAATTCTTGTGTTCGTTCAAATACACTTACAAAAGTATCTTTCTTATAAGAAGACATGGTTGAACAAAAAGTGTATTTCCCAAAGACATCTAATTTTGACCTAAAGGTCTAGAAGAACTTAGTTACCCACATACTTCAGTGTTCTAAATGCTGTCTACCCTCACTGTTGTGAAACTGTGGTGCATTCCCAGTCTGAAATTTCAACTTCCAGACACTGGATCTTGTTTCTCCTATTAACAGACGATTTGTTCTCAAGTACAATCTCTTTGTGTAGGTACTCAAAGGCTTAAGTTAAAAGATAGTTTCCAAAATTATTTTGATATCAAAGCACTGTTTCACAGAGTTGTTTGTGAAAGATCTTTTAATCTGTATTACTTATAAGGAATCATGACATCCCACAGACCACACAAGCATCACTGTTCCATGTGTATCTCAATATCCTTCTCTCTTTCTAGCTGCAAATAAGCTTGTGAGGAACAATATCCAAGGAGTCAATGCAGGCATCATTCCCCACTGAATGGCTTGACTTCAAGGACAGCTCTGCACTATGAAAAGAAACACTGTGGCATTACATGCATTTCCATACACTTCTCAGATGGGAATCTGCAAAATATCTCTGTGTATTTATTTGGTTTTAGCAAAAATGCACAATCAAAACTATTTCAGCATTTCTCTGAAATCAGAACATCTGTTATGTACCAAGAGAGATGTCCTAAAAACCTACATAATACTAGATTTTATTTTTCTGTTAAGCAGTGAAGCATTCTATATCTATGTGCATCAGCATCAGAATGCCAGGGACATTATATATACATAAGCTGAACATTCATCTGGTTAATATTGGCAGTAACCAAATCCTATGCCTCCAACCCTAGCATACAAGATTTGTGAACATTTTTTCTCCCCCCATTTTAAGATACTAATTTTAGCACAGTTCAGTCATCACCATTCTTGGTTACAGACACACAGCCTGTACTTCAAGAGCACTGTTTCTCAACTAAATCAGAAACCAGAATATGAAAGAACTTGGTGAAAGAACTCCTTCAAAGATTTGTCACTGAAATCTCAGGATCTCCTGACTCTTGACAGATGTTTTCTTTCTGTCAAATATTAGTTGTCTCTTACAAAACCTGTACCATCTTATGTATGACTTTTCTGTATAAGTAATTAGAGGGAAGATATGTAAGAGAAAAGGCCTGCTTACTGTACCTCTACCTTAAAAATAACAAAACTTCCAAGGGAAACAAGTTTAATCAGTGATTAAGCACAGGGCAGTAATAGGCGTCAGTCATCCCTCCCCTTCCCACATCTACAAGGTTTCATACACCTAAATAAATGGAAGATCTCTTGCCTTTGTTACTTTCTGAGAAAAAGAAAGGTCTGAGGAAGCGTTCTGTCATGAAGATGTGAAGGCCGACTCCAGTCATCTCATCTGCACAGATGTGCATGCTCTCGGGCAGACCCTCTGCTACCTGAAACCTTGTGTGTGTGTTTGCACATGGGCAAACACCTGGCGCTGTGCATGGGCATTGTGCTGCGAACCTGCACCTCTTCAACGGGCAGTGCAGTGCCCCGCAGCTCAGTTGGAGAAGCTGGGTGACTTCTGGGCACTGGACTGTGAATTCCCCTGTAACAGACTGACAGGCACCTGCAACAGCTCAGCACCAATGCTCTTCAGGTCCCTTTCAAATATAGTTGAAAGAATCTTACAACTCAGGAAAAAAAAAAGCAATCCCCTCCCCAAACCCACCCACAAGGTCATGATTAAGAACCGTCGACATTGAGATGAAACTTAATGCAGAAATCACCAACAAAAATCCTTAGAGAAGTAAATTAGTCTGGTGCCTTGAAAGTGATACATTCTAAACTTTGATAACTTCCTTTACTGAAGGTTTCTTCTCAAGCCTCTAAACAAGTATCACTGAATGAAGTTGTGTTAAACTTCCTCAGGAGTTGTGTTGGGGAACAGATACATTGCAATCCAAATGTTAAATCTTATCATGAAGCAGAAATAAGAATTCCTAATTTATGTATATCCTACCTTATTTCCTGTTTATATTATGATGAAATGGTTTAGCTTCCATCACTGTTGCTGTTTGCACTAATGCAATTTTTTTGTAGGAAAAAGTTTAAATTTTTTCTTTTAAGCCAAACAGGAAAAAAAGAATAGTAATCCAGCCATTCTTTAAATTATATGCATGAGGAAGGACAGACTGAAAAAGCTCAATGATGAAACAACATAAAAAAGATACAGAGAAAAAAATTACAAAAATAAATGAGCCACATAATTGTGACATACAGGAAACATTTCTCTGGTTGGAGTTTGTTCTAGTGTTAATGTTTCTAACACTAACACATTTGTTCCCCTAGATGTTATTTCTTGCTTTAAATTTTTGTTTTGTCCCAGAAGTTTAATTAAAAGAATAAACACCCTCACATTTTGAAACATTTTTTGTTTGCCTCAAGGAAAGCTGAACACGGGGTTTACCCATGCATGCATTTAGTGGAAGCTTGTAGTTACCTCACTTAGCTTGTTCTCTGCCTTTAAACTCCACAAACAGATGTCATTAGGACTGAATAGATCTGTATTGGATAAAGACTGAAAATTCATCTGTACAATATTTGCTCTTCTATCTCCTTTAGGGTCTTGTAACAGTTTCTGACCTCTGAGATGATTGTCCAGTAAGTCCTGTGAAACTAGTAACACCTTGCCATGTTCTCACATCCCTTGGGCTATGCAGTTAAAAATGTTCCTGGCTTATGCTGGAAACCTAAGATATCATTTATTATAGGAATATACATTAGAGGAAGTAGAGAATGTAGCTGAACCTCTTAAGTCCACTAATCAAAGTGGCAACACATATATAACAGCAACAGATGATCACTAGTACCAGCTGAGAACTCAATAATGATGCATAAGACATCCTGTAACTCAGCAAAAGTAAAATATTTTGTAGATGTGTAACATATCAAATTTATGGAGAGATATGCTCTTGTAGCTCAGGTTGAACAACAGCCTCTCAAATACCGTGAATGCTTGCACCAAAACATTGCTAGCCTCAATATCACAGAGCAGGGAGCAGGACCCAGCTCGGAGTAACTCCCTCTGAGCATCCAACATTCAGACTGCAGATGCAAGCACTCCCCAGCTATTCTCTGCCTGTTTCTCACCAATGCAGAAGGGAAAAATCTCAAAAAAAAAAAAAAANAAACTCAATGGAGAGGAAGCTTGTCCCTCTGAAATTTGAAGCTACTGCGTCCTGTCCATCTCCAGAGCATTATAGGAACCATTTAAACAGAGCTGACGAGCTGACTTAGGACTTTCACAGGGGAGAGGCCAATAATTTACAAACCAACAAAAAAACCAAAGTTCTTTTGAAATCACGGTTACTTAGAGACAAATAAAGGTATTAAAACCAAAGAAAACATTTTAATCTGGAAGCTTTCAAATTTCTCCTTGAAGTTTTTCCCTAGTGGCTATGTTCTGGCTGTGTGTCCAGAAGGGACTGGTGAGTACTCATCTGTTGTGGGAGCTGGCTGCACACTTCTTACCACCCTCTCTCCAGCTTATCAGGCCTGAGCTCTGATTCTGCATCCTTCCTTCCCATGCATGCCCCAGCATCCTTTATCCTCACATCCCCAGGAAAGAGACCTGGGCAAAGACATCAGAAGGAGGTGCAGAACTCCCCAGCCCTGCAGGACCCATGAAGCAGCCAGGCAAGCAGGACAGAGAGAACTCTGAACATCACACCTTGCACAGGACAGCATGCATGGCACTAAGACCTGTTGCAAGTACAAGTGGTAGCAGCTTACGTATTATTCCTTGAATAAGATCTTCACATATAGGCCCAATCTTTACCAAAATGAATAGCTCTACGTTTAGAAAACACACACACACATACACAAAGGCAATTGAAATAATTGCCTCTATTTGCCTGTGGTTTATCTGTTTAGAATTCCCCCTTCCTCTACCCACCCTCCAGCCTGAAGGGTCATACATACACAAAAATAAAATGGTAAAATATCTTACCTGATTATTGATAATTGTGTTACAGATATATATACAGATATTTACAGATAAATATTTTGTAAAAACTGTAAATAGTCTAACCAATTAGTAGGATAAGAGAAACATCTCACAGAATTTAATGCTTATTGCTGGGGATCAAAATACTGCACTGCTTCTTTTATTTCACCATTCTAGTACACTGTCTAAATCTAACCTGGAACAAAACAATATCAGAAAGGAAATTTATGATCATAGATAACCAAGGAATAAGGTCCTAAACAGTACTACCATGCCTGCAAAGAATTGCTTCCTGGGCAGTATCACCCTTACAGCATCATTCTTGAGTGTTCCCTCTCATTACTTACTTTTTGTGACTCTTAACTCCACACACTCAAGAGCTGTCTGCCAGCAGACTCTCAAGAGTGGATGTTGCATTGCAGGTATGTCTAAGAAACAATTTCAGCCAAATCAAAAGAAACAGGCAAATTAATCTCAGAAGGAACTTCATCAGGATGAATTTTACTCTGTTTTTCAATATAATTAGAGCAACCTCCTTCCTGTAACGCTGTTGCTCTGAACAGGACTGGTACAGCAGAGCAAGAATTTAGTTAACTATGGATGAGTAACAGATAAGATTCAGTTCCTGCCGCTGAAAGGGTTTTTAGTAGTGTGAATGCGCAAATGTTTCTGCTGAATTTGTGAGATCTCCCCAAGAATTTTACCAATTAGTCGGCTGAGCCACACCACGCTGGGCGGCACAGCTGCGGCTGTCCGGCCTGGCCTGACAAGCCCATCGCTCTGCCCAGGGGATGCCACTCTCAGCTCTGCCACTAGGTATTTTCATCTGCTTTCTTTAATAGGGGGAAAAGTGGCTTTACCAATGAATTTTATAGCCTGATCTGAAATTCTGCCCTGGGAGAAAAAGCTGAAAATTTGCACAAACCTTTGGAAGAGATCTAATAACAATACATTACAACAAGCTTATTAAATAGAAGACTGTGATTGAAGGCAATTGCACAGCTTCCGTTGTCTATATTATTAACAGTATTGCATGGAGACATTTGCCTACAATACATTTAAGATTTTAAATATTCACAAAGTATTCCCCCTCTTCTTACCTGTCCAGACCTAATCAGTTGTTATTGCTATTCTTTATTACTTGTTAAGCACTTTCCCTGCACTTGATGCCTGCAGGATCCTTCCCAGCAGAGTGAAAACAGTATTTGAGTTGTAAGGAGTGTAAAGGGGATTCTTTATGTAGGCTATGGGAGACAGAGAGCCTCTCACCTCCCTGCTCCTTCAGCACAGCTCTTTCTGCTTCATGCATGAGGCAGGGCCTCCCCCAACCATGGTGCAACCTTCATGCTCCTGGAAGGGACTGAGGACCACACTGTGCTGGCTCCCCAGCAGCAACAGGACATTAGATGGAGATGTGGCTTCCCTCTGCCTAAGACAGGTGACAACTGTGCCACCCACTCCTTGCGAGAATGTCCTGGAGGGTGCCGCCTTACCGGGACAGCTGAACATGAAGTTTGGTAGACAGCTATCCCCATCCTGTGAGGAATGGCCTTCTCTCATGCATATTCAGACCATATATATTCAGATTTTCTCTTTATTACTAACATGGGTGACTTAAGACTTTTAAGTGGTAAACTGAATTAATAAATCTCTTATTTGCATAAAGATATTCAAAGATTTCTGTCTATCACTGAGGAGAGCTGCTCCAGAGCCTGCCTGACCCACAGTGGGTCAGTAGATCTCAGCATACAGGGGCTTTCCTGAGATTTTCCTTTGGTAGGGAAATGCCAGGGGACTGAAAGACCCACCAGGAGCCAGCAGTCCTCACAGCAGGGGCTGACAAGGTCTGGGCATTGACAGGGCAAGAGCGGAACACCCTCATGACTATAAAAGAAGCCCCTGGTGAGCACAGCAAGCAGAACAGCAAGCAGATCATGGCGCATCAACCAGAGCATGATATGGAAGAGTGCTGAAAGTTCTAACAACTCTGACCAGGAAGTGATGGTTTCCACCTGACAGAAAGCCATGGCCTTTCTAAACTCTGCAACCACCATGACTGATGTAACTTCCCAGACAGAGCTCCAGTGGGAACATGCAGCCACCCAGGCTGCAGACTGTGCTCTGCTTTTACACCAGTATACAGGGCAGCAGCAGTGACCACACCTGTGGGAGGTGTGCCCAGGTAGAGGAACTCCTCTGCTTAGTGACAGAGCTCCAGAAGGAGGTGAATAGGTTGAGGAGCATCAGGGAGAGTGAGAGGGAGACTGACCATTTAAATCACATCCTGACTTCCCTGAAACAGGCCCAACAGGCTGTTCCTCTTTTGGGTCATACATCGAAAAAGGCACAAAAAAGCCCAACCCAGTAGGGATAGGCCATCTTATTTTTCCTCCATACTTTTATTTTTCCAGTGCATCCATCTTAATGGCCCTTCAAAGACTATTTCCATCTCCATCTGCTTCTGGTCCCTCTAATTTGTGCTTCTCAGTCATGCAGTAAAGTTTGCATCCTATTCTTTCCTTGCCTCTTTCCCTCACAACCATTTCCTGCGAGAAAAAGCTGTTGTCAAATCACTGCTGTTTACAGGGGCTTCCAGTCCTGGCTCTTTGCTTTGTGGCCAGAGAAGACAGCAGACAGCATTTCTGAGCGGTCACTGGAGAAGGTGCAGAGAGCCTCGCCCATCTCCTTTCTGCCAAATTGCATCTGTGAGACTGTTCCCAGCCCCAGGCACAAACCAAAAGACATATTTCTTGTAGGTCTGAAGGGACAGCAGACAGGATTAATAAGAGTATAACTCAGCACATTTACCGCATGCTGTATAAAACTAGCTGCATCAAACACCTGACTTGTGTGACTGCTATCCTGAGATGTGCTTCCTGTAAATGGTTTTTCAAATAATATTTTATCAATAAGTTCCTAAGAGTAGGTACAATCTACACCAAGCAATTTGTTTGTGACCTCAAGATCCTCCCAAATGCCCTTGAACAAACAATCCCACCCAAAAACATGACGTTTTGGCTTGAAATGCCATAGAACTTCTTATAGGAGTTCTCTACAAAAAACTTCAGTATATTGAACATACTAGTAATAAAGTTTGACTATCACCAACTGGAGTGTTTTCAAGGTGCTTTCTATTCCTACACATCACATTTTTATTCATTTCTTTCTGTAGTTTGACAATTAGAATCATAATTCAGCTTTCAAAAAAAAAAAAAGTTGACATGTTCTTCTGGAAAAGATTGACACCAGCGAATAACAGTGACAACTGTCCCGCTATTCCCTGTCACATGCATTCGTGCTGTCACTATCATACCTACCTTCTGCTTTAGCAAGAGGCCTCCCTAAATCTCTTGCACATCTTTCAGTGCTGTTCAATAAAAATATCTCTGCATCTCTGAACAGGTGTTGTCTCTGACCAGCCAGTGCGAAACAAGCTCTGCAAGATTCTGCTTCTCTAAATTGCTGTTAAGATACTCCCAAGTTTCAATTGTTACACATCTTTTCAACTCATTTATGGCCAAAGACTAATGCAGCCATATGGTTTTCATTACCTATACACTTAAAAAGACGTATGCTCACCCTGTCCCCATATACCCAGCCATGCTAGAGCATCTCACCAATCCATACACTTTCCCAGTCTTGGTTTCATATATACTACAGATTCCAGCATTTCTTCCTCTCCCTTTTCAGGACCAGAAAAAACTGCAATGCTAGGATTTATTTGCTTATCTGTTCATAAAAGACACAGTAGTACACAGCAATCTATTTTTAACAATGGGGGTCTAAGGTGCTGTGTAAATTAGATTGCAAGCACCTCCGTATTTGAAGACAATAGACAAGCAACATAGCAACAACAAGTGAAACAAAACAACAAATCTGGCCAAGTGCTAACCTGAATAACATTAATGCCAGCAATACATCAGAAAACATTCAAGAGCAGTTTGCTGTTGCTCAAGTGTCACTTTTCTATTGTGGTGAGGATCAATAAGTTTTCCAAATGGCTTGACAGCCGCATAGAGCAGATTAGCATGGAAGTCAGTTTCACTTGAAAGAAGACCACAGAAGATTAATTCACACCAAGGACTCCTGTGCAAGTTCACGTCTCAGAACAAGAGCCTAAACATAGAATGGAGAAAAGAAAAGCACTCTCCTTCAACAGAGAACAGAGAATAGGAATTTTGTCAAGTTAGGGAAACTTACTTGACCTACAGCTAATGTGACTTGGCTGAGAGGTAACAGGTACATCAATTAAACCTGTTGCAACACCATTGTAATACAGTAACAGTGATGCCAGTACCAAATGTCACAAAGTGTGCATATGTTTCAAAATAACAAGTTTTTCTATAACCAAGGCCTGTGCTGTAGCAGGACTTTGAGTGTGGGTAATGCACTCGATTCCTTCCAGTTTCCCTGGGCAAGGACTGTGTTGTGGGGAGGAAAATAGTAACAGTTGTGTTTTTTCACGTTACTGCAGGTTAAATTTGCCACAAAAGAAAGGCTTTACAGCTCCTTGTGTGTTGCCCACACACAAGAGATTCTCTGGGCCTCACAACTGTTGCACAATTGCCTGTGATTGCAGAGGACTGACAGTCTCTTTCATCACTACATTCATGTGACTCTTGGTGTAAACAAGCAAAAGAAATAAATGAATCCATGTGTTTCACTAATTTTAATTTGTAATGCATGTGTGGTTAGGATTAGTTAAGAAGTGTTTGTGTTTGATAGTGAAGAACTAGAGTCGTTGAGAGCATGGACAATAGCTGATTTATCTATGAAAAACAAGTGAGACCTACAGAGGAGTACCCTGGGTACACTTGCACCTGCTTTGCTGCACTCCTCAGGTCCAAGCAGGAGGAAGAAAAAGTACTGGTCTCACCATTCCCTGCACCATTTTGACATTGACATAGATGTGCATCACAGGGTAAGTATGATACATCAGCTTGCCCCGCTAAAAGGACAAGGACAAAACTTTCCTTTCAGGTCTTATCTTTTCCACCAATGTACAAGCAGTGACCAAAACATTCTGGTAGAAAGAAACTGAACCAAACTGAAGTTTGAAAAACAAAATGTTCAAAACATTGGAAATGGAGGGGTGCCCTTCCATTACTACTACCCAGTAACAATACAGAGTGGATAAAATATGACTACTTGGATAAGTAAAGAACATTTCTCTTAGTAGTTTTATAGGACATCTTATAAAAATTCCAAATACACAATGAAACTGGTACCCATAGTGCACTGTTTATAGGAGGACATTATCCTCTGTAATACTGTTTGGCCATGCCTTTTACTTGCTACAAATTCAACTTCTAATGGGAGAATAGCTTGAAAGACCTCAAAATATCCATGAGAAGAATATAAATACAAATTATCTGTAAGTTGCCAGGTCAAAGAACACACAAAATTTAAAAATGCAAAGCAGTGGCATTTAGAACTTGTAGGTCAAGTAGATATTTTCTCCTTAATTTTCATCCATTCCTTAATTTGAGGACAGGCTTTCTTAAAAAAGTTAGGAAGAAAAAACCAATATTTTTCCCCAAGATAATGTTTTAAAACAGTGGGTAAATATTCCTGCATTTCAGAAAATTAAGGTATTAATTTTAGAATACATATATTTCCTATTCCTTAGGTCAATTACTTTTATTAGAATGGCTTGTCAGGTTTCATTCTTTAATGGAGGGATCAACACTACCAAAAAGACCCACTGGAGCTGGAATGCATCAAAAATTATTAGTCCTTATTTGGAAAGGCTAGAAACCACAAATGAAAAATTTTTGAGAGAAATCTAGTCCTCTGAATGGGCAAATATGTCTTAGTTCCAAACCCTTTCCCAACTGTGATGTTTCACATTCATTGGAAGAGGAGGACTAAATGTACCTCTGGCAAGAGAAAAATTATTGTCTTCCATGTTCCTTTACTTAACATATGGCCATCAGACTTCAGAGTTTTGGAAAATACATATGAATACAGTATATATAGTACTGTTGAGTAGTATTTTTTGTCACTTGGCACTTTAAATATTTAAGTAATGTAGGTATGCATATGTCCTGATTTGTGTATGATTTCACAGCAGTATGATTTGAACAAACTCAATATTTCCCAGAAGACAGTTGTCAGGTATACACACAGAAAACAACAATAAGCACAAGAAAATTCCAGTAGACTTCAGTATATGTTCTGCTGTTTCTCCTGTCTTACGTACATATTGCAGATCAGTATAATCATTTATCTGCTATACGGCTGATACCATCAATTAATATTACAGACCCACAGATATATGCTAAGGACCACTCCTTCCCTTTTCTCCTACCTACCTTGCCCCCTGGGGCACTTGAACAACAGGACATAGTGTCATTTTCAAGTTGGGAGATCTGATTTTTCACATGAAGAATCATCACTGTATTGGTAAATAATTCTCAAGTCCTTTATCTGCTACTATGTCCTTCAGATACCTCCCATCAGTTGAGGCTCTTCCTAAGTATAGGCACATAAAACACCCTGGATTCTGCTGCCTCTTGAAGAGCTCTCCCCAGACTAGACCTTGCAATGATTGTCACTCCAGCTGTCTGCCTGTGAGCTAAAAAGCTTCTCTGGATTCAGTCCTAAGGTGAACAAAGATTCAAGTAGTCTCCTAACTTTATACCCACATGGTATATGCTCTTATACTGCAAGAATAGTTAAGCCTTTGATACAAAATTAGCAATACCATATCCTATACCTGCTGTGTCCCCAGAAGAGACATGTTTGTCTGTACTATCGTACTTTGAAAAACTTTAACATTAATGCAATCATTCCATTAATGCAAACTTTATTGGTGAATTATTGGTCAGCCTTTGTGCACCACACCCTGCAAAAAATGCAAACATTTTGCTACATTCCCATCCTTAAGACTTTTTTTTTTCTCCTCACTGGTGTACACAACAGCAAATGGAAGTTAAAGAGGACACATTTAGATACAGGGTGTATATCAGTGTCTCTTACGATGACTTAATGATCAATTAATATTTTATGACTTGGGACTATTTTACAGTATGATTCACTTTTTTAATAGCTTGTATTTGCAAACGGTACTTTAAACATTAAACTGCCTCATGCGCATATTCTATTCCTGTAGACCAAATATATTCTTTATTGGCTACAGATTGCAATTAAAGCCATACCTACAGCTAATTAGGTAGTTGCCGCAGTTCTGTAAGTGGATCCTTATCTGGGAGATACTCTTCAGTAATTTTAGCTGTGCATACAAATGAACTGATTATACTCACATTGGCCAAACTATATTCTGCCTACTACAGAGTTGCAGAACACATGCTTACACTTTTTCTATGACACAGTATATACCACGCTTGGTTTTCCAATCTTGTGAGTGAGTAACACATTACATGCTGTACCAATGTAGCAAGTGACACAAATTGCGTGTCACAAAACCGGACCCAGGAAGGGTACTGACTTACTTGCCTGTGAGTAAGAGTTCTGTCATTCATGCGGCATCATCTGTGCAGGATCAAACCTCAAATGATTTCAAGAGGTGCAAGGCTGACCACTGCTTCATCTTTTGTAACTTTGGAGGCAAGGAAACAAATCCCAAGGGCATAGCAGTCATTTATCTCCTATGCTATGGCCAAGAAATGGATCCTTTTCTAAAAGTATGTGTTCTTATTATTTTCTCTACAATCCAGTCTTATTCTTTCCTTCATACTGGAACCAGGGTAACTCCCAGACCTGCAGCATTTGTGGTCAGAAGGTGAGGACAGATACATGTCTTTTGTATGGAAAACTCACCAGAAACGTATAAATGTCTTAAGAATCAAGAACAGAATTTTTGCTGGTATGCAACATCCTTCCTGGGCTACTGAAAGGTTGTCACACTCCTGTTTTTCCCAAAGGCATACCACTGCTGAGGTGGCATGTCACAGCTGAAAAGCTTATGGTATTCTTTTCATTTCACTTAGAGGCATGCTACGCAATGCAGCAACCCTAACCGCAAAATACCATCACAGATCCCATACATTGATCAAGCATATAGTGTTACTGGGCTACTTACAGTATGCTAATTGCAGCATCCATGAAAAGGCTAAGAAGCTGGGGGAGGGAAGAACATCCATATGTCTGTACTTTCTAGGTCACGCATATGGTGGATTAGCTGTGTTTGGCATATGAACTTTCAGCAGAAGGTTGCTTATTTCACACTTGCAGTTAAGTTAAGCACACTTGTTTCTTATTCACACTAAAGAATTGTTTAAAAATCCTCTTCCTGATTAGGCAGCCAAGCTGAGACATAGGAAACCAGGGAGCTTATATAGAAAACTTTATTCAGGAGCACTCAGGTTAAACATGGGTCATGTACAAGCTAAGTACAAAGACAAAGAACAACAACTGCAAAGCCAGATCTCTCTTTAAAGCCACATTGAAAATCCTGAACTTGTCAGAAGTCAGTGTCGAAGCTCCTATTAACATCATCGATGCTTTAGATGTGCTAGTGAGAGGCCTAAGCTGGTACATCCACAGCACCCAACAGGGCATGCCCTACTGCTATTAGTAAATTCTGGCACAATTCTCCATAAAAGACAGCACTTAGTCAACTCAATTATCCTATTCTGTTACCCCAGATAACTCAGATTATGAAAAACAATCAAGAACCCACGTTGACAGTACAAAACACAGATATCATTAGGCATAAGACATATTTAATAGGTTCAACTTTGAAAACATCCATTTGTGACCATCTGTAAAGAGCAGAGGAAACCTCAAGTGCAACCAGGCAAAGTAGACTTGATGCACGCTGCGTTCCACAGCTAGCAACACCCCACTGCAACTGATGCTGCTGGGGAAAGGCTTAATGAAGTCATAACATCAGAGGTAATAGAAAACTGGCTAGTTGTGTTAGACCCCATCCACACTGTACACCCCCTCTTATTCCACAAGCTGCCTGCTTCCTATGAAGGAAGTACCTGTTGGGTTTCTGCCAGCATCACTTCCCATGTGGGTAGCTGTTGCTGTACCCAAGGTCTCCCAGGACAGGAGCAGAGCAGAGAAGAGAAGGTAGCAAGGTGAGAGGAAGTTAAGGTCCTGAGCATAGAGATTGCTGTGAGTAGTTGTGTAAGCAAGAAATTGTACCAAACCAAAAATGAGTGTACCGTGTCTTGCAGACTAAAACAGGAGCCAAAACCTTTTTGTGTCCCTGTGGAGAGGTATCTCCAT
>VYZX01014728.1:0-25018 GCA_013401335.1 Brachypteracias leptosomus
CATTGATCTCCCGCCGCATTTCTGCATATGTTAAACTTTACCCACATCTTTCTTTTTTACTTCTCCTATCTGGAAATACTTTTAAGTTTCTGTAACATCCACTCATCTCTTTGGCAGAGATGCAGAAAGACCATTAGGGCATAGACAAGACTGTGAAAGAAGTGTTTGTTCTTTGAGGGAAAAGACAAAAGAAAAAATCCATAAAAAAAAAAAAAAAAAAAAAGTAGGGGAAGAAATACATCATCAGCTCTTACTTTGCCCTCTTGGTCTGTATCCTTAAGCTAAAATCACCCCTACAACCTACAGCCTGAGCACCTTCAGTGGGAATGCAGGAGGTCTATGGGAGAGAAAATGTACTTGATTTGCACAGCATGGATTGGCAGCAGACCCATTTCAATAATGTCATAGCATCTAAGTAGAGTAGTTCCCTGTGCAAGAAATCAAAGGGAAAAGATATGCCCCTGCAGAATATTCCCCAAAAGCTTGTCTAGCACACAGCATACAAGGAAAGCCCCAGAAAAGTTACAAACACAGCAAGGCTAATAATTATGTTCTCTATTTAGCCTTGTGGTCTTCTACTTTGCATAAACTATGTTACTCTGGGAAGCCCTGTGACTCAGAGCTAATTGATAAAGCTCCTTGTCATTATTTCTGCTCTTAGAAGGATATGGTTTATTTGGCATATAGCATCAATGGCTACACAGGGCAGGCTTAGATGAGCAGAGCAAGAGCTATAGGCTTTGCCCCTTCTTCTTCCACTCCTATGGCATTCAAAGCCTTCTTTCAGAGCAGCACCCCTGCAATAAGTAGGTGCAATTAAATCAAGCTTTAAAAGTGCATTTTGAAATTATTTCCTCTCATCCCCTTGAACAGTCGTATAAATCCGTACTTAGATCTGACCCCTAACTAAAATCTGTACCTAGAGATCTTTACTGATCCCCCTCACAAAAAGATTTGATTAATTATTGGATTAAGATTTTTGTTATTATTATTGATAAGGAATTTAAGAACAAACCTTCCCCTCTCCCTTCTCTACAGGAACTCAGATAAGTGCCAGTCTCCATAGATATCTCTTATTTAAGAGACCAAAAGGTATACTCCTTACAAACATGTTTGACAGTCACCCTGCATAACATTTAACACAAGGTTATTTATAGAAAGGTACTGGAATCAGCTACTTCTGCAAGATTTTCTGCCAAGATGAACTCCTTCTGGTCTGCTCCAGATGCA
The DNA here is from genome assembly GCA_013401335.1 of Brachypteracias leptosomus. Lineage (NCBI taxonomy): Eukaryota > Metazoa > Chordata > Aves > Coraciiformes > Brachypteraciidae > Brachypteracias > Brachypteracias leptosomus. Next base: position 1,231 of record VYZX01014728.1, read on the forward strand.
ATGTAAGTTCTAACCCTCATTTAACCAATGTAAAACCAGGTCAAGGAAAGAGAGTGAATGTTCACAGCTATATTTTTTCCTCTATCATGCAATGTTATCTGAAGTCGCAAATTATAGTTAAATGAGCCGACAGACGGACAACAATTCTTCACAGCAAGAGCCTCTTTAAGAGTGTCCATTCAGAGGGATTCTGCTGATGGATCAAACCTGCCCATGTTACAAAAAAGGACATCAATGAGCATCTACCCTCTGTTAATTACAGCAAGCACTTTTCATTTTCATTTAGAACCACTGGATATTTTGTTCAAGGTACATGCTTGTTTTTTCATCACAGAAAAGTCTTTTTTAATCAAAGTTCTCAAAATAATTCTGTCAGTCACTCACCACTCATTTATGCGACATGAACAACTTAACCATTTAATCCCACATTAAGCTGATCCTTCTTCTGCATACCCTGAAATAAAGGAGTGTCTGACCTAATCTCCTGGGAATATCTTTTGCCTACACAGACTTCTCAAGGTGGTTCTGCAAAACTCTGAGCCTCTGCTTACCACCTCCAGGGAGGCAGGATGATTATCTAGCCCCTGTAGCCTCACAGCCAAGCTTCAGCATTGGGCAACATCCATAGCTAATTATCTTTCTCCCTGTCCCATATCTCATCACCCCCTTTACACTTACTGTAAAGTGCTTACGTCACCTTAGCCCATTGAACTCAGGAATTTCCAGAATACTGGTACGTTTTTTGGAAATATGGGACTTTGGACCCAGATGTGCATCTCTGGAATTTCATACTATAGATTTCACGTTGAGGTATCTGAAGAGAAGAATGAAGTTATGCATCAGCACTGTGTATCAAGGTTCTGAAAATGAGAAAGAGGCAAAGGAGAGACCGAAAAGATTGAATAACAGGTCTATATGGTGTCTGAAACTCAGCTTTGAAAGTGTCTGTGTTACCTTCAATCTGTTGTGGCCCAGGGCTAGCTGTAATGTTCATAAGAAGTGGTGCAGTAGAGTGCCTTCAGTAGAATGCATGCTGTACATAAAAACTGTGATCTAAAAATAAAATTTTCTGGATATGTATTTATATGTTAAAAAAGTACCCCACCAGTTAAAGTACTGCAATGCTGGAGAAATGTTACTGTTTGACACAAAGTATGGCGATTTGTCAAAGCTGCTGGTTTTGCAATCTATTTCAAATTATCATATGATTAAGGTTGATGAATTGTAATGCTTAAACATCTAATACTTCTAATTTACTTCAGTGAATTAATCATAGTTACATTAATCTACCCAGTCACAGGATGATGCCAGTAAGGATAATCCTGACTTGATTATGCCTTGTTACTGGAACAGGTTTGTGTTTCTATCATGCATGACCCTTTTGAAGGGAGTCTTTAACAATAGATTTTTAATTTTTCACCTTACTTTTATTACTTCTTCTTTTAAAATTACTATGTAGGATTCCTTTTCCTCCTGTTTCTGCCCATTTATTTTTGTGCTATTAAAAATAAAGAGGATTTTAAACAGAATAAGAATGACATATTTTCCTCCCACTCTTCTTAAAAAGTGATTTTTAAATTAGATTTCCTTCTTATACAAAAATCACAGACAACTTCGACAAAAATCTTAGGGAAGAAAAAAGTAAGATTTAAACTATTTTATTAGTTTGAAAAATGTTAGGAAAGAAAATTGGCTTATCCTCCTCTTACCTATACTGCATATTATATCCCTGATACTCCTTTAAAACTATGACATAGGTGTCCTTGGTGAATTTAGCATTAAAGAACATCATAAAAATTAGTCCATTTGCATGGAAATCCTAAAAGTTAATCAAGATTTATATTCTAAAGAGGAAATAAACTTTCACATGATTAATAGTCTTAGCAACTTAAAAATGTATCCTTTACTATTCTGAATTGCTTTTTTACCTGTTTCTTTTGATGGAGAAAGAAAAAACTAAAAGCAATCCAGACTATATTGCAACCAAATTTCAGTTAGAAACATCCATTTCTCAAAAGTTGGTTGTGCTCATGAAGACTTACAGAAGTCATCATAGAATCATAGAATTGCTTAGTCTGGAAAAGACCTTCAAGATCATCAAGTCCAACCTCAATCTAACCTTACTACCCTAACTCTGACAACCCACTGCTAAACCACGTCCCCGAGCAAGATGATGTCCAGTCCCAAGAAAGATGATCTCCAGGATCACAGGATTCTTGAACACTCTACATTTTAACCAAAACCAACAAAGTTATGCTGGAAAGATCAGACTCAGCAAAATCCACAGAGATCAGTTGAGATCTGGAGGCCCATCATTACCACAGCTACATCCTTAAACATCCAGGTCAATAAGTCACACTGAGCTCTTTCCTACAAGGTGCTAAGATGTTTAATCAAGCAATCAAAAAAGTCTCTCACTAAACTTTCATGTCAAACTACTTAAAAATAATCCATCTCACTTATATTGTTCTACCAGCTGCATTTACAATGACCACATGCTACCCCAGACAGGTTGCTACATTTTTCCTTGTCCTCCACAGCTTGTCAGGGTCTTGCTTTTCAGTGGCTATTTATAACAGATGCTCAGTTGTAACTTTTCTTTTGTCTCCTTAAGGAAGCTGCAAGTTCTTATATTGTTAATGAAAATCAGTCAGACTGTGACCACTTTCATGTACATAGAAAGCAGTTCTTCAGTTTAAAAAAAATTTAATGGGGAAAATTATCTGTCGTCTCTTAAAACACATTTCCTAGAAAAATCAAATTATCTGATTTAACCTCCTTCCCAAGCATGAGTTGCTGCTTTAAAGCACCAATCCCTTACTAAAGAATTTCTACTAAAAAAATGGTGCCAATGGAAACAGTGTTCTTGTGCTTAGTGTTCAACATAAGGCAGAAGTAGGCCAGTGGTAAACTGCTGAAGCTGATTATGGCACATTTTGACATCAGTTTTCATTCTGAGTTAATTCCATAAGATGAACATAGGAAGTATTCACATATATTCTTATTCTTCTTTTGAGCTTTTGGACTTTAAGTATTCCTGTTCCTAAGGTTTGTCCACCCTCCAAGGAATAACTGTTTCAGAATCCAACAGTTCAATCTAAAACAGTAAAGAGGACAACTAGAGAAAGTGGTTAAAAGAAAAATTCTGAGTGAGCCAGCCACAAACCCAACATATAAATGGCCAAAGACTGACTCATTCCATGTGTCTGTCTCAGTCAAATCAAGGCAGTGAATTGACTGCACATAGCAAACTCCTTAAAAACAGAAGATACAATTGGGTTAACTAAGTAAAAGTTTTCCATATTTCCCCATGATACTGATTTCTGTGAAATTTACTATACAGGCAGACTTACCTGAGGACCTTAGCCTCTAAAGTTTCAACATCATTTTCTGCCCAGGGGTCTATTTTAAGGAAGGAGAAAGAGGCAAGTGGATGTGTGATTAAAATCAAAATACTTTTATTCTCCTCAAAAACATTCTCATTTCTTTCTTTTGATGGCTCAGTTTAAAGGAAGGAAAAAAACAAGTGCGTGCCTGCTGCTACGCTGCCTTTGTTATCACCACAGTCACTGCTGTAATATCACTTTCAATGTCCGTGCCTACCTCCATCACTGGCATTGTTACAAGAATAATTATAGCAGCATTGACTCTACTACCCTTTTGTCCAGCCTTGTCTGTGACATGCATTTAAAGTGTTTTATTCTGACTATTTTCAGGCAAGACCAGGCACTGCCCTGTAAGGAAACAAGAGGCCTAAATCAGCTTTTGCTTTCTTCACAGTATGGCCAGCCCGAGAAAGGCACAAGTGTTACCTATGAGCCTGTCTTCTTCACCGCTTATGGACCAGGCAGTGCCCAGCTGAGCCAACACATTCAACCTCCAGTTACTGCTGATTGCATTGGAGAAACTCCTCTGCAGTACAAGGATTAATCTCAGGCTTGCCATTAAGCATGTGATAAATTGCTGGGCAAAGCACAATGTTATCACCTTTGACTTAGGTTATGCAATATCAAAGGTCTGCTCAGGCCCATGTGGTGCAGAAATATGAATTTCAGTGGCCAATGGCACAGTAGGAATTTATGCCACTGGAAATATATCCAGCTTCCTCTTGCTCTGAAGTACAGGTATGACTTTATCTGTGTGCCAGACCAGAGTAGCCTTGGATATATGTCCTAAGAAAAGCTTGGAGTTGTATTTAACTTTGCAACCAGAGGTCACTAACCCTCTGTCAGGAACCTTCCACAAATATACAGGTATAAGTATAATTCACTTACATTCAGAATATGTAAATATAAATTATTTTGCTCTTCCAAAGTTTACAACTCTTAGACTTCTATTTCTTCCATCATGACTGAAAACATATACAAGAAAGGGTAACCTGTCAAACAAAGTGAAATTTGTCTACCTCGCCTTATTTGAGTTAACAGTAAGGAACCTATGAAATAGTACAGCTTTGTTAATGGCAATCTCATAAAGAGGCTATCATAAATTTGTGCCATTATTCTGAGATTTAGATGGCAAATTATCTTTTCAAGTGCAGAGAACACCTTTGTTGTTGTTGTTTGATTGGTTGGGGTTTTTTGGTTTTTTTGGCAAAGCAGGTTAAGCAAATCAAAGAAAAGGCATTTTTCTTCCAGAAAATGGAAATGCAGAGGATTCCATTTGGTAGGTATGCCTGTAAATTTTAATTTATATACAAGTTTTAGGGAAGCTTCTTACTGATTCACTTTGTTTTTCTCCTGGAGAAGAAAGCAAAGAACTAATTCATGTATGAAAGCAATGGAGAATATAGATAGAAAGCTCGGGAAATAAAACTCATCAATCCAAATGCAATGGAAAAGTCCTGGTTCCCAAGTTCAGATTAATACAAGGGTCAGTGACTTCTTCCAACAGTCTTTTGATTGCGTTTCTCCTTAAAGTGTCCAGGAAAAGTGGAATTGTGTAAGGCAGCCTCCCCAGATATAAACCAGATGGTGGAGATGGAATATGAGCAAGCTGCCATCATGAGGGTTGTAAGTTTCCACAGTCCACTTGAAAATAGAAAAAACATGGAAAGACAACTTTTTGAGCACCTCCAGCAACTCTCACACATTGCTCTTTAGGGTGGTGTTGGAAGCTAGTATAGAGTTTATAACGCTAAAACTGATAACACATTAAAGTCTGTGTATTAAAACTCTCAGTCCTGACAATGGCAACTCTTATCACAGGATTAGAGCATCAAATATTCAGAAAAAGCTATTTGTGTTTTCAAAGTTGTTTTTCTTCATTAAAAAATAATCCTTCATGATGCATCCAATACTATGTCTTTACTTCTTTTTCCATGTTTGTTACTTTACTACTAATATATTATTTCCATTTATCCTACAGTCATTCCAGGAATTTTTAGGAAAACCTTTAGTTCACTTCTGTTCTTATTTATGTCTCCTCAGGAGGCCCATTCTACTTCAGTTTAAAGAAATTATCTATGCTTCAGTCATGGATCAGTTGAAGATAATTCCCATTTACATATAATAATTGAATAAAGCATTCTATAAATGAATAATTGATACCAATCCCTTTTTTTGGTTCTGTTTCTTGTGTATTACAATCTATATAGTCATCTATTTTTTTCTCTCTCAAACTACATGTTTCTAGACAGAAATTGTACCTTTGTATGTCATTCCAATAATGTCTTCCAAGAGAAAATATCTCAACTGCACACAAAAATTCTTGCTGCTGCTATGCAGAATATCTATAAAGGCCATCATATACAGTCATCATCTGCTAAGAAACAATAATCTTTGTACATAATGTCACTTGGGAGACAATATATTCTATTTTTCATAATAACTATTAGTAAAGATATGCAAACAGTTCAGAAACACACGGCTATGTTTTCTGCTCTTTCATTCATTCTTTGCTCCAATTCCTCAGGTACCATCTCTTTTACTAACTTGTTCCAGGGGGAACTGCATAGTTTAGACTGAGAGAAGCATGAGTCATGGTGTATTCAGTCTTACTACAAGTTCATAGACTGATACTTGAAAAACATGAACATATATAGCAAAGCACATAAACTACAGTGGGAATTGCTATCTTCTTCCAAGTGTATTTTACTTCTTTTTCTATTTGCATTTCATTTTTTTCCCAGACGTTACAAGTGTCTATTAAGATTTTGACATACATCATTGCTTTTAGCACTACCCAGAATTTTTAGAAGATCTTCTCATTACTCATCAATTTCTGAGACATAAACACTCTCCTTATCAATGTCAAATAATAAAGGTTGCCATAGTTCTGTCTCAGCTGGCATGGAAATGACTAAGGATTTCATTAATAGGATAGATTAAAAGTAGTGATAATCAGTGACATCTTATTCTGTAGTGGCATCTGTATTGATGCGTCTCTGGCACCTGAAACACTAGACAATTTTCTTTTATTAAATGGAATTAAAAGAGATTGACAATATCCTGTTTCCTTGGGTTTGTTCCAGGGAGCTCCTTCTAACACTGTAAATAGCATGTCAAACCCAATACTGTTTTCCTAATCAAATGTTATTAAGACTAAGTGTTTCAGTGGTAGAGTACAGCAAGATGTCTGAAGGGCTGTACTGTCTATTTTAGGTTCAATTTCATTTGCCATTTATAATAATAATACAAAACAGAGCCGGAAGCTTTTCTTTATCTTGAAACTGATTACATCATTTTTATCTTCTAAGTATGAAATCATTCATTTTCACTTCTGAGTTAACCACAACAGTGTTAGCTATAGGGCTTTGGCATGTGACTAAGAGCCACACATACACTCAGACAGAGTGTAAAAATGAAATTCATCAGAAGAAATTAGTTCAAATGGTGCCTAGATATTTGGGGTCTCTAAGGTCAAGGGTAGCAAGCACAAAGGATAAGATCCCAGCTTTCAATGAGATATACAGATCATAATATTCATAAATTCTGAGTCTAATCCTTCTCAGCATCCAATCTGACCTTCTGCTTCAGCCATCATGGCTGTGAGTCAGTGGGTTGCCTGGGCACAAGCTAGGAGCTCTGCCTTACAACAATGTATCATTAAACAAACTTCCACTGGCTTCTCTTCATAAATAAATGCAAATTGAGGATGCAATATAGCTGGAAAAAAAAGAATCAATTTAGCAATGCTACAGAGAGTTCACTTATGTTAGCTGAGTGTTAGGCTAAAAAAGAGAACAAGTTCTCTAGCAATCGAATTTTAGATTAATTTTACTGTTTTAAAGGCTTTGATACACACAAGATCCCTTACAAACGTAAATTAATTTATAGAAATCATACACTGAGAAATAAAATAATAAAACTCAATCCCTAGCAATCTTACAAATTCAGGGTCATCTAATTATGGATGTGGACGCACATTATTACAGTGATGTCCACCAAACCCATAACAACTTAAATTGTCATATGTTCTTTGTTAGAACATTATTTGGCAATAAAAGTTTGGTTTCTGCTGAAATAGTACTTACTGTTTAATATTCAGTATACCAGAAATGATCCAATATATCTAGTAAATAAATGATGGCTAAAGTTACAGCAGACTTTGGTAGATACATGTTTATGAATTTTTAGTAAAGGCCAGCTAAAGACATTTAAAAATATATAAACCTTTTAACTTCTAGCATATAACTCAAGACATAGTTTTCATATGTCTTTGCTACTTATTACTATAACAGAGCTATCCAGTAGAGAAGGGAAGGGTAGCAGATAGGCTATGGGTAACCTGCAGCAGCCAAGAATGCTTTCCAATTGCTGATCAAAGCTGATATCTTAGGAGTCGTTCCAGCTCTCCATCAGGACGATGTAGCCCAGTAAACATGATTTTTGCCATTACCAAAGGAGAAAGCACCAACCTTGCACTGACTTGTGTAATGGTCAGTGTCAGCTGCCTGACCTGCTTTAGCTTGAGTGATGGGAAACCATATGTGGTAAAGGCAAAAGAGCCCCAGGGAACCAGTGTACAACAACAACAGCCCCATGGAGTAAAAGGGCTGGGGGAGGCTGGGGGGCATCTTTCAAACTTCATCTGGGAAACAATGAGAAAGAAACAGACTGCTTTAAGGAAATGTATAAAAATAACCCCAGGCCAGGAGGAAGAATCTCCACCCTCCATGACCTTCATACTCCCAGAGAAGGCCCTGGGATGTCAACCACTCTTTGTTTTGTTGAAAGAAAATCTAGGTGCAATTCAAACATGGTTGGTTTCTCTCCAAAGAGGTCAGAAGAGATGAGGGTGAGACCTTCAGAACATTGGGACTGCAGGATGCAGCAGGACAAGAGGTAAGTCTAGAAACAGTCAGACTGACCAAAAGAAGGAATTCACTCCACATAAAGCTTTACCTACCTTAATCAGGCAACCTGTTTGGAAAGTAGCTCCCTGCTTATTAAGTGAAAAGAGGTAGGCAGTTAAATCTGATTTTGTCTACTTTGTGACAGTGTGAATACTTTGCCCAAGGTCACATAGAAAGGATGACCTGAATCCACCTCTTTCAAGTCCTATGTAATCATATATCATTTAATGAACTTTCCTTTCATAACACCACTATTCACTCATACTGTAACTGCTGCTCAGAGATGCTATATCATCTTGTGAAAATTTCTCACTGTTTCCTTCCTTTAGTTGAGTACTATGACAGTCAGTAAAACTCAGCAATGTACAGCTATTAAACCCTTGTTTCTGAATAGAATAGAGAATGCTCAAACAAGCATAAATCCATAATAATACAATATTTAATTCTGAAACTCTGCTGATAACTCTTTTTAGTTTCATCTTATTTGTGAAAAAATCCCAATCAACATCTTGTACACAGGTTGGTTTTCTTAACATCTCTGTGTACACATGGTACAATAGATTTGACAGGAGGGACCTATGTGATTTAATGGGAACTGTTCTCTCCTCATGTAGCTGAAATAAAATAACTTTGCTTAAGGCTTGTGCTGGAAGTCCCTGAGGTCAGCCATACCCCAATTGTAGACTTGTCTAAGGGACAGACACAGCCAAACAGCAGCTAAATTCTCCCTGGCCTGAAGCTGCACTGCTAAGACTAGCAGGGCTGAAATTCTTCCTTCAGACTGTGGGACTACTAAGAAAGCTCTTTAGCAGTTAGACTGAGGTAAGACATATTGAGAAAGCTATACATATCCTGACTTTTTTGAAAACAGGTGTTTGTTTAGAGGAGATACTGAGGATGCCATAAAATTGTAGATCTTTCCTAGCAGGACAAATATATAATAGAAGGTCAGGTTTTTGGGGATTCAGGAATAACTCCAGTGAAATATCTGTTTGCACTATTCTATACCTTTACAATCTACAGCCTAAAATGGTTTTGCTTTTACTCCTTATACATGCACCATTTTGTTAATCTGAAAGATATATAGGCAGGAATCATACTCATTTCAAAAAGTGACACAGAAAACAAGACTTGAAGGAGACTAATGTAAAGAAAAACTCCAAAGTTCGCATTGCTCTAACTATTATCTCTGTTCTTTGTCAATCACCATACAATACAGGAGGATGTGAGAGTAACCTTGTAATGGATAGTACCTTTTTTCTAAAAATGTTCTAGAAAATTTGTTTACTTTTCTAAAAATGGAGTATTCAGTACTAAGTCCCTGACTGAGGCTCTTTCATGTGAGGAAAAAATTTCTGAATAGCAGTTGAAGAAATAAGATATCTCTAAAAGCCAGGTGGCTTCACCTCATCTTGTGAAGTTCACACGGGTAAAGGATCCTGTCCCAGGGGATAAATCATCATTAGCTTTGACAAGCCAGGACAGGCTATAAGGTCTTCCACACAATTTGGGCTAAGATTTGTTATGATAAATCCACCCTTTTCTTACCTTTCTGGCAATGGCAACTTCTTAAATAACAGAGGACTTCTAATGACACATGGCTGAGCAACACAAGCTTCTGAAGTTTTCTGCAAAGCTCAGAAACTAATTTCCCCTTCTTCTCAGGGGTGGATGTAAAAGCCATCCTTGAATTCACTGTCATTGGCATGTCCCTGGCTTCAGAGTCTGCCCTCACTAAGGTCAATATTTTCTGACTCAACAGAGTTGCAATGAATAGTACAGGTTGAGAAAACATGGCATACCAGCTGAAGTCAGAGGAGAGAGTTGAGCAAAGGCTCTGAAGTTTGATTATCAGTATTAATTTGTAAAAATGGGCCATACAGTGAGAATGTGTCTGTATGACACAAACAAATTATTTGTCTTTTATTTGTTTGGCTGCTATGGCCACAGTTACAGGAGGCCATAGCAACCACAGATCTAATATAGTGGGAGAAGCTGGGGAGTTTCTGTGTATCAGAGTCAATACACTTATACGTATGAAGCAAAGTTTCACCAAAAAATGTAAATTGCGAATATTAATACTGAAAAGAAATTTGTATGAAAAGTCCTTTCGTCTGGGTACACATCATGACAAGAGGATTCTGGTTGTGGCCAGGGCTTTGTAGTCATACACACTCTTTTTCTAGTAAAGTAAAAATTGGTACTTTTTGCAGCTACTCCAATAAAGAGTTTCACATATTGTCTCTACCACACTTATAACTGCACTCAGCATCAAGAATTAAAATAGAGAGCGAAGAGAATTAAATGAGAACATTGTGTCAAAAGGGGACTGCAGCAACAGTAAGTAATTTCCTTTGGAATTCACACCTACTTGAACGTGTAATTTACACAGATGGAAATTTGCTCAAGTTTAATAAAGAACAGCTCCCTAACAGTGATCTCATGAGGAACAAAAGAAAGTCAGTATGGTTTACACACACACAGAAATTAAATCACTAAAATACTGAAAATAAGCAGTGGGCTAGTACAGTTATTTTATCATTCCTTAGGCTTTTACATGCTGTTTCAAGTCTTCTAATCTTCTTAATTTAGGCAGCCTCACGTGAACAGGACATGAGATTGTGTCTTAAATGAGAACAGTTGTACAGGAAAGTAGAGGATTCATACTTAAGTTTTCTTGCCTTTGGCCCTGGTTCATGAATTGTCTTCCCTGTATTCTTAAGCTCATTTCTATACTGATAAGCATTTAAGAATGCATTTAGCTTTAAGCATATGCTTGCGTAATAATGAATTTGCAAAATTTAATTTGCATGGTCGTAAGTGGAGATGATTTCCCAACTTCAGTCCCAAGTCTTTAAAAAAACAACTCTGAGAGATCTGTCCATGCACTGTTGATAAACCACACCACAAAGCTCAAATGCACAGTATTGTAGAAATACAAGTTCATATTCCATAGGCAGCAATTTATTTTGTCTTGCTATGTCACCACCAGTATCTAAAACTGACTTATCTAAGGCTTTGTAAAGTCAGCCATCCGTGGACTATCCCCCTCTGACATGGTTCCACCATCCTGATACTGTGATTTGACAATTAGGGAACAAAACACCATAGATAAAGCTGCTCAAAATATAACTTGGCTATTTTATTCCAATGATTCTTCCATACTGTTTCTTTAGAATGCAAATTTTATTTTTTGGTGGTGCACTTTCATCCTAGAAAGAAGAGAGGCAGGTGATGAATGAGCACAATAATTACATTAAAAATTTAATTACGTTGAAAATTTGTAATTCCAACGATGAAATCAATTTCAGGGACATTTACAAGGAGAAAAAAATGTTGTATTTTTCCTGAAATTGTTCCTGGAAGACTTATTGGTGCACAAAAAATGGCTTTCCTTCAGACCTGACTCCCTCCATTTATTTATATATTTGTTTTAGATTCTTAAAAGTCATGCATGTTCACTTATGTTACTATGTTACCAGTGTAATGTATATGGTTACTAAGGCAACGGGTAATAGCACTGTATGTATGTGTAACATGTTAATGACATCAACACTCTTAGCACAGCATTGGAATATAAACTACTAATTTACCTGAAAAAATTGTAGGTTTTGACAATTATTCAGCTTTCAGATGATAGATATTATATGTTCAGGTGTTTTGGTAATCCCTTGAGAATGAATTATTTAATTCTGAAAATTTATCACTGTAAATTGTCAGTGCTATTTCTAGTTGCATGTTTCAGTCAGAGCTGTACTCAGATTGATCACTCAGAAAATCATGTGATCAGTTCACAGTGCAAAGCATTCATTGAAGTTAAACAGACAGAGCTGACCTAGAAGCACTTTATGAAACTAATCATTTACTTATGATGTTCCTTAAAGGATCATGAATCCCTGTGATCCATATTTTGGAGAGAAGAAAAGCCATTGGTGAGATCTGTTAATCTCACTATTCAGCCATTAAAGCATTCTAAATGAACCTATGCGCTAAAAGAAATTTCAAACGAAAGGGTGAAGCTTGGTCATAATGCAAAATGGTTTTTTTCAGGTTTTTTGATAGCAATAAGAATGCATTGCTCACATATAAACTCCAGATTACATTATACCAGCCTAGGTTATGAGATTACATCTCACACCTGAGATTGTCATCTAAGGTTAAAAATCAGCGGTACCATTCAGTTAAGATGTGGAATATTATATAGAACAGTAGTTTAATTATCCTTACTGACTTAATTCACTTTACAAATGTACCACTGCATTTAAATTTATTGCACTTAGCCAATGGTCTAGCCTTCAGACAACAAAAGTAGATATAACATAGTGGGAGTAAAATAGAGAAACAGAAGTATCACCCCACCACTAGATATAATTTGATCCGACATGAAAGATATTCAAGATATTCTGACAGATGTTTGATTTCAGAGTATAGGAAACAGAGCTAATCAGTCTAATACTTAGTCTCCATTGTGCCTCATTCTGTAACGAGGTTTTAAAAATCTATATTAAAGATACAACACAGGTTATAATACAGGACTTAGTTCTGGTTGTTAGCCTGGAAACTCTGTTATGACACTAATTAACAAACAAACAAAACAAAACAAAAAAACAAAATGACTTTGAATATATGGAGCTGATCAGGTTGTCTCTTGATACTTCAGAGATACTGGCAAATAGTATCACCCCTATGTATTTTTTTTTACTAATAAATACCAGTAAAACACACCTGAAATGCAGTAAGTTTAAAGAAGTCTTGAATTTTATATGGAAGTAATTAAATGGATTAAGAAATCAGTCTTGGAATATGTTTAAATTATTTTTCCTTCCACTGATTCTCCTGACCATGTGAAATATGTTATTTTTGACTGATATATAAAGTTACTGTTGAAGATCATCCAATGAACACCAATGGACTGGTTTCCCCATGGGAAATACTTTGTCCTCTCAGAAACAGATGATGTTTCTCCTCCCTTTTAGGGATAAACCAGCCTGGCTCATTTTCATCAGTATGTTGAGCTTTTGCCAGTAAAAAAAAAAAAGAAAGACACTGACATTCCAATTTAATAGTGCTTGTCACCAACTCGTATAGCTGAGAGGTAACTGAGAAGTAGAACTGTGTTCTAGACATGGAAGGAATCTGCAAGAGTTTTTAAAACCATCCACTAAAGGCATGTTTTCCAGGTATAGAAACATATCATGTACAGAAGCAATCAGCTCTTGTACAATTTCAGCTTGCATTCCTGGAAATAAACAGCTCAAAACAATAGAAAAATCCTGATCTTTTACAAGTAGAAATGTGGGAGTGACATAACACTGTGAACATGCAGATCTGTACATGCACTCTTCTTTCCTGTGGAATAATGATTGCCTTTGCCCTGGTTTAGAAAGGTCAATTACCAACTTTGTACAGCTGCAAAATGACTGCCAGAGTTCCTGGGGAGATTCTGTGGATGTGGAGCAAGCAGGGATAAGATAACAGGGTGAAAACTTCCATTTCAAGGCAAATCCACAAAGATAGGCTTGTGGAAGCCCATCTATTCAACAGACTCTCACTAGAGGGAGTTTTAAGGTAAAACTGGAGAACTACTAGCAGATCTTCCAGAACTGCAAAATTAAATGGAAGGGGAGAAAGAATCTGATAACAGTATAGAAAATGAAATCTGCAAATGTTCTAAAAGAGTTGTTTATTTATTTGCAAGATGGGCATTTCTACCATTCCCTCAATAAAAGTGTATTTATTTCATCAAGTCTCTTTGATCATTTTTTTTGAAAAGAGGAAGGGTATCTGACTTGGCCACAACTGTCTCCAAAAAAATGACTCTAACTTGTCATTGCAGGTTTGGGTTATTTGCACATTTCATTATGTATTGACAATAAAGAGTATACTCCTAGAATAGAATTATGGCAGAAATGTGCTTAGGAAACCAGAAAACTCCAGGAAGAACTATGCATCTGAATGATGAACTCTATTTGATTCTTAGTTATACTGAAAGACGTGTGAAAACTTATCTTACCTGTATCTATAAAGTTCAGGATTGCCTACACAAAATTTGCTCAGGCTTCAAAACATTCCTTTTGACAAAGGTATGAAACAAATCAGCATTCATACATTGGTTCTTGATCCATCTGTTCCAGGAACACAGTTTGAGACACATTTTGCTCATGGATGATCCATGCCCTTCTATTTTGGAGACCTGTTTTCACATACCTGAGAAATATGCAGATGTCTAAAGGATGTCAAAAATAGTAGATAACAGAAAAAGATTGTTATCAGCTCTGACAGAAATTGCTCCAAATTTTGAAAATCTCAGGGTCTGTGTCTGGCAGAAGCCTAAGTAAATGAGTACCATTTCACTCATTAGCACTACTTTACATACTACAGGTGCTTTTCAGTGAATATAAGAAAAATCAGTAAAGTCTCCACAGAAATAAGTGAGCGCTGGACTGTGTAATTTTACCATGTAGATCAATTTGTGGATGTATATGTAAAAGATGGAAAGGGAACTATTTACAATGGTGTAGCAAAGTGATTATTACACTCAACCAGCTGATGTGACATTCACGAGAAGAATATCTTAGATAGTGTGTTTACTAATTTAAATAAATTCAGCATTGCTTTAAATTAAACAGGTGGCAATCTTTAAGCTGTGCTTCAGACATGGCACCATAGAGCTCTCATCAGAACAAAGATGTGTTTCAGGTCCAATATCTTGCCTTTGGATCCTGTTTCGGTACCGCAAGCAGTGAATAATTTCAGAATGAATTAGCAGTGCCTGCACCCATTCTTTAGTTAAAATAGGAAATCACCAAGAGGACAGAGATTTAAAAGCATTGTGCAGGATAACAGTTACCACTAAATTTCTGAAAAAGGTTTCTATAATTTCAATTTAGTTTTATTGATGTGCTACTTCATGGCCTCTTGGCTTTTATAAACCTGTCTTATAAAAAGGTAAAATATCATTGATTCTGTCTACGGCAGTTTAACTACAGGTAATGAGCCCAAGAATGCTTTGTCTTACGATAAAAGAGTATTGTGAGTTGTTGATCAGTGGATGAGCACATATATGACAATAATTAACTTACAAATTCAGGTAAGTTATGGGAGTGAACTTGTGTCCTAATACTTCCATAGTTTAACTCATTTAGAAGTGAACGAAGACACGTGGAATCATTAGGTCCAGTTTTGCATAAACATAGGTGCAACATATTTTAAACTTCCCTTGCTCTCAGGCAGTTTCAAGAACTTCTAAAATGATAGATATGCTTCATGCTCTTCCAAGATGGGATTTGTCTATTCTCCACCCCAAAGCATATTAGTGGAAAATATTTTTATTTCAAATTATCTAGATCCTGCGCCATTGGGTTTTTTTTCCCAAAAGTGATCACAGTTGCTATGATGGTCTTCATGATACAGAGCATATCAGCAGAAACAATTGAAAAACAGTAAAGCAGTTCAGCACCTAAGTTGTACTGATGCTAGTACCTCTGTACTAGTATATTAAACAGCATCAAGATATTCGGGCCACAATTATCCATATTGTTTAATCATTAGCATACAGTATGGCATAATTTTGTCCCCTGACAATGCTCACAGACAATTCTTGGACACAGTTCAAGGGATAGAATATCTGCTGGTTGCTCCCAACAAGCAATTTGCACTTGGCTGCCCTGTTTTGACACAGAGAGGGAAAAGAGTACCATTTACTCTCAGGGCTAAGGAACAGTCTCTCAGCAATGTTAGTTACAGAAATAAACATGGCTATAGTTAAAAAGCTGATTTTCCCTACAGCACAAGTCTCAGGAGACTGAGATTGTCTCTCAGAAAACAATCAAGAGAGCAGAACTGCACAACTCACAACACACTGTAGCAGCCTCCAATACGTTCAAAACCATGAGAAAAACCAAAGTCCCTATCACATAAAGATGGTCAAACAACTCAAGGTGCCCATAGCATCCTGGAACAGCAACTGGGGGATCCTGCAGCCCTAGGAGGGGAAGAACTGACTTGGGCACAGGTAGCCACCTGGCCTGGGGCAGGAACCTTGATCCCCCTCAAACCAGCAAGCAGCCTCTTCTCAGGAAAACAGGCAGATCCCTACAGGTTATTCAAGTAAAGGAGGTTTTTCCTCTCCAACAAAGGCCATTATATCACAGCAAAAAGAACCCAAAAAGGTATTTTGAAAAAAAAAATCTGATACAGCATTCTACCTTTTAGGGTGCTCAGCTGAGAGAAGGCAATCCTGAACTTCAGGCTCTCTTGCTTTAACAGCTGAACAGTTACATTTGAGCTCCAGACCGACGCAAAACTCTGAAGCAGCCCCTGTCAAAGGCACAAGTTTCTGTCACCCGCCTCTTGGAGCTCCCATGTCTTCCCTGGTCTGGGTGACTCACAAAGGGTACAGCCGTG
The DNA here is from genome assembly GCA_013401335.1 of Brachypteracias leptosomus. Classification (NCBI taxonomy): domain Eukaryota; kingdom Metazoa; phylum Chordata; class Aves; order Coraciiformes; family Brachypteraciidae; genus Brachypteracias; species Brachypteracias leptosomus. Next base: position 17,933 of record VYZX01014728.1, read on the forward strand.
CACAGACTCCGTTCTTCTCTCCAGCTCTTTGAACCTAAACATTCAAAATACCATTTCAGGAAAGCAAGGCAGTAGACATCAGTTATCTCAAACAAAAGAGGAATTGGGATGAAGCTTGTGTCTCTAAGAGCACACCCCACCAGTCTGCCTTGGTGCCAGTTAAAAAGGACAAGAGCACGAAACCAACCCCCACGAGAGTGCTCTGATTTGCACTCATAGCCTTCCCTTCCCTACCCCGACAGCCTAAGCTCCTGTAAGAGCAGCTGAATTTTTTCATTTTGTAGCTCTCAGTAGCATCTGGCTCTCTGCTTCAAGTTGCCCTGAGCCCACTCGGAGAAGCCTGAGGTGCTGGCCCAGCAGCTCGCCTGCCTTTCTGGGCTGCTCCCACCAGGAGACAACACACAAGCCGCGCCAGCAGCGAAATCCAGACTCATTTCAAAGCCACCCCTTTCCTGCCGGCCTTCACTCTCCTGTTCCACAGGGATTTCCAGCCTGTTCACCTGATCAAGGCATTACAGGGTTTTTGCTTTCCTTTGGGAACAGGGCAGCCCTCTGGCCTTGCACCTCTCTCGGTGCACTTCTGCTTTTCATTCTCCCCTTGAGCAGTCTCCCAGAGTTGTAGGAAATTGCATCTTTCCAATGCGAGGGGGGGGGAAGGAGTGTGGGGGATGGGGGCGGGGACAGCAGCTGCCCTGGGGCACAGAGATGGCAGGTGAGGCTCTTCGTTGCGGTCAGGGCCCACACTGTGCCTTCGAATCCCTAAAACTCACTACTGCCTGCATGTCACTCCTCTATTTAATGGTCTAGCATAGAAACAGCATCAGTAGTAAGTGGTACCTGACCTTGTTGACAGTGCAAGCCAGGGAGAGAGCAGCTGAAACAGCTCCACATTGTCACTTCTTGAATGGCCTGTTGAGGTAGAGACAAAAGCTCCCTGGAGGAGGAAAAAGATACTTCAGTGCAAAGCCATATTTTCATTCAGTCATGAAATTTCAGAGTACTATTTTATGAAAATGAAGCTAAAAAGATGTAGCAGCATGCACAATTCACTCCGTGTCAACAAGGACAAAACCGCTATTGAAATCTGTCACAAAGGAGTCAATAAGCTCTATCACATGCTCAGTACTTTTGTGTTGAATGCACCATTTGAAACTTTCAGGGTGAAATAGTGTCCTGGGGGATATGCCTGAAAAATTCCCTGAAGCAAGGAGTAAACAAAGTGCTTTCTGCTCAATTACTTGTTGCATGGTTTGAACAGTTGCAACCACCTTGTCTCCTTGGGGGTTACCAGAGCAGTAGCCAAGCACCACACAAATCTGGGTACTAGTCACTGCAGTCATATGGGGTACCTGGACCCAACCTTGGTTTGGATCTACAGTATAGGAAAAACTTGCTGTATGTCAGTGACACTGTGCTATAGATAACGTGTTTAGTTTGTCTGCAGTTAACCAGCACAAATGGCATAATACAAGCATTTTGATCACAAATGTGACAAATTACCTGTGCATGCATCATGATGCAGAATGTGTGGGTTCGGTTATTTTTTCAAAGAGTTTTTAAGTATCTTAACTGTAATGCTTAGCAGCATTCTTAGTGATGTTTTGTTGTAATTCAAAATATAATAATCAGAGATTAAACAAGCATTCAAAGATGTTACAGAACTTTTCCCACCTTCTGAGCCAGAATTACTTAATTTTCTTTTCAAGATACTCTGATCAGGTTTCTGAAATAAGAACAGCAAACCAAATACCATAACTATCTGCTTTGCTGTAAGGGGTTTTAAGGTTGAATTAGAGATTGTAAGAGATACACTGGAGAAAGAAAATAGTCTGTGATTTAAAATAAACCAAGAATGGTCACTGAGCAATAAATGGCACAAAAAGCAATATGTCAAAAGGGGAACCAAAAAAGAAATGACAGCAGAAGCACACTTACAATAAATGTTCCCTTAGCACAGAGGGAAAAAGCAAAGGCTGAACTTGACAAGGCTGAAAATAAATTTGACAGCCTTAGACAAGAAATGTAAGATGACCTCAGCTACAATGATTTGAGTAAGCAGTTGTAGACACATGGGCAAAAGAAAAAAATCTGAATACTTTTCTGGGACTGTAGAGACAGTGTTGCTGATTATAAAAGAGGTATGAAAAGCCAAACTAGATGTAGCAATGTAAAAAATGCCAAACATTATCTTCAGGAAACAATCAAAATTATCCTAGTCTAAGCACAAAACTAGCTGTTACTGAGTAGAGGATAGCTAACCTTAATAGCTGAAATTCAGATAAAACAAAATGTAATAGAGCAATTGTAATTAAAATCCTTGGTCATGCTTGGTAAACAGTAAAAAGGTTATATTTCAATGACAGTGGAAATTTTATCATATATTATATCTCTTTCTGCAATTGAATTAATACAGAAAAATCATACAGTAGCATTGAAAGTCAGCCTATATTCATTTTAAATAAAAAATAGTGATTCTGAATAAAGCAGACTAATTACCAGCAATTTACAGTAGAGTGGAGGAGTGTGATCCTGGAGCTCTTTTCTAGGTGTCTTTAGTTGTGAGGTACATGAATTGTTTTGTCTAACCTCCCCATAAAATCTTCCTGTGCCCAGCCTTGCAATGATTTCACTGTGTAGTTTTCTTAAGCAGCAGTATAAGTTATATTTTCTTCTGAATCTGCAGGTATACTCAACTCATGTTTCTTTTGTGCATGCCTCCCTGCAACACCAGTAACAAACTCATCACCAAGTCTGTTTGGATTTTAGAGACCTTCAGTGACAGAGGCTTTCGTGTACCTCAGTTTGTCAGCAGTTAGATCAGCTTCAAGATAGAAGGGGGTACAGACACTCCTATCACATTGCCCAGGGGTGTGTAGACTTCAAATACATTTGAAATCATGACTTCTGTTTTTCTCCTGTCTACCAAGAACTACAAAGGGCTTTTTGTGCTAGAGAAATATTTGACTTACAAGCTTTCATGTATTAATTAGAAATGTGCAAAAATAAGAGGATCATTTTATAACATTTGGTTTGCTGAATTTTCCTCCATAGCAGTGAGCCCTCACATTTAATCATTCATTATATTCTGCTCATTCAGAGTCTGGGGATGATGTGCCATTATAGTTAAGTTTTTTCCTCTAGAGTGACTTGCATTACTAAAAATGTATAAAAGGAAAAAAAATCAATTAATATTTCATCTTGTGTGTGGTGCTTGTTCTCTTGGAAAAAGGACTGCAAAAGTTGCATACTGTGCAAGTATTTTAAACTTAATGAAAGCTGGACTGAATACCAGAAATAATTCTGCTCTTTCTCTGATAAAAACACATGAGAATTTGGTTTGGGTCCCTAATAAAAACAAAAGACAACAACAACAAAACTGAAGCACTTTTCAGCAGCACACAAGAAATGACTTTTTAGGTTTACTTGTAAGGCAAGTTTACATTGTTCATGTTATCAAATGTATTAGTTTAAGCTCTTGGCCACTGTATCAGAGTTCCCTTGTTGTATTTGTTCAGTTCTGAATGAAAATATTTTCAATATGTTTTCCATTTAAAAAAGCTACTTGTGGTGGCCTAAATAAACTTTCAGATGTTTTTTATGTTATAATTCTAAAACTCTACATTAATCATAGTTGAAATGACAATAGCAAATTTTAGCCATGAGTGAAAAGCCGTACCCAGCAGATGACTAAAAGAAAATAATGTTTTCAGATGTCAAACTTCTGAAGGGTCCTGGACAGCCTTCCCCACAGCCCTACCAGATGGTACATTTCAGTTTCCATTAAAAAAGAACTTCATCAAGCACATTAAAGTACCTGGATTATTCTAATGCGATAAAGGTAAAATGGTAAATGACCCACACTTTTCCCACAGCTGATCAGGCTACGGGAAAAGAACCACAGAGGTGTGTATGCATGTCTGCACCAGCAAACAATGTGGGGAAGGGCTATGGCTAGACTGAACATGAGCAGAAACAAGAAGCATGGATAAATACCAATCCCAAAGCCTATTGCAAAAAACTAATCGTTCACAAAGAAAATCCTAAAGTTTGCTGGGGGTTTTAAATGTAACCCTGGTGGTAAGGTGTATGGTGATATAACCATTCTGAGTGAAATGGCCCAAACCAAGGTTTCTGCCTCATTTTTCTTTCCAGTGGGATGAGAAAGAGAGGAAAATGGAGGAAGGGAGGAGAAAAGGAGGAAATAGTTACAATTTCAGCTTCATGTCTGGGGTGTCAAAATACAAAAGATGTTCTGTATTGATATGACCTTAACATTTTCATTTTGAGAGTAAAAGTTTCAGTGATAGAAATAAAAAACAGAATGCCATACATCTGTAAGTCATATTGGAGTTTGCTACTGTTAATTGTGAATATGTATCTTGTATGTATGTGTTCAGAACCAAAAATAAAAATCATATTTTGCTGTTCTGGCAAACTCTCGAGCTACTTAGAGCAAAGCCTTTGGGGTGTTGTCAAAATTTTTAACAGAAAATAAATAGCCAAGGTTCTTAAGTCCAAGATCTCTCTTCAAAATTCTATTTGCAATGCATTTAAGGTATTGACAAATAGATCTGTATTACAAATGAAATATTCTTGTAATTATTTCAGTGTTTCTGGGTTGTTTTGATTCATCCAGGGCCAGAATTCCATGTCAACACACTTGTGCTTTGAATTCACAGATTAAAGTCTTAGTACTGCTCATTCTGAATCTCTGTTGCTGCTAATGTATTTGAAATTGCTTCTGCTCTAAAGAAGGACTTTCCTAAAGATCAAAAGCCTGAAGAAATTTGCAAGTCAGTTATTTTGGCTGTAACAATCTCCTACCCAGCTGTCATTCTCACTTGTGCATTTTTGTTAGCAAACCTAGACAAAATATACCCAATGTTAACAATTTTAAAAAACATATAGCTGTTTCACAATAGCATCTGAACATTAAAGTTGAATACTGTAACCAATGACATGATAGTATAGTGAAAGACCCAACCTATTCATGACTCACTTTTGTGATGGTTGGGCTAATTCCTGCATGTTGAGAGCTATGAGCAGTTACTGTCTGTTACATATTTTCATTTAAAAGAAAAAAATATTTTCCTTATATCCCATAAAGTAGATTTTCGAAGCATAACACCTAATTTGGCCACACTTTGTCCTAAAGTTTACCGTCAGACTGGGATATATCAGATGCTTTTGTCTGCAAGAAAACATTAATAATTTAAAAATTGTTATCTAATGCAAACCACCACTCTTCAGGGCATAAACCAACCAAGTCACTTTAAATAGGAATAAGTGTTCACCATCTGGCTTCTGTTTCCTTCATCTAAACATCCAGATCCTGCTCTTTGCTGGAGACAATGTGTCAAATGGAGACATCCCATTTAAAATTCCTGTCTCCTAAGCAAATGTGACTGATGAAGTAGTCAAAGTACATATGTTTGTTTTAAATTAACTTATTTCTAGTTCAGTTAGGTCAATACATTCTGAAGTGTAATTAACTTGTGTATTTATTTGTTTAAAACTTTCACTTTTTTGCTTAACGGATCTTTTCTTGTATTTTTTACTGGAATAAAAAGGAGGCTAGGGTCACTTGATTTATCTTCTTTATACAATCCATACTTTTGTAACAATTCAGAAAACCATAGCTGCATATTACTTACCTGTTGTATCAGTGAAATAAGTGAAAAATCAGGTTTAACTGCCCATGTTAATTCTGTTTTTTGTGATATTGTCTGGAAAAGTTAGTACACCTTATCTTCTTCTTCCCACTGGGCCATTTGTACTTACATCTATCCTCTTTTGATCTGCTTCAGAGGAGAAACTGAACACTCCACGTACTTAATTATATATAAATCTCCTAGATAAAATAATAAAAAGTATTACATAAACATACACATAAAAAAATACTTATATGCATTTATTTACGTATGTAGGTGTGCCTCAAAACATGTTTCATGAAGATACAGGGAAACTTAGTAAGCTTTTCATAAGAATATGGACGTGCTTATTCTTGAACATCAGTTAATACATTATCTTTTTAAATCACAGTAAATAAGTAAATAGTGCATACTTTAAAACTAGCTCCATAAGGAATGTTTACAATTTGGAGTTACAACTACAGTGCAAAATCTCCTCCAACAGCACTTGAAAAGCAAAATAACTATAAAACTGTATAAATAAAATGGAAAGTCGAGCTCTAATGACAAAATTGACTGCCTAACAACATTTTTCAGACAGATGCACAATGATCCATCTCATCTGCCAGCTCTGGGAAACATGTGGCAATTAAGACCTGTGTTAATCATATATGAGAAAACAGACTGCTTCACACACACATAGCTTTTATACTCATGCATATGTTACTCTCTATAATTTTTCACTGAGGAGAATGAACTATTGAATTGTGGCTATTTCCAACTCAAAATATGGGCTTTGTCTTAAGATTTTGATTTACTCCATTGTCACCATCATAGGTTTTACAATCTCCTGTTTGTCGGGGTTTTATTTACTTTGTAAACTTCTGAATGGATCAGAATACGATACTTACTTGAAACATCTGAGTGACTCTTCTACGAGTCAATCTGCAAATGACTTTTTCCTTCAGCCTCTAGGATTACCGAGTCCTATGTTCCAGAAGCGAAATACAAGGGAATAATCAGCTGTGTTTTCTGTCATTATGATGTTGACTTTGTTGCACTTGCATGCAGAGGTCTTAGTCAGTGATTACAGCCCTATTTTACTGAGCATTTACCCAGTGTAATACACTAAAATGTAATTCCTCTCATTTTTCTCATAGAAATTAGATTTCTTTTTTCAATTCAAAGCTCAATAACTTTTAAACATTTAAACAACAAAAAAAAAGAGTGAAGACAAACAATGCAGTGCTACCAAGGACTGAAATTTCTCCATCCACTCAGGAAATACAGTGGATGTACTGTGTTGTCATTCTTTGCCTTGCAAGGCATGACCTCACTTACTCATTCACCAAGATTATGGCTATTAATCTCTTTTTTTCACTATCCATATCTTACTGCATAAAAATATTCCTCTGAACATAGAATAAAATTTCCTCCTTGTGGTAAGAACCAGGCA
>VYZX01014733.1:0-40000 GCA_013401335.1 Brachypteracias leptosomus
GGAGGCTGACAGGAATGCAAAGCTCTATTTCAAGCTAGTCCTGTTCCCTTTGAAGTCAATTAGGTGGCTCCCAAGGACCTTGGTTGAAAGGAGCCGGACAGAGGCAATCAGGGGGAGAAGCAGTTGAGTAAAAGAGCAGTAAAAGCACAGAACAATTCCCTAAAATGCTGCTGAGCCATCAGCTAAGAGGGTCTGTGAAGGAAGGCAGGATCTCAACACAGTTTTATGCTAACCCTCCATCCCCATCCCAGCAGAGCATGGCTGGGGCACGCTGCCAAAGCCACCCTGACCACCAGACCCCAGCATGGTGGGATGGCTGGGACACAGCCCATGGTGGGTTTCCCTGGGGTCAGATCCAGCCATGGGCTAGGGACCCAGATGTAACCATTAGGGATGAGACCTCAGTCAGTCCCAGAGGGCACTTGTCCCCATCCTGGGGGGATTCCCTTTGCTTCAAGGCTCAGAATCCTCCGTGGCAGGATGGGCATCCAGAAAGGGACAACATGAGGCACAATCTGTGGCATTTGTGTGACCCAGAGGGGCCCTGGCAGGGATGGGGAGCTGATCAAGAACAAGCAGTTCCTCCGTATGGGTTTTTCCCCATACATTTACTCACACAGGAGGGACCATCACGCCGCTGCCTTCCCACATTTACCCACGTCAAAGCTGCCTCGTCTGAATTGCCAAAACCAAGAGGAGAAAATGAGAATCAGCAAATTGAGGAGCAATTGGAGCTGTGCTTGGCGTTCATGAGGATTGATAAATCTCCTCCAACACCAGTAAATAACCAGAGTTCATTCCTCACTCAGAGGAGGGAGCATCCCCCCTCCAAACACCTGCAACAGGACACTTGCAATTACTGCTTTGTCTCCCGGAAACTAGTAAATAATTCAAACAACCCCCTTTTTTTCCTTTTGTTTTTCATTTTAATTAATCCACATAGAATTTTGTCCTCCAAACACAATCACAGCAGCACAGGAACAGCAGGTAGAGAATCTCATTACCCAGCTTACCAGCCAGATCCTAGAGCCATTATTAATAGAGACTTCACCGCGTGAGGAATTAATAAAACCCGACAGCGAAGGGGGAGGGAAACGCTCCTTCTGGAGCATCCATCACCCTCTCCACCTTGTCCCTGAGTTATCTGACGGTTAGAGGTGCTGGGGGGCTGCCCTGCTCTAGGGACAGCCAGCACCCTGCCTCCTGCAGCACCCAGCCGCTTGGCCCTACAGCCAAGTGCCACCTTCCCCTGTCAGTGTGTGGGGTCTGGGAGGAGCTGCCAGGTTCAAGGTAAGGTGAGGAGATCAGGAAACCTGTCTCCCCATGTGTGGGTCATGGCACAGAGTCTTGCCCAGCCTCTGGCAGGAGACAGAGTCCAAATGTATGTTCCCATGGTGCTGCATTAATCATTTTCTCTCTCGTTACACCAGTATCAGCCACAGAGCACTGCCTCAGTACCAGGAATTGTCCTCATCTGGTGGTGGCATTACAGAGATGTCAGTGCCCAGATGCTCACAGGTACCTGCACTGGGAGAAGAGAGCAGGACCTTGTCCCCCAGTACCTGAAACGTAGGGAGAGACCCCTGTGCCCAGCTGCTTTTGGGGTTTGGATCCTGCTCACAGCTCTCCTGCAGCGAGCATCCAGCTATCTGTCTGTCCATCCATCCTCAGGTGCTGGGTCTGCTTTCTGGGTGCTCAGCTGCCTGATGACCCTGTGGGTTAAACACCCTGAAGAATGGGTTAAATTCCTCCTCGGAGCACCCACTATACCGATGGTTTTTTTCCTCAACACACACCTTTCTCCCGAGGGATACTGCACACACAGCACACGAGTAATGACTGCCAGAGAGTAAAACACCAGGATTACCTGGAGTCACTTGCACAGAAAGGCCTGGCCATGGCTGTTCTGCACTTTCCTTTCTAGCTTCTCTCCTCCTTGTTCCCCAGACCCCAGCAGCTCAGTGCTGGGTGCTCAGGCTGCTGCACTGCAAGGCAGGGAGCTGCCATTCACTTGTGGGCTTGATGGCTTCTCTGCCTTGATCAGCTGCACTTAGACAACCAGCAGTACATCAATAAACAGCTCTAATTAGAGGTGTTAATAGTGCTGAGAGCTGGGGGAAAGCACATCGAGGCAGGAGGGAGAACAGTTTGCAATCTAAGGAGGCTGACGGGAGGAGCTGTGAGACCTGGGCTGCTCAGGACGGTCCCTTTCTGCTGCACACCCAGCGGGTGGGACAATCAAGCCCCAGGAGCCCACGTGAAATTGCCAGGGAAATATCCCCCGTGCTGATTGTCTTGAATAATTTATGCAGATGTTCTCAGGCATTCATATTTTATGGCAGCCTTGCAAAGCCTCCATTGTGGTTATTCACAACCATTTGCTTCCCTTCCAGAAATCTCCATCAGTGGTGAGGGGGGTGTGGGGATGAAGCCAGGGTGCTGGTTTCACCTCGGACACCTCAGCTCCCCATGACAGCAGGGACAGGGCACAGAGCAGCATTGGGGCAGTCACATTCCCAGGGCTTTATCCCTCCATCCCAGCACCCATCCCCTCAGGACCTTCAAGGGACGGGCACCCCGGGGCAGTGGGGACAGGGGACACTGACAGGCATGGACACAGCAGAGCAGCATCACTCCCACCATGACCCTGCTCCTGCACCCACCACCTCACAGCCCTCTCCAGCCCCGATCCTGCAAAGCAAAGAGGCTCTGTGGCCCCAGGGAGGGACCCAGGAAAGGGGCAGCTCCTGCAGCACCATCCCCTCTGCCCAGGGGGGCAGACACACAGTGATGCTGAGCAGGACAAATAGGCAGGAGCTGCTCCCAGGGAAGCAGGTTCCTCTGTCTCCCTGATGGGTGGGATACAGGTGGGGTGGGTGGAGGGGACCCCTGGGCACCCATTACCTGATGTTGAGTTGTGCAATCCTGCCAGCTCCAGAGCTTCCACTGGTATCCCAGCGGCTGTCTCCCTGGAAACTGAGGTGGGAGGCAGGACAGGGCATCGCTTCCCTTTAGGAGACGTGGGTGGATGAGCTGTGCAGCAATTCCTTCCGGCAAGGGGGATGGATGAAAGGCCACAGGTCTTCTGCTGCCTGGCTTCCCAAGGCTGTGGAGGGGTCTGAGCCATCCCCACATCTCCCCATTGCTCTACATCTGCTTTGGGGTCCAGAAGACTCAACATCTTCACTCAAGGCCATGTAGTGGGGTGATGGTCACTGCAGGAGAAGCAAAGGACTTTGTGGAGACAGAGAGCAGGGGGAGGAAGGGGCAGGTGGTAGATGGGGTGGAGGAGAAAAAATGGGAGTAAGGGGAGAATATGAGAAACCCAAGAAGAGGTGCTCAGATCATGCTGGAGGAGGACAAGGCTGCAAGGAAGCCTGTTGTACCCAGCGGAGTAGAAAATCAACAATATAAAAGCAAAGTCGCTGAGTATTTTAATTCCTTGTGGCTCCTGCTCCTTAGAGGACAGCAACAAAGTCTGAAACGCAAGCAGAAATTAAGAGGCATCTTGATCTGGTTGTTCAGCCCTGAATGGCCTGGGGAGCAAAGCAGAGACACGGGTCAGAGGGGGGCAAGAAAGGACTGGCACGTGTCCCCAGCCAGCCCCCGTGTCACACATGCCCAGGAGGTGCTGCCAGCACTGCCATCCCACCCACCTCTGGGTTTTGCTGTTAATTCTTTCCCTTCAGGGACACCTTCACTCAAGCCAGGCCGTCTGTCCCTAAAGCATCGTCCACCTATTTCAATTAGAGAATCTTCCCCAAGAAGAGGGCCAGAAACCTCAGCTCCTGCGAGGCAGAGCAGGGGGATGCAGACAAACAGCTTCTGCCACGCTTGGGGCTGCTGCTGGGAGCCTCATTTATCATCTCCCAGCACCAGGGGCATACCCAGCCTCCCCTGCACCAGCAGCACCTCAGCCCTGCCTCGGGTTAATCAAGTTTGGCCTCTGCCAACAGCATCTCTCAGCCCGGGGAAGGAGCAGGGTGTGTACCCAGAAGCAAGCAGGAGCCTGGGGACTCACCCCGAGCTGAATCTCCTCCAGGAGCTCACATCAAGCTCAGTTAGAGCACCAGTGATTTATTAGGAGAGCTACTCCTAGGAGTAGCCGTGAGCTGTAAAGCTGTAGTACAGGCATCTGGTGCACCGGGGAGCATCCTGAACAACATGGGGTGATTTATGGGGCAAAAGCTGCTGGTTTAGCACAGGGTGTAGAGCACAGGGTGACCCTCGGGGCTGGAGAGCTGACACCAAGCCCTAAGGGTCGCTGGGTGACAAGCTGGGGACACCCCCAGCTCCCCACAGCACGATGCAAAGCAGCTACAAGCCCTGCTGCCAACAAGCTGAGGAACAGAGGAGGCCAGGAGACCACAGCTCAGCTCTGAGCCTACAAACGAGCCTTTATTTAATCTTTTTTAGGGAAACAGCTTTTGTCTGGAGCAGCCAATCAAACCCAAAGAGTCACATCTGACTGCAAAGGGGGGAAAAAAATCCAGGTCTACTAAAAATGATAAAAGACACCTTGACAGTGTCCTTTTAATGTGATTAAAAACCTATTTAAAGGCATGCCAAATGTTTACTAATTAAACGAGCTCCATTCTGCAGCCATAATGAAGATGTAATTGTGATACTTTTAGCAAATCCCAGGTTTTTAAAGAAATAATTACTTCATAGAAAATCAGTTACCAAATTAAACTGTTCCTTACCTGCTGTTATTTTTGCTCTTTTGTCCCATTTGTGCAGCAAGTTGAAGCCTGATGTTACCTGGGACAGATTTTTATTCTGAATAATGAATATTTCAAAGGAAATGGGAATAGAGAAAGAAAAGTAGGAGCTGTTAGTGGGTCCCCAGACCTTAACATGCAGCTGGTGGGAAAAGCATGATGTGGATGGAACAGACCAAAACACACCCATGTAGCTGGACACTTGGTGCACCAAAGACAGATCTCCATCAAACTGTCCCACTACTGCTCCATCACTACCACCAAGAGAAATGAGGACCACCAATGGAGACAAAGTCTCTGCAGCTTGGGCACAAGAGGTCAGAGAATCTCAGAATCCCAAACAAGGTTGTCATGCTGCGCATGGAGTCAGCCATAGACTGTGTTGATCACCCAGGGATGAGAGAGGTGGTGGAGCTTCCATCCTTGGAGATATCCAAAAGTCAACTGGACCTACCTGCAAATCTCAGCTCCACACTCAGATGCCACCAAGATGTCAGGTAACATCTTTGTGTCCTACCTGCAAAATAGGATCCTCATCTTAGACCACAGATTCCTCCAAGGCAGCTCTGTCCCCTCAGTGAGCATCTTCAGAGATGTGACGTGCTGGAGCTGCACACCCCTGGGCTGCCCAGACACTGCCAGGCTGCTGGTGCTCCCCTCCAAACAGATCTGAGCACAAAGACAGAGGAAGGGGAAAAGGAAACTAAGTGCTCCCACCTATATCATTAATAAACAGAGACTCACAGAATGGTAGGGGTTGGAAGGGACCTCTGGAGATCATCTCCTCCAACCCCCCTGCTCCAGCAGCTCACCCAGAGCAGGGTGCCCAGGATCATGTCCAGGTGCATTTGGAATCTCTCCAGTGAAGAAGACTCCACAACCTCTCTGGGCAGCCTGGACCAGGCTCCAACACCCTCACACCAAAGGCATTTTTCCCTGTATTTAGGTGGAACCTCCGGGGTTCCAGTTCGTGCCCATTGCCCCTTGTCCTGTCACTGGGCACCACTGACAAGAGTCTGGCCCCAGCCTCTTGCCCCCCACCCTTTAGATATTGATAAAATCCCCTCTTGGTCTTCTCTTCTTCAGACTAAACAGCCCCAGGGCTCTCAGCCTTTCCTCCATCACAAGAGTTTCTCTCCATCTCCTCCTGCAGACCCTCTCACAAGCAATCCTGGCTGAGAGGGAGAGCACACAGCACTAAATTGAACATGGCTCTGCAAACCACCCAGCACTTGTTTCTCAGCCAAGGTGTGTGTGTGTGCTCCAGCCCATCAGCTCTACCTGGCTCTGAGAGGAGGCACAGGCTCTGAACACAAGCCTGCTAATTGAAGATGACACCAGGCTGCATCTAGAGAGGAGCAAAGGCACAGCAGTGACCAAGCATCTGTGCAAGCAGGCAGCTCCTGGCTGCTGGGTGGCAGGGGCCTTTGATAGCAGATGGAGAGTCTGATTGCATTGGCTGATAACAGATTAGGAGGCTTATCTTTGATCTCGACTTTCTCCTGGTTAGCCAATTTCTGGAGGGGCTCTGCAGGGAGGTGTTACAAGAGATTTATTAACAAGATGAACTGCAATGCCAGGAAAAGCTACTTCTGCAACGCGCACTTTGCCTCTTGCGCACGCAGGCTTAGACCCTGTTCGGAGGCACTCAGCAGCTTTCCTCCTCAGGGGACACCAGCAGATCTGCTCCTTCCCTCATGGTGGGCTGGCAGAGTTTCATCAGCACGATGGGAAGCTGCTGCAGCCCTCACCCAGCCATCCAACAGCCTCCAAAATGTCCTTATCTGCCAACAACAGCAAGTGTAACCACCGTAAAAGTCAGGCACCCAGGGCAGAAGGAACTGTAGGTAGAAGCAGATTGTTCCCAGCACCATCACAGCCCTTCCCTTGGGCAACACTCCTCTCAGCTGCCCTTTCAACAGGGCACAGGAGCCCAGCTCTTCCCAGCAGCACCTCCAAAGATGTTCCAGTAAGGTGAAGGATTGGTTTATAAACACCCACAGGTTTTTGGGAGCTGGGTCTGACCATCGTCTCAGCTCAGCTTCTGCAGAGAAGGTAGATGCTTCCTGCTTACCTTACACAGCCTCCAAAAATAACTGAGTGCTTCCAGCAGCATGTTGCTGGCCAGCAAGTCTGAATAATTCATTTTAAACTGTTTTTCCTCAAATGAGATCCACCAAGCATGTCTCATGCTGCCCCAGAAGTGGGCTGGTTTAGCTATGGGCCCACCCTGCAGGTGAGGAAGCCAAGACCTGCTCTAAGCCACCCAGCAAAGGAGGCAGGATTAGAAATTCAGAGCCCAAAGCTCAGCTCACTAGGCTGCCTCACCTGCACCACATGTGGATGTGGCACAAGGGGACACTGCTGAACCTTTGAGATAGGTATGAGCACAGCCACCTACCAAGCAGTAGCTATAGGGGAAGGAAGGAGCAAGGGAAAAGAGAGAAGGTGATGGGGGAGGCAGATAAGTAGAGAAACTAAAGAAAGAGAAGAAAGCAGGGAGGTAACCCACACATTCATTACCCCAAGTCCACCATAATAGTTTTTGGTTGTTTTCTCTGCAGGCACAAGCCTTTACTGCTGCTGGGAACAGGGTGGCCATGGTGGTGTCACTCTGGAGCAGAGCAGTGCAGCCACACACAGCCTGTGCTGCAGCCAGAGCAGAGTCTGACATCAGGTGGACTGTGCATGGCATTCACAGGAGTATTTGGCTTTGGGGGGGAAAACCAGCCAGCCAAAACCAGCCCTACACTTTGTCCCAGACTTCAGGATCTCCCAGAGCAGCTCCCAGAGCAACAGGACAGGGATAGCAGCACTGGCCAAGAGCCTGCTCTGCCCAGAAGCTGTGTCCTGAGCTGCCTGCTGCCTCCCAGTGAGTCCTATCCTGGCCAGCACGGTTTACCCCTACTCCCTTCCAAAGCAAACACAACCAGTGAAAATAAAGCAGACATTGCACCTGGGTGGATTCTGGATTTTCTTTACCAGCATCTCTGATCAGCTGCAGTTTCTCTGTGCTTTTGGAGTTTGCTGCTGACCTACAAACCCTTGGCTAGGAGAGAGCAGAACTCCCCTGTCTGGGCAGCCCACAGACACCCCCGAGTGATGCAAAGCCAAAGCATATACATTTTCCCCTCAACAAAACCACCCACTGCTCCACAGCACTGCTCCAGCAGCAGGACCTGCCAGTCCACATCAACATAATGCAACAGCATCGGGGAAGCCAGGGCTGAGGTTGTACAGACAATTTGACTCCACAGCCTTTTCTTCAGCTCTCTGCTCCTCCTGTGGCACTCTGCACTGCCCAGCCCCAGAGACGGGGCTGACCCTGAGGGCAGTGGTGAGGATGTGGCCAGGACCCAGATTCCTATGAAAGGCTGCAATAAGTGAGCACAGGGGCACAGGAACTGGAGTCTCCCTAAACAATAAGCTGCCTGCTGCATGTTTCATCATACCCTTCACTATAAGGTAAATAGATTTGCTTTTTCTGCAGTGATGGCTGTGGTGCACACAGTTGCTGTGCCTGGGGGTCTGACAGCATCTCAGAACCAACATCCAGGGTGAGCTGGTGAGTTTAACCAAATCCAAGGTCAGATCAGAATGGTTGTGTTGCCTTTTGGCAGCCCACTCACTCTCCAAGAATTAAGCCCATATCTTGTAATTATCTCCCTCAGGAGCAGTGTTGGACTGTTTGGTCCCCAAATGCCACTGCAAAACCCAAGCACAGGTACCCCCAGGGACACAGACCAACAAACCTTGGTCCTTCTCCACCAGCACATGGGGTATTTGCAACAGATGAGGCCGAGGCAGAGGAGGAAGGCAGTAAATGTGCAGCTCAGACTGCACGGGAGCTATTCCCATGTCTGCCTTCAGACCCAAGGATGAAAAATGAGTTCAGTAACCAAGCCACAATTCATCTCAGCTGGCTCAGGTCTGCCTTTTGCAGCCAGGATCCAAGCACAGACACCATTTAGCCCGGCCAATTTCCTGTGTTGATGCTTCACCCAAGACCCTGGCAGGAGAGAATCATTAATTACAGAGGCTGGAATTGCCTCTCCACTAGATAAGGGGGAAGCCAAATGCAGGTCAGCAGCTGTACGTGCCCAACAGAGCAATAAACTCTGCCAGTGAGTGCTGCTACAGACCAGGCATAGCAGGGGATGACACGAGTGCTGCGTGCTCAGCTAACCCCAGCCACGGGCTGCCCCAGCTACAGGGCCAGCTCAGTGGGTGGAAGAATGATGCCTCAGGAGGAGAGCTGCTGCCACATCCAGGGCTTTATTGCCAGCTAGAAAAGGCTTCTTCTGCTCCCCTCGGGCTCTTTACACCTGCTTATTTCCACCCACTCACCTTGGCAAAGGAGGTCAGGGGCTCTGCGGAGGCACCGTGTCCCATGGTCAGGCAGGAGCCACAGGGACAGGACTGGTTCCTGCTGGGCAGCTCTGACATCCCCACCCCAAAGTGGGGCAGTAGGTGGCACCTCACCTCCTGCACCAAATGCCCAGCACAGCCCCTGCAGCTTCACTGCCCCAAGGCTGGCCACTCAGTGTTACAGAGGTCATGCACTAAATCCCACCCACAGGCAGCCCTCTGATAGAAACAGAACCATAGAACAGTTTTGGCTGGAAGAGACCTTCAAGATCATCAAGTCCAACCTTAGTCCTAGCCCTACAAACACCACTAAACCATGGCCCTAAGAGCAACATCTATCTGTCTCTTAAATACCTCCAGGGATAGTGACTCCACCACCTCCCCGGACAGCCTGTTCCAGTGCCTGATCAATCACATTAAATGCAAAAATATCTCCAAGTGCCTCCCATTGCCCACAGTATCCTGGAGGGTAATACTCTGAGGCTCTTACATTCCTGAACCAACAGGATGAAGCTGCCACCCTATAAAGAGCCAGAGAAGTTTCTGGGATCAACCTCATCCTCAAATGCACATCCAGAGCAGCACCCTGTCTACCAGTCCCTTACCAGCTGGCCATGATTTATCACCAATACCACAGCATCTCCCCATCCCTTCCTGTGTCCCTCTATGCTCCCCCTGCCCCTCCAAACATCTCTCCTCCACAGCTAGGAGAACTTGCTCCAAAATCCAGTCCCAGAGCAGTTCACACTTCTCCCGGTACCTCTGGATCACTGGTTTCCCACCCAAGCTGACCCTGAGCCCAGGACCTGCTGCCTCCATAGCCATCCAAGCAGGAACAGCAGCTCCTGCTGACTCTCAGCTGCAGCTCTTCTCCCACCCCATCAGCAATTCCTGGTTTATGCCCCATGACAGCAGGAGAACGGGGCTGTCACGTTTAGTGCCTCAAACACCAGCACTTCATTTCTTTCCTTTAACTCTGCCAAAAATATGCTACAGAGGCCTCAATTATAAAAATTTAAACCCATCTCTGCTGTACAGCACTGAGAACCTTCTTAAGAGGGCAATTATGATTATTGACAGAGGGGAACGCACAACCACCATCAGAAGAGCTCATATTTGGGAGCAGATGTATCCTACACCTTGAAGCACAGAGCATCATGTTCTCACTGCTTCAGGAGATGGCAAGAAACCCTTTGCAGACACACGGGACACCCTGCTCTCACTCAAGCCTCTTCCTGGTTTATAGTACTTAGAAATCAGCTTAAATTCCCCAGCACAAGGTCTAGGAGCCCTTCTCTACTTCTGCGGTTGTTTATTATCACAACTGGGTCTATCAAGGTTTACAAGCTGAAGAGCTGCAGGTACAACAGCTGATTAACATCTCACATACCCTATCACCTCTTGGTCCCCACAACCTCCCATTTGAGCTCTGCAGAAAGAGTTGCTTCAGAGAAGGAAAGGAAAGAGAGGGGAAAAAAGAAAAAAAAAAGGGAAGAAAATGGTCTTGGCTCCCAGCCCAAGTCTTTCTCTTTTTAAGATGCATTTCAAGAATCTGCTGGCTGGTAACCTCCTCCAGTTACAAGGGAGGCTGCTTGTCAGAAGCTGACCTGAGCTGGATTTAATTGAAAGGCAGTTGGGCGGTGGGAGCGAGATTTGAAAGGGCACCTTGGGAGCCTCCACACAGAGCAGCCAGGAGGACAGGAGCTGTGCGAGCAGAGAGCACCCTCTGCAGCCATGCCGAGGAGAGCCAGGCCCTGCCTTGGAGAGCCTGGGTTCTCCAATGTGAACTGGAGAGTCCTGGACCGATTCCCTCAGCTCCTGCCTGTTAAATCGGATCCAGCCCGTTTACTTTGCACTCAGGGTGCACCGAGGATACATCAGAGGGCACCGCAGCACTCACATACAGACCCTGTGCTGAGACTACCTGCGTCAAGGTGGCAAGACCCAAAGCAGCACCTGGACATACAAGCCTCTTTTGAGGTGTTCCTCCACAGAAGTTTTCCCCCAGCACTGCCAAACACAGAGCAGATCCAGCACACTCCTCTCTGCTCCTAGAACCACACAGCTTCCTCCACCCACCCACCCTGTCAGCAGCTGGGCCAGCAGAACCAGGATGAGAGCCAGTCAGGAATGAGCTGCTGTGTCCCCAGGCTCTGCTGCTGCACATCCTCCAACAGCTTCACAAACCAGCGAGTCCCTCAAGCACTTACAACCTGCCTCTTCATCACCACATAAAGGTGTAACTCTTCCCACCTCCACACCCTCGCACAGGAAGGCTTGTGTTAGGTTTTTGGACAGTATTTTACATCCTGGGGAGTGAGGAAGAGCTGTTCACAGCTCCCAGCAGCTCCCAGGATGGTGGTGCTGCCTGGGGATTTGTAAACTGGATTAGCTGGGAGCAAGCAATGCTAGTCCCAGCTCCAGCACTGAGGAAGCCTGTCGCCTTGGGCATACCGCTCCGCTTTCCGTTTCAAAATTCTCCTGGTTTGCAATATTTATCTCCTGCGTGAGGTTTGGGGGGGGGAGGAATTTATTAGCAGCTGAAAAACAAATCGAGTGCTTCACAGCAGTACTTTACAGCAGAAAACACTGAGCAGTGTCTGCATCTAAGTATTATCAATACCCTAAGCCTTTAATTCCACCCGAGACAGAACAAGTTCATTTGAGAGTTTCAGTCAGCGACCCAGCAACATTATCATTCCTGCTAAATACAGCCTCTCATGGAAATATTGATGATCAAACTGTGCCTAGAACGTACCGAGGTATTCCTGCTCCTCTCCTGCACAGCCTGAGCACCTGCCACCTTAAGGCTTCATCGCCATTGGAAAAGAAGTTTAATTTTTAATGGTGTAACATAACCCTTTATTCTCCTCAAACATGCCACATGTAGGTGCACACACAGAGTAAACCCAACCCACACCAGGGCATGCTGTGAGGGGAGGACAGCCCCAGAGAGCTCCTCCTGAGCTCTGCACAAGCCAGGCTCACAGGTTCATCTTCAGACAAGCTGAGCTTTGCCAATCCCTCATTATCTCTACTTATCAACACATCATTTCATAACTCCCAGTTACCTAAATACGAAAAACACCCCCCTTGTTTTCCTTCTACATATTTAAATACCCACCACTGTTTCTTACCTGGCTTGTTACCAGCCTCACATGGCCACAGGTAGCTACAGCCTCTGGCTCCCTCACACTGAAATCTTTTGCTTCAATCCCACAGCGAATCCAGATCCACAGTTGGGCTGAGCTGGTGCTGGGAAGCAGAATGAGACCCAAGTACTATTTTTCATTGCCCTTCTCTGGACACACTCCAGCTCCTCAATGTTCTTCTTTGACTGAGGGGCCCAAAACTGAACCCAGAATTTGAGGTGCAGCCTCCCCAGTACCAAAACCAGGGGGATGATCCCTGCCCCTGGTCCTGCTGCCCACACCAGTGCTGACACAAGCCAGGATGCCATTGGCCTTCTTGGCCACCTGGGCACACACTGGCTCACCTGCAGGATCAACACTCAGATGTCAAGGGTGGACACACATCTACTTTGTAGCTTAAACAAGGACCAATGGCAAGGACCTGAGCTCAAACACAGCTCTGGATGGGAACAGGGGGTTAGAGCAAGAGAGGCAGAGAAACAGCCACATGCAAATGTGCTGGTAGTCTCTGTGAGTGTCTCAGGGCTGCCCGCAGTCACTGGCCCTCCTCCACTGGAGTCACAGCCACCATCCTCAGCTAACAGCATTACACGACACGCCTGGATCTCCCTCAGGAGAGGGGTGTCTTTACCCAGGAAGCAGGACTTGAACACAAAGCTTCTGGTGTGGCAGCATTTCAAGTCATCCTCCTCTCCCAAGCCCTGGAACCAGTGGTTTATTTGTTTGCTGCAGAACATCATAAATACCAGCTATAGCAAGCTCCTAAATCCAATTGCTTTCTGCATGAAATGAAACCCAGTGTGCATAATGCCCTCTCCATCCCCACAGTCATTTTTAACGTGTGTATCACATCCCAGCAGCACTGGCATGAAGGCAGGAGCATGGGCAAGCTCTGTGCCACACTGCCCCCAATGAACTCCCCCTTGGGGGCACCAAGCTCCATCCTCTGCCAGCTGTGAGAGGGCAGCGCTCAGTGTCTTACCCACACATCTGAGAATTTGCAGAATTAAGCTCTTACAAAGTGTAATTATTATAATTATTCATAAATGCCATTGAGATGTGTCTGTGATTGCTGCTCTGTTCCACTCTGCAGTGAGGTAAGGCTGGCATACGAATGGGAACGCTGGAACAGGCACTTTTCAGGCTGTCTCAGTCGTGCTGTATTCTCTCCAGAGCTTCCCACCACAGCACAAGTGCTCCTTGTACTGGTGAGTGTAGCACCGCCTGGTGTCTACCCACTGTGTGCCCTGACACACTAATGGAGAGCATCAGCCTCATGCTGCTCACCTGCTGCTGCTGAAGGCAGGAGGGATCCCAGCCCCGTGGGGAGGAAGAGGAGCTGCTGTCACTGTGTTGTGAGCCTGGGTCACCTACTTGGAGAAAACACCTAAACTGAAGAGCCAGCTGATGAATGGGTTGGGTTTACCCTGTGTCAAGCTGAGCACAGGGATACAGGACAGTGGTCATTTAGATCTGTCATAGAATGTTTTAGGCTGGAAGGGACCTCTAGAGGTCATCTGGTCCAACCTCCCTCCCCAGCAGGGACATCTCTACCTAGGGCAGGTTGCTCAGAGCCCCAGCAAGCCTGACCTTGAATGACTCCAGGGATGGGGCCTCCACCACCTCTCTGGGCAGCCCATTCCACTGATCTATCACCCTCATGTTAAAGAACTTTTTTCTAATATCCAGTCTAAATCTCTCCTTTCCTAGCTTAAAACCATTACTCCTTGTCCTATCATTACAAACCCTTGTGAACAGACCTTCCCCTGCCTTCCTGTAGGCCCTTCGGGTCATGGATGAGTTTAGATTGACCTCCAATCCCCATGACTGTCACTTGAACCCAATTCCAAATCATTTTACTGTGTCCAAGCATTGATGTATGTACACATCATCAAATCACAGCACATATATAACTACAAATATAGCAATCCTAATATTTTCTTTCATCAATTTACCATATAGCAAGTAATGTAGTGACCCTGCCATCAAATTGAACCTCAGTTCTTTACTATACCTTATGAAATTATTAAAAACTTAATAAATTGTATTGCTGCTTTCACCTCAGTGAGGTGCATTCCACTCACTTGGCAGCAAACAAAACTCTATAGCAAGAGATTTAAGTGCAAACACTCATCCGTGACAACATCCTATATAGATATTTCCTAAGATATGTATAATGGGAAGAAAGGTAGTTTGGGAATCCAGTCTGCAAATTTTAGATGAGCGTTTGGAGAGATTTCAGCAAGGGAAAAGGCTGAGCACTCACTGCTGCCCTCCGCCTGCAGCTTCCTCCATCAATCACACTGCTTGATCAGGCATCCAGCAGCTTGTGAGGCTTTCCACTGCCACCCACCTTCAGTCCCATGGCCCTGGGCATCCTCCAGCCACCCTCCACTGCTTTATCACCACAAAGGAAACGCTCCATCCTCAGCACAACCATTCAGCTCTGGGGCTGTTGAACTAATGCTCTGTATCGCAGTTATACTCTTGTGAAACAAATAATGATGTATGGCAGTGAGGTTCTTTTAAACAGGTTATTATCTGTGTAATTGTTTTTTTTACAAAGATTAATAAGCATAACAAACTCTGCAGGTCAGGCATTACCATAAGATGAGTAGCTCTGACAATAAGCAGCCACCACTGCATTTAGTAAGGATGCTTAATTGAAGCTAATCTCACTAAGTGACCTTAACAAATAGCAATTTCCCTTTAATATGACACAATGAATTACTCTTTTTTTCATTTAAGGCACAAACCTTTTTTTTTTTTCCCCCCTTTCATGATCTAACTTTGAAGTGCAAGCTCCTAAATATCCTTTTATCCCCAGATTCAAAGGGCTGTGTGCAGGGAAAGCCAACCTGCGAGGTTCATTTGTTCACATAAAGGATTTCACAGTCTGCTATTGAATACAGATCCTTTCTCCCCGAAACCAGAATACCAAGGCCATCCAAAGATCACACTAGTGGAACCACAGTGGATTTTGATGAATCTGCAAATTACAATCTCAAGGGAAAAACGTGGCAGGCAAGATTTGTCTGTGCTGGTCTCCTTGCATGAGGAGGCATTTGTTCCCTTCCCTCAGCATCTCATCCCTGCAATTACATTCTTTCCTGCCCAATGCAGCCAGAGGCTGGCCAGCAAAGCTGCTCCCTCCATGCCCTTCAACCACAGCGTGGAGTCAGGACTGAATCAGGCCTTTTAGCCACACGATTTCTGACTGGACAATAACCCTCCAGACCTACATTCACACTTAAACAGGACCCAAATACTCCACAATTCTGATTAAATCAGTGAAGCCTTTCAGACATACAATACTTAAGAGAAAAACATCTGAAGTTGTGGGAAAGAATACTGGTAGAGGACCAATATCAAACATATCAGGCATTATCTTCTCAACAACAACATCAGTTTTCCTAAGATGGGCTCTCAAATAGGACCAGGAAGGAAAAAAAGGCTGAGACTGAAGCAGCCACTTGGATTTCCCCAAGATGTTTTTGTCTATACCAGGACTAGAATTAAGTTCAAAAAGGGCTGCTTGGCACTACACCAAACATTCTAATTTTCCTAAGCGGGCCCTTACAGGTGCCACAAAGCACTTGAGATCCATCAGCTAGAGCTGTACCCCCCTTTTCCAGAGCCCCTGACACGACTGTGAAACAGTGACAAGAGCAAGTCTGACAACTCAACAACCACAGTAACAAAAACATTGTCTGTAATTCACTTATTTGCAGGGCTGTGACCATGAAAAGAAATACAGCAAAGAGCTGGTACGCTCACAGAAATCAGCATTTTCATTAGGATAATAATCATGTGAGCCTGCTCTCCATTATCACCAATTCTAACCCACAGACACCTTTTATTAAGGTTAAAAAGTTTCAATCATTGAAATTAGACTTCTCTGCACAGTGTCAAAATGTAAACATAAGAAAATAGATAGCTGGGAGGAGGAGATGTCAACAGCTGAAATAACCTAGATAGCAGAGAAAGTATGAAACAAACAAGAATTGGAGTCAATGCCAGCAGCAGCTAAATGCTCAAACTGAACAAAACATCCCCACAGAGAATTTATTGCACTTTAAGGATATTTTTTTCCACTCTCTCATTAGTGCTTCTCTGTGGTACTCACACAACCCCTGAAGTTAAACCTCTCAAAGCATCATTCTGAATGTATCCATCAAAACTACAAGAATCTCAAGGTTGCTTCTGAACCAGTGTGGTCATACCAGAATGGCAAGTACCTCGTTAAGCAGCTAGCTTCCCAACTTCATCTCCAGCTTTAAATTCTGCCATGTTTCAGTATTTCTGCCAGCATCTTAGAAAACCTAACAGGGACCAAAGAAAACATGGTGTTAACTCCGGCTGCCAGTTAGCACAAGTGGGGCTACAAGACTTCCAAGGAAAACAGTGGTGCAGATAGTCTTAAAAAAATGCATTTCACTAGGGAAATTAAGTCATGGTTGTAAGGTCCTGTCTTAATTAATATACTTACACAATTTGGCTCCAAGTTGAGGATTGTGTCTACTGGTACGATGCCAAACGTAGTAGTGGTTCCTAGTTATACCCACAGCAAACAATTAGTCATTGCCCTAGAAAACTATCTTTGAGGTTCTCTTCACACACACCTACTCTTCAAGCAGAGGTGGGCTGCTAGGCAACCTCTGCAGCAGTAATTACTGCCACTTAGCTTGGTGTCCAGGGAACCACATTCCCCAGCTGAAGTAAACTTGAGGAGTTCAAAGTCAAGTGGAGCTTTCCCCGTGCAGTTAAGTGAATTTAAGGGTTTCTACACTGAAATGATTCGTCCAATAAAGCTATACCAGCAAACTCCACCAGGAAGTTCTCTTTCTAGTATAGTCTTAAATTGTCACAGAAATTGGAAGTACTACACCAGCAGAAGCCTTCTTGTTTCCAACAACTGCACCACAGGAGGGATTCTGCCAAGACAGGAACCTCAGTAAAGGTTATGGGGGTTTTGTTTGGGTTTTTTACTTTATATCCCTTACGAGTTTAGCTGTATCTATCTGCAGGAATTTATAAACCAGAATTATTTACAAAATAACACTTTAAGAGGTTCTCTTCCTTATCTTAGCTTGTTAACAGATTGTACTTAAAAAAATTAACACAACAAATTAAAAGCATGTCACTTAATTAGGAACAAGGTCTATGGTTGCAGACATTTTCTCTTTCCATATATTCATATATCAACATAAAAGCCAAGAGGCAAGACAAAAATATAGGTGTGTTTATATGATATGCATTAAAGACTAATTTGCAGCAGTTTCTTTGGCACTCAGATGTCAAGAATATCAGTTTTAATTTCCTCTTTAGCATTTGTTTGAGGAACTTGGGGATGTGATATGTCAAGATATTAAACCTCAGTAACAACATATAAGAGAAAAAAACCCAAATTAAAGACAGACTTATTGTCAATAAACCCAAGCAACTTAGTGTGGTAGTTTTGCTTATCAAGATAAAATCCCCAGTATACAAACCCACAATACCACAAATACAGCAAAAGCCTTTTTCAAATCCCACTTAATTTAACAGTGAGCTCCCAATTCAGATGAACAAGAAATTGTTCAAAGGGCAAGGAGGTGAAATGAAGTGGGTGCAGTCTCGGGGCTGGTAAATGCTGATAAAAAGATTAAGAGATGGAATCATAAATGGCTGCCAGCACCACTACTCTTTACTTTGCTAGGACTGAACAGTTGTGTAGAGTTGGGTGGATTTTTCACCTCCTGACAAATCAGAGAAGTGAAAAGCAATCATGTGTCATCATCAGCTTGATTAACTGAGGATTGTCTCTTAAGATCAAATGTCAAAAAGTGATACTTAAATAGTTAAAATAAAAATCAATTATCCATGAGGCAGTTTTGAGAATTCCATGATTTCTTGTAAAACTTGTAACAGAGCAATAATACTTCACTTTAATGACCCAATCAATAGTTCTGAGCAGCCTGCACTGTTATCTGATAGTCAGACCAAGCAGAACAGACAATAAAAGAAAAAAAGCATCCAATTCACAGCAGTACTGAAAATCTGCAAGTCCTAGTTCATTAGTATCCCCAAAAGTCAGTCTCAAAATGCTTTTTAAATTACATGAACATAGTCATTTTAATATATAATAGTTGATATAATTCTTACATGGCGGGTGAACTCAAATTCATCATTAAAAGGAATTAATTTAAAAAGCAATGTCATGAGAGCTGTAACCTAGCTACAATTAAAAATGCTTTTAAAAGAACTCCACTTAAGTTACTCATCACCACAAGACCTGAGAATCATCCCTCCCCCCACTCACCAAATACTCTAAGACAAAATTGTTCCTTGTGAACTTTTAAGTCTTTATTCTCTCATTGATATGGAGGAGGAAACAGGTCCCAGGAAGAGTTCAGAGGCAAATGTCAGTAATTCCCCATCTTTAAAAAAAAAAAAAAAAGCTCTTTATCCCTTTTGGTACTTGGAGAAAACACAGATCTGTAGCAACAAGAGAATTCTGATCACTAGCTGCATCCCATCCTTTGTGTATAGGGTGCTCAGTGTATAAAAATAGTATGCTTTAAATTACAGGATAGCAGGAGTGGATAAGAGAGAGGCATTAGAGCACTGCTAGTCACATTAATTGTATGTATTGATTGAATACTGAACACTTTTCCAGCTTCTCTGACAAATTGGAGTGGCTCTGGTAACCCCTCTCTCAAATCTGTGTGTTCTGTCTCATTCTCTTTTACATCATTCATTAAATCTCCCAGGAATACACACAGGCTTTCTCTCCTGCCTGTCCTCACAGATTTCTTCACTTGCCAAGCACTCGGGTGCCCTCTTATCCTCCCATTAACACCTTCCTGATCCCACAGCACAAACCGGCCATGCATTTAAAAATCCTTTTCTATATGCCTGGGAAATAATCCCCCTCAGCCATTTTTCTGTGCATGGGGAGGGCTGTGCTCCACAGAGTGCTGTGTTACAGGCCCTGCCAGAGCAGAAGTGACAGCAAGTGTCACAGGAGATATCCTGCTCCCTCATCAAGCTTAACCTTGGCTACACCTACGTGGCTATGACATGCAGGAGCTACTGACACATAATGAATTGGCTTTTTTAAGACTTGTCTTTAAATATAAGACATTAACATTCTGATTGTGCACTAAAAAAAAAAAAAAAAAGGTTGGCGAATGGAACTTCCTTAAAAATAGCTACATGGAGTGTCTGAAAACCTTCTCAGTGTTCCATACCTGCTCCCAGCTGCACCTTGTTTGCCTGCTAAACAAATATAACTGCAAGCACTACAAAGACATGTAGACAGATAAAATCAAGGTGAATTGCATTCACTGCCTGTATTATATCATCTCTAACAGTTCTGGACTCAAATGATGCCAGTATCATTCTTTTCACATTTGGCAGAGTAAGATTACAGTACAGTCTTCCCAAAATATACTGAATGAAGCAACTTATGTCAAGTGTTTCAGGCATTTTTAGACTATGCAGTAAAACACTGCAAGATTATTCTTGCAGTTCACATTCAGAGCCTACTTGTACTTTAAAAAGTTATCTGAGACAACACTCCCATCACAGATGATGGTGAAAATTTCATCAAACTCCAGAGAACTATTTGGGAGGCTGGGAGGGAAGTCTTATGGTCCTTCATACAGTATTACCCTGAGAGAGTGCCAGCATCTCTCCCAACAGCTCAATTCCAAGACACTGAAGCAAGAGACTCCCATGATCAACGCTTCACACATCTCAGGATCATATCCTTAAGATGGCTAAGCATAACTTCTTAAAATTCTTCTAAAAATCTTGTGTGACACTATGAACTGATTCACTTTCTTCAAAGAAATCATGCATCTGAAGATTTAAGCACATGAAACAGGAACTGGGTGATACAGAATAAGGCAACATTTCCCACAGAAATACTTCTGCTTATCTAATTGGTGAAAAAAGTCAATGGCAAATTGATTTCTCCATTGTGCAGACACTCTGTAATATAAAGTACCTTATAAAAATATCACTCATTCAATATCAGAATTCAAGTGTTTGCAGAAATAGAATATAGGAAAAATAATTTAAGGTGAAAAAAACCCAAATTAATTCTGCAGTGCACGGTAGAGTGAAATCAGGCAATTACTTTCTGAAAGGTACGTCTCAGAACAGACTTGGTCAATACATAGATCTCTGTGTTTCCTTCCAGTCTTGAACCCAGCTTTTTAAAGACATGCAAACCACGCTCAGATGATTAAAGTGAGAAAAAAAGCCTTTCAAATTTGGCATTTTTGCTCCCAAGTTCCACGTTCAGTTAGGACTAACGGGGATTTAGGAGCTTCCTCCATCTTAACGTCTGCAGCAACTTGATGTTTTCACCTTCTTGCATCACTTCAGGACAACTGTGTTTTCCCTTACATCACACAGCACCCAGCTCAAATGCTGCTGTAGTCTGAGCCACGGGCAGCAAGAGCTGCTGCTGCCTCCCACTCCACCGTGAAGAAGGTGATTGTTCCAAAGAAGCCCACGACCACCATGATCAGGAGTTGCCACTGCAGAAGGAAGTAGTTGCTGTAGAAATATGCAACTGCAGCACAGATGGACTGAGAGGAGAAAACACAACGTAAAGAGATTATCAGTGGAGATTTCCAGGCAAGTATTACTACACAAGGATTATCAAATTGACATACACACAGCTTAATACACCACTCTCAGCAGTGTGCTTCTGTAGAAGATATATCATCTTAAAACCTCAACATATGTCTTAATACGATATACAACAGATGTAGTTTTTACTTATTTAAATAGTGTTCACTGCAGGAAGTGAACACAGAATTCAGAAGTGTTTGTAGCATTGCAAGTGCAGCTCTCTGGTATTTGAAAACAGTTTGTGTAGAAATGACACCACCAAGGCTTTAAGACAAAATCCAGAAAAGCTATTTCAGGTTTTACAGCATCACAAACTATATCAAAATACCTGAAGGCTCTGACAAGCAGTGTGGCTTACTTGCAATCTCTCTTCTTTAAAGGGTAAAAATTTTCATTAGAGCTCATATAAAGCATTTTTATATTCCAGGTTTATCTCAAATTCTTACATATCATTGAGAACGACATAAAAATGGAGCTGTACACATGGAAAAAGAAAATATCTTCCTGAAGCAAGCAGCTCTCATCTTTTAAACTAGACACACTGTGAGCTCTGCTCCCAGCACTAGCTTGCTATTGGTGTGAGCACACGTGAACAGTTTCAAGGCTTTGCACCACTGTTTTTCTATCAATACCTCTGATCAACAGAGACCTTGACCTGGAAATTCAGTACCAAACAGGATTAATGCCTGTGAGTGATCTACCCAAATACAGCAGTCGTATCCATACTATGTGAAGACTTTTCACTGAGTCTCCTGCTAGCACAGATGCATTTATTTTGGCATTCTGACAAATTAAGGACAGATAAACATCACTTAATTAAACATTAATTGATAAACATCACTTAATCACATCTTTTGTCTGCATACTCCCTGTTAACTCCCAGTGGTACGATACAACATCCACAAACTCTTCAACTACCATTTACACAACTAGTTTCCTTTTAACTCACATCCCTCTGTCAAAGACTTAAGTAAATTCAGTAAATGGTTATTTAAATGAAGTTCAAGTCTGGTTAATTTTACTAGTCTTTTGACTTGAAGCTACAATTCCCAACACTTCTGACTTCTCTCAAAACTTAAGTAATAGCAGTTCAATTATATAATCACACCAAGCTATACAATTGAGCTACTCCTACATAATTTTTCTTTCTTGTGAAAGATTAAAAAAAACCCAAGCTGAAATCCTTTCCAGAAGCAACAATTTTTCTCAGCTCATTAAAAACCCAGCCCAGCATTTCAGTAACATTCCAACAGTCCTACTTTCAAAAGGCTGTGTCATGTCATACCTGAACAAACTTAAAGATGGCAAAGGCAGGAGCACTGTCTTCTGAATACAGGAACCCTAGAATGCTGAGGAGCTGGGTGTTGAAGCAGCTGTCCCCCAGGCCCAACAGAAAGCTGCAGAATATGGCCACCTCTTTGCTGGAGGAGAAAGTGAATCAAGTTTAAAAGCCATTCGTTCAAACAGCTTACACATTTCTAAACTACTTTTGGCAGAGTTATTTGGAAAGTGAGAATGGAAGAAAGTTATCAAACTTTAAATTCTGCTGGAAATGAACTGGTAACGCCTGGCTTGGCTGAAAGAATAGTTTCATCAGATTTTAATTTCTTGAATGCTAAGACTTCTGTTACTGTGACCTGCAGTCAATTCTACATTGAATTAGAACCACTAGAAGAACTCATTTTGGTGCCTGGAGCCACAAAACCCACAAGGCAGTGATTAAAAGCTGAGGCACACAGTGAGTTCATAAAAACTGCAGGAATATTAGAGACATACCAATTCACTCTGCAGAAAAACACTCCTGTTAAATAAAGAAATGCCACCAGCACAGACACAAATGTTTATAATAGCAAGTTAGCAGCTGGCTGCACAACTGACAACGCTGTATTTTCACACAAATTGGCAAAAATATACCCCAAAAGAAAGTTGCAGTGATGAGAAAAGAAAGCTCCCCATATTCTCCCCCTAACCCTGAGCAGGGTAAGAGACAGGGACAGTGTGGCTCCAGTTAGATCAAGTGGACTTGGACAACCAGCATTCAAAGACTTTGGAAACCAGTGCAACAGTGAGAGAGGCTGGTGCTCCTGGCTGTAGTAAAACTGGGCCCAACACTGTTTTAAAATAAACTGAATTCTAGTACAATAGTTTCTGGTCTTACTGTTGTACTGGATGTCAGGAATATCAGTTCTCATGACAGAATTGCTACCAAATATCCTCATGCTTTTTATTCTTATGCCATTTAAATTCCTAAATTAGCTGCACACTGTTACAGTATCTTTAATAAAAACATAATTCCCAAGAGCCTTTTATATGGGGTTAGTCACTGCACAGAAAACTTCTGGAAGCTCCTTTTCTATTACAGCAACAAGCTCTTTATATACATCTTAAATTATGCTAACCTAAGGAAGAAGTTCACATACCTTGGAACCATATAAGCAACATGATCCGTCCCTTCCATAGGAGCAATAGGGGCATCATTTGGCATGTTGAAAAAAATTAAATAAAAGGCTATGAAATGGACAACGATGCCCAGCAGCACCACGGGGTTCCGCCCAAAGCGGTTATTCTTGCTCAGCAAACCAAAGATTCCTCCACCTGTCCGAGTGGGAAAGGTTGATAATTAAATCAGAGGTAAAGAACAAAACCAAATTTAACACAAAAAACTCTCACATTGCTGAAAACTTGGATTATAAACTTCCTCATATTGGATAACTGAGAGATTGACAGACACGAAGGAGTTTGCTGGATCTGCTAGATGACAGAACCTTTGGGTTGCTAAAGGCATCTGGGAAATGTGGGCAGGAGAATCATCAGAGGATTGCTGATGAAGAGACTTAACCTCTTTGCAGGTATTGTCCCAGTAGCCACCATTTCACAGAATGTTTTAGGCTGGAAGGGACCTCTAGAGGTCATCTGGTCCAATCTCCCTACACCAGCAGGGACATCTCTACCTAGGGCAGGTTGCTCAGAGCCCCAGCAAGCCTGACCTTGAATGACTCCAGGGATGGGGCCTCCACCACCTCTCTGGGCAGCCCATTCCACTGATCTATTATCCTCACATTAAAGAACTTTTTTCTAATATCCAGTCTAAACCCATCCTTTCCTAGCTTAAAACCATTACTCCTTGTTCCATCATTACAACCCCTTTTGAACAGACCTTCCCCTGCCTTCCTGTAGGCCCTTCAGGTACTGGAAGGTCCAGTATTGCAACAGTACCCAGTGAAAACAACAGCTTTGTACTTAGCTCTTTTAATTACCAAAATATGCATCTCTCTATGGATCCAAGTTGGTACTGAACAAAGACAGTGATTTGGTTTAAACACTGAAGGACTTCAGTTTAAGCAAAAAAAAAAAAGTTTGCTTAATGAACATTACCTGTACTCAGTTTTATTCAAATATCAGATCTCATTTAACAAGAGCTAACTTTTTAAAAGAAATCTTTAGAATAATTTTGCAAATTTAAAATAGTTATATTACTGAGAAATTTAAATGTAAACAGAATATTAAAAAATAGAATATAGAAATGCTAAAAACTCCCTAATAGTCTTGTGGCCTAGTGTTTCTCTTATTCTAAGTCTTATGTACTTCTTTGTACTAATCCAAAAAGAATGTAAAATCACAGGATTCATAGTCCCCAGTATTTCATATCCCTAGTCTGCATTCACCTTACAGGGTGTAATGTATAATTCACAGTGCAATAAAGAATCATGCTGACAATTTTATTTCTAGTATTTCATTTTTTGTTCACAATCATTGCTAGAAGCTTGAAAGACGCTACGAAGTCAGATAGAAAAAAAAATAAAATCACTTATTTTGAGTAACTACATCATATTAATTTTTTTTCATCTATAAGGTAGTAAATTTAGACTCACCCAGAATTTCTCCAACACCAATAAAAATACCAGAGAGACCAATGAGGCTTTTCTCTTCACTGCCAAACCTATTCACAGCACCAATACATGTTCCATATACTCCAGAAAAGAATGTTAATTCCAAGCCTTTGAAAGAAACCAAACAAAATTGAGAAATGAACTATTATGAAAGTTATTAAAAATTTCTTTACCTCTAAAGGCTGTTTTTCCCTAAAATACCTTTCACATACATGCATTTAAATGAGGTATGTGTAATACAAGCAATTTTAAAACTTTGTTTTAAACTATGTTATTATGATATTCTTTTATGCCAGTTTACAGAAACTGTATTAAAAAAACACTAGTGTCAGTACTGATTCTGTTGGCATAACAACAGTTTATACTTTTGCTTTTGAAGGACTTTGGAATTCCACATATAAGGTGTTGGGTTTTTTCCCCCCAAATTATGGCATTCCTAAAAGACTCCCTGCACTTCCAAAAAGAACTAAGATTCCTAAAACTGGTATTTTTCTATACAGAATGAAATAAACCCAAGAAAGAACAACTGCTATTTGTTTAAAACTCTTCTTTCCTTCTACTGCCATCACTGTGAGGAGAGGTAACAGAGCTGAGGCCAACCAGCATGACTGTAAGTAATCATTAGTGTAGAAATACCAGTTCCTTAATGTAAAGTCTATTTAAAACAATGCAGAGTGCTATGCCTAAACAAAGAAAATCAGATCAAAAATAGAATCATTTCTAATTTACCTCCTTTGCCTTTTGCTACTGCCAAAATAGAGCACACCATGTCCTGGTCTACAGGTAGCCCACTGCACAACATGGCACATGAGCTGCACAGCCTCAAAAAGGGGTGAACTTCAAGCAGTCTTAATAATGCAACCATCAGGTTGGGAAATAAAAGCTGCTGTTGGCCTCAGGGGATTTTGTATTTTCTACATGAAGTGACAATATTGACCAGGAACCACCAGGTGGCAGCAGCTATTTTTTCAGGCTGAACTGATTGGGTTTTTTTCCTGCTACCTATAAGACCAAATTTCAGATTAATCAGGCAAAACCCGAGTGAATCCCTTCCCCTGTTAACTTGTTTCACATCCCCATTGCACTAAACATCTAAGAGGAACTCAAGTTAGTTAGTGTGGGTCAACACAACACTGGAGATGCTGTGAAGTACCTTGTAAGTCAGATTAGTGACTTCATAGCTACTCTTGCTATTTCTCTGCAGAAGCTGACTGCAAACTGTGGCAGATGTTATGACACTGCTTATGGCTCGTCCACATCTAAGTCTGTCTTTATCTGCAAGAGCTAACAACAAGTTTTCATAACAGTTAGAGACAGAGTTCTGAAAATGCAGCTATTCTTCCTAAAACTTAATTTGATCATGAACAGAACCACATCTGAAGCCAAATAAGAGCAAGAAAGCCCTTCAAAATTCATTAAAGGATCTCATTAACATTTTGAACATTTTATAGTATTTTTATGGAAGAATCGCTTTAGTATACAGCAAAAAATAAATGTATTTTTACTTTACAACTAACACCTTGGCCTCACAATGACAAAGCAGGTTTAAATTTGCTAAAAAGAGTTCTTGTCATAGCAAGTACAAGTGACAATAATAGCTAAACTTTTTCCTAATAGAACCAAGTCTAAAATAAAGACTGGTAGTAATCTCCGACCCCTCAATGGAGGGAACACTGGAAGTGTATTCTATAAAAATAACTCCAAATCAAATGCAATGCAATTGCATTAATCTACAGTCTACTGATAGTGTGATGTCAAATCACATAAAAACCAGCCATGGAAATTTTACCCAACCCTCAGTCTGGGTGACCTAGAACTGCACTGAACCAAGCACTTTATCTATCAGTATTTGCAGATTTAGGCAGACCCCTCATCCCATACAGAAACATTTTCCAGAATACAGAGAAGTCGTAAGTAACTGGTTCAAAGTTGACTGAAATATTCAAGCCCTGTTTGCAGAGAGAGAGAATTGCAATCCTGCTCTGGGGTGACAATTCCAATGCCCTGACACTGCTACATGATTACACACTCCTTTTGCTTCCTACCTGTGTAGGCTGTTGTAACACTGAGGAGCAGAATCTCTTTGGTGAAGCTCAGCTTTACAGATTTCTCTGTAAAAATACAACAATGGAAATTAATAAAACTCATAACATTAGACAATCTACACTTTTAACTGCTCTTTCCAAAAAGCAAAAGAAATTATGCAAACTGTGACTTTATGACAGCAAGCAGAGTGCTAAACAAACCAACCCTGACTTGCCCTGAAAGAAATGCTGTTATCTGAAATCTTTTTGCAAGAAATGCAGTGAGGGGGAAATATTAAAGAGAAGATACACAGCCTTCAATTAGCAGACAATTTTCTACTCATTGTATTTTTGTACTCTCAGTTCATGGTGATCATCTCCTAAAAGGATGAATAAATTCTCAGTGAGTATCTCCATGTTCTCAAACTTAATGGTCCCAGCTAGACCACATCAAACTTCAACAGAAACTGCAGCTGCTCCAGTTCAAGCCTCTTGCTTTGAACTGGTATTATTTGGTGACAAACAAACAAACAAAAAAAAAAAAAGTAACTTTTATCTTGTTATGTTAGTGATTTATTATTTTAAAAAACCCAAACAAAACCAAAAATTTCATGCCCTGCTTTCCTAAGCAGCAAGCTGTTCTTTTTGAGCTGTTTGCACACGATCACATCAGCAGAATCATGGAGAGCTGGAAAGGAGACATCAGTATTTTTTGAAGCAACTCTTCTGTGGAACAGTACTCACTGAAGGCAGCCACTGCTCTGGTCATTTTGTTTTCTGCAGACCTGGGTAAACAAATGACTTAGTCAAAATGGAAAAAGAATAATCACACTGCATCACTAGGCTGGAAGGCAGCTTCATTTTTCAGACTTTCTGTACATTTTCTATCTCAGCACTGTATACTGGAATATGCTATTATTAAAAGCTTCTGAGAATCTAAACTACTAACCACAAAATTTATTTGGTTTCTGCACTAGTGAATGCCATTTGAAAATTAACCTGCTTAACGGGGACTTGCTTCTGAGCATTTTTAGCTTTGAACACATTTTCACTGACTTACATCATGATGCTCTTCTAACATCTGCATTGCTCTTTAAATAAAGCAAAAATATTTAAACTGGTGCCTCAGGCAAAACTGTACTGAATCTATCCATCTGTGTACCTATGCATTTCTAATGTATTTAACAGGATGGCATATATATATTTAGAGAAGGTATGAAAACATTGTTTCAGTATGTAAAAGATAACCCATTAAAAAGGAGTAATTTCTGCTTATTCCAGCCTTTCAACTGGTCGGATGAGGACAAGAGACTATGAAAGGCAGACACATATTTAATAATAATTAGCAGAGAAGGGGTAATAGGCAGGCACTTATTAATGGAAAAATTTAATGGGCAGTAGTGCACGCCACCCTTGAAAATGTCATATAAAGAACACCAATTCTCACTTCTTAAAGTACAGACACTTTTCTATTAGATCTGTAAATTCTACAGGTTGTTCATAACATTCATGGTTCCACTGTGGAGAGGAAAGGGAGGAGCAGGAGCACAAATGAGTACATGTGACAACATGTTATTGCCATAAGCACTTACGAGCTGTCCCCCAGGATTTCATTAGCAGAATCTTCCTCCCCTGGAGTTTTTGTGTCCTCTTGTTTCCTAATCAGAAAGAACAGAACTGTGCCCACAAGACTGATAACAGTCAGAGCAATGAAGACAGTTCTGCGATCGCTCTCTGTGGAAAGACAAAGAAGAATCATAACTAGAGGTGCAAAAGCAATTCCAGGCAATTCAGCTACCTTCCAAGGACTAGTATTGACATACTACGTGTTGAAAACACATACTAATTGTCTAACTTACCTTCCACATGGAGCAAAAGGTACCCAGCTGCTGGCAAATTCCTGTCTCAGTTTTAGGATGCCAATAAAACATTGGCACATTAAAGCGTCACTTGCATTTTCTGCCATGCAAAGGCCAAGACCAAGGAGGAGCCAATTAACAAAGTGCATAAATCATTAGCAGAAGAAAGCACATCTGCCAAGACTTAGATAACCCAGAGTGGACATAGAAAAGCATCCCAAACCCCTTCAGATTTCTAAAAAAAGCTCTTGACCAGCATCAGAAGTACCAGCACTGTAACATCATAAACTGGTAAGCTTGTAAACCACAAAGATCTTCAATCCCCAGAAACCTGGTTTCAGTGTGCACAGCACAGAACGGGCAGCTGGAGGGAGGTAATCACTGCCCCACACACCAGCTCTGCTCACTGGTTTGCCATGGGAATGTCTCTACTACAGAATTCATTCCCATTTACAAATATTAAGCAGAAAAAAGCACCAAGAAACAGTTAATAGTTGTGATTGAACTAGTGCATGATTCTGAAGGTATTGCCTACGCTTGTATTTATTTCCCCTTTAGCTTAAAAAATGTAAAGTTGTTCTATGTCAATTAAAAATAACCTCTGTATGATTACAGATCAAAGAGGGAATGTGCTTCACCTTGAAGTGTCTGTAAAATTTTCATTTATGTAGTAAAAGGAAGGAGGAATTGATTTTTAAACTGTCAGGTCTTGACATCTTTTTTTTTAATAAAGAGAAGTCTCAAGACATGTAAGGATGGGAGAAATGTAACAGAACTCCCTCACAGCTCATTGCTCTATTCTGTGGTTAGCAAGAGCAATGAAGTTTAGAATGCACAGAATTTCAGGCCCACCAAGTTCAAAGTGTCTCCAATAGTTTCAAGAATATTTAAACCTTTGTGTTAAAGCTGAAGGAATGTAGGAGCTGACCTTTAAAGAAAAAAAGTCAGCCTGTGCTGCACGACTAAGCCCATGTGTGCTGAGAGCCTGAAAGACAGATCTGAGAGGCATGAAGTACTCATCTCAACAGGGCAGTATTTCTGAAGCCTGATAATTATCAATTAAAAACCACCAGCTTATTCCTGATTGACTACAGTCAAAGCATCCTCACTTTTTAAACATTAAAAGAATTGACCATTCTAGTAGATACTTTACTTAAAGACTACAACAAGGAAAACTCTGAGTCATTACAGAACAGGACAATCAACCCTATTTGTTTACAAAATGTTGTTTTTCCAGCAGTGCTCAGGTTTTAATGAAAATCTTAGATTTTACTCTCTTTTCCCCATTGCCATCTTCCTAGTTTATATACCCCCAACCTACCTTGCCTTAAAGAGTTTCCAGAAATCTCTGCTTTAAAACCACTGAGGCTGAACCACAACACAGCCTCTTAAGAATATTAATAAAATCCACTGCTCCCCAAGTCCTGCTTTCTACCAGTCACAAGAAATAGAGTACTAATTACAATCCCATCAGGAAGGTAGTGCTCATAAACTAGACCAAGAAAGGAAGGCTGAGTTTTCTCTTCCTGCAAGGCTGCCAGTTTAAGCTCACTGCTGCACATCTCTGTTTCTACACTACTTTGTGCCAGCACAATGATTAGTGCAGCCATTAAATTAACTGGAATGGTTTCCTTTTCCTTTATTTCACAGGTTAATCAGTCTCCAATCTGATAGAGAAGGATGGTCTGCACCAGGAACTTACTTTGGAACAGCACGGTAGGTATATTAAACATGTGGCCATTCTGGAATAGCTTTCCAAAAGAATATTTTGGCATAGCCCTGTCTGCACAGGGAAAAATCCCAGAGCAGCTATTGTGGAAAGCCTTTTCTAAACAAGCACTTTGAATAATTCCATAGACAATATCCTAAATGAAGGTACTCAAAATGCATTGCACACAGGAAAACAACATACTTAGTACAAGGGCTGTGAGTACCATGGAACATTAAATCAAAAACATACTCCAAAAATAATCTAACAATAAACTGGAAAAAAGTCTGCTCTTGTGTAAGCTTCTTGCCACTTTGCAGTTCTTTATTTCACCTGTTTATTCATGCTACTCTACCTTAGAGACCTTACCTATATGGTCCCCCATATAAACAAGCAATACCCACCTGATATGTGAGTTTTCCCTTGCCAAGCGAAGTATATATAGAGGTTTCCAAAAAACAAGCTGTAAACAGAAAGGCCAAGACAGGTGAGCAGCACTTTTGTGGTAAGATGAAGGTTGTAGCACCACAGTAATACTGTCCTATGCAAAACCAGGGCTGTGCAACTGGGGAAGCCAGACAGACACTAATTACTCTCCATACAAACTGCTTACTCGATATAAAACTTCAGACAATAGAATATTCATCCTCAAATGTTGGCTACTCATTTTCAGCAATTCCAAACACAAGGTGGTAGCAAAAAAGAGGAAATCTGCATCTATCTCTAGTTTTAGAAGGATATAAGCTAGAAAGCTGACATTTATGGAATTATTTTATAGCTCCTTAGAAAAGTCCTGTGTCCTGCCTGAAGTATTGCCCCAGCAATGTTAAACTGGTTGTTAACAGCTCAAGAGAAATTCTGTGTTCCTACCTACAGCCTCCTGAAATTTATTAATTCTGAATGAATGGTGATTCAAAACAGCCTGAAAGTTTTCTCACATAAAACTATGCATTTTACTCACTAAAACACACAATTAGTTGGGTTTGGGGAAATTGCTACTCTGATAAAATACCAGTATGCTATTTCCCAAACCTGACACTTGAGGAACACAAAAAGTGTGCCACTGGTTCAGACTGGTGTTCTACTCACACAGTGTTGTGCCCATAGCAG
This sequence comes from Brachypteracias leptosomus, assembly GCA_013401335.1. Lineage (NCBI taxonomy): Eukaryota > Metazoa > Chordata > Aves > Coraciiformes > Brachypteraciidae > Brachypteracias > Brachypteracias leptosomus. The sequence continues at coordinate 31,461 of VYZX01014733.1, forward strand.
CATCAGCAATGCCACCTAGTGCAGGCTCACCAGCCTAAGCACCTTCTGTGATTCCTTCCCCTCCATTCCCTCCCAATATTCAAAACTGCTGTACTAGGGGTGGTAAAAAGTATCACAATCTGTGAACTTGTTGCCAATTAATTTGATTGATTCCTTTTTGATCTTGCTGACACCATCCAATTCCCGGGGCAACAAGTTCCAGAAGTTTATCAGCCAGTGTATAAAGAAGCACTTCATCTGTTTCAAACAAACCCTCTTCTAGCTTCACCAAGTGCCCTGAGTTCTAGCACAGCAGCATTTGGTGAGTAACAGTTTTATATTCAGCTCACCTGCTGCCCTAGTGCTTCAGTAACCCATCAGTATAATCCTCCTCAGATGTTTTTTCTCCAGACAAGAGAGTCCCGGCCTTTTTAGTCCCTCTTCAAGTCAGCAGCTCTATCTTCTCACACATTTTTGTTATTTTTCCTTGTTCCCTAATTGCATTACACTCTCTCAAAAGGCACAAACCACATCTGCACAAAACATTCTATAGCAGCAGCACAGTGTCCACAACCTTGCTCTCACCACCTTTCTTGATGCCCAGCCTTTTGTTGACTTTTTTTTGGTTGAGGCAACACTTAAAACTTACTATCCGAGAACAAGAACTCTTTTCTGACTTTCAGAAGTGCAACTGCCATTCAGGGCCACAGTGACAAGGCAGAACAAAGCCAAGATTCTGGTCAGACTGGGCTCTAGGCCACTAGGATCTATAGACAGGGTCAGCCGTAGCTGTGGCTGAGCTGAAGACCAGAACTCTTTCAACACCACTCCAGGAGAACTAAAAGCCCAGGGCTCCTGGGCCCATGGGCAGATGGGAAGGGTGTGGTGGAGTTGCCAGGTGAAGTTGTTCAGGACGTTAGGCCTTATCAGTGCACTCAGGCTCCTGACACCAATTAGCACAGCCCTCCACAATCAACAACATTTCTGTTACACCTGTCAAATGCTGCCCTGACAGAAACGTATCTCATCTTGACATCAGGGGCTTCCAATATGCAACTTGCATTCACTGAAATAAAAATGTTCCTTCCAGCTCTCCCTCCCACTCCACCAACTGCAAGGCACTGGTTAAGTATTTTTTGATGCAGTCTCCCACTTATCAATAAAATGGAAAAAGTAGAACATGTACACAACAACAACAACAACAAAATTAACAAATAAAGCTTACCTGGACTGTAAGAGTGCCCAAAACACTCCACTGTTCCTGCCAATGGTGTTTTCATCAGAATTTACAGTCAAGCAGTTTCCCTGTGCTGTCCAGAGCACTGAAATATACAGAATATATCAGGAAATAAAAATACTTTAGAGGTATAATCAAATACAGTAAAGGATAGCAAACAGAGGAAGAACAACGCTTACCAGCAGCTGCAATGCCAATAAAAACAGAAGCAGTGTAGAAAGCCCACGTAGTAGGTTGGATAAAAACTGCAATGTACAGGCTAGAACAGAACAGATCCATTTACTGAATATAGATTTAAAGTGCACAATGCTCTTTAACAGAGATCTCACTTCACTGTTTTAACTCAGCTACCCTCTCCTAAGTGACACTGGAAAATGGTTTAGGTTGTATGTGAAAAAAGATCATCTTTTCACTCCATTAAGCACATAGAATTTTTTTAATATATATATAGTCATTAACCTGAAATCACAACTGAACTCCAAGTCAGCCAAGCCTGGAAATGCTGTGGAAAAAATACACTCTGTTTGCAGTAGGCTCTGTAGTTACACATCTCCTGATACTGACAGGGTCTCTGCAAGATGCCTCCCTTAGCCAGTACAATTTCATGTAAATGAAAAAAAGAAAGAAAGATTTCAAAGGAAGCAGAAAAAATGTCAAAGTTAATTCTTACCTATAAAATACACCACTAACAACCATGGAGAGTTGAGGTCCCACTATCGCAACCACTGAAGGTGATAGAAGATTTGATGCAGAGAATACTCCATAAATAATGGACATGCTACATAAATAAAGAAACAAGATTATTAAGTACTTCAAATAAAATACAGGGTGTGAGTGCAACTGATTCAAGAATACTCTGTCAATTCCAAAATACCAAGTACATCATTGGTAAGTGTGTAACTTAAGTAACTGCATGACTTTTATGGGCAAACATTTCCTCCTTGTCATCACCTTCTCCCACCACACCCTAGAAGGGAATACAGGAGTGCAGAGTTTTTCTTGGATTACTGAAGAGTCCCACTCTACTGCAGATAAGCTCTTCTTGTAATGTACAACAGGCAGTTGCCAAACTGTGCCTGAACAATAGCTGCAGTATTTGGTGCCCAGTACTTCTTGAGGAGAAATTCCAGAGCCTCATTCATCTATCAATCAGTCAGGTTTTCATTTTCTGCCAAACACACCACAGAAATGGCACAGACATATTTTGTGCCAGTTGTAATTTAAGTCAGTAAACCTTCCAAAGCAGCCACTGGGTTTTCCTGTACGACAGATTCATCTGGCAAACAAAAGGTCCCTGGTTGTGCTTGGCGAGTTTGGCAATAAACACACAGAATGGCTTTTGCTGGCTTTGCTTCACCACTTTCTGACTCCTCCCTTCACATTTATGTTGCAATATTTCCTGGAAGTTGATCCACACCACTTATCTTACACAGAGGTGTACAAAGGCAACAACCCAGGCCTTAGTTAGCACTTTTTTTTATTTTAAAACTTCCACATTCTTCATTTCCTAAGATAATAGGCTGAGAATGTGATGATTGTGTTTTCTCTCCCTAGAAAGAAAACCTACAAAGCAGGTAGGTAGTTCCAGTAGTTCCAGTAGAACTAGAGTAAATGTGAGAAGCCTGTTTTAAATGGCCTTAAGTACATTATTAAATTGTGAAGTCAGCAGAATGCAACAATCTCCCAAGAGTGTATCTCTACCAATGGAGTTATAACCAGCTTCACCCTGCAAGGAGCAAAGTAACAAGAGGATCTGTGTAAATTACCTTGTGTAGCCACTGCCATGAAAATCTGTGCTGTTTAAATTCGTGATAACAGTTTGCTGTGAGGAGAAAACCACACATTGTAAGATGTTAGAATGTATCTTCCCTTTGACAACACTTGCATCAGTTCAGTCAGCATCAAACACTAGAATTGATCATTAATTGACTCTACAAAGTACTCAATTTAAAGCAGTAATTACAACTCACAACACCTCCACAATGAAGGTGAAGGAGATATTTGGCAGGGAAACATCTACATTTGAAGCAGTAATTCATACTTCAGTATATCATGACTTCATCAGAGACCTTAAAATATTTAACAAAACTCTTGTTTCACTAAGCACCAATTTTAGGTAGATAAGTATAGCAATCTTAATTTAAAAAGAGGGGAAAAAAAGGAGAAGTTTCAAAATACTCTTAATTTGACCCAACTATCTTCTGATAGGAGTTTCCGTTCTCTTTGGCTTCCTGTTAACTTCCTTGTTCCTTTTCTTTTTCCCATGAATCAGCTTTAGTGATCATGAGACCATGTAACTAGTTCAACTGGCAGACAGATCTGACTGAAAGTCACTTGTAATAACTTTAATGACAATAAATGACATGACTGCATGACCACCTGGCCCAGTTCAGTGAGGTGCTCTGAACTCCCTGCAGAACTTCGAAGATCACTGGGCTGGACTTATCACAGCATCACACTGCACTATGACTTTTACAGAAACTATTTCAAGTAGTTATTTCTATAAAGCACCAAAGGGCATTTGCACTTCACCACCCAGAAAGGATCCTCCTTGCAAGCAGGGAAAGTGAAGCTGCAGGACCTGTAGGCTCAAGAGGTATGTGGCAACCTGCCCTTTGGGCATGGAACTAATATTGAAAGCAATGGCAACAACTCAGAAAGTTGAAGCATCTCAGCCAAGAATATCAGCAAGATTCTAAAAATTTCAGTACTAAGAGTGCAATCTGCTTTTAGCAGTAAATTTGGATTATGTTATGTTCAGTTTTGCTTCAGCCTGCAAAGAGATAGATGATACTAAAGCAGTAACTACTTAATCAGATGGAAGGTGACTTGGCAGTTCTAGCAATTGTGGAAGTCTGACTACTTGTCAGCTGTTATCCTCATGCTCCCCCTCAAAGTCTAGTTTCTAGAGCAGGAAAATATGTTAGATGAGGAAAAACACTCTAGGAAAAACTAGGGGCATGGTTAATAATAACAGCTTAGGCAATTATTCTGAAAGGCACTATATAGAACTATCAGAATTATAGAATTATCAGGCACTATAGAGAATCATCAGAAATATGAAAGGTCCATAACTAAATTTTTCAACATTGCAAGTGTCAAAACTGATACTATTTTCAAGTTCAAATGTCTGATAAGATCAATTTTCTACTTCCTAAGCCATCAGACACAGTTACATATGTAGCTATGCTATCTTAAAGAAATAAACTGCTTAATTATCTAGTTAACCAACTTAATCTAGTCAACACTAAACCAAAAGAAAGGAGACAAAATGTCAAGGTTTCTTTCACATTACAAAATCCCAAATAAAGCAGCTCTTACATCAGAGTACACAAAAGACAAGAAAGGATGAATAACTGTGATAGAAATGTGGCACATTTTGGAATTCACACCTACCGCAATATTTCCACAGGTTTGGAAAGCAGTGAATATAAACATAAAGGAGACTCCCAAAATAATTACGTTGAAAAATTTTTTCGATGCAGGAGACATTTTGTGGGGTTTTGCCAAGTCCTCAGCTTCAGTCTGGGAAAATTCTAATTTCTTTTAAAAGTTTCCTCCTAACCTCTGTTAAAAACAAACAAGCAAAAGAATAAAACAAAAAAAAAGAAGAAAGCTTCAAAATAGCTTACTTTGAAATATAGATTACACAGATTGCAAAATAGATTACCTAGGGCTACTCATTAGCTGCTAAGATGTAACTATCAGCTAAACAAGAAATCTAGTAACTCTCTTAAATAATGTAGAGCAAAATCAGTAACTCGAAAAACAAACTACTAAGAAAGGTCTGATCCAAAAGGTACAGCCCAAGGTTCTCTCTACCTTTTCCCATGAAGTTAACAGAGCAGGCTGCAGTGTATTACTTCTTCATGACATCATCTTCCTCCACACGAAGCTGTTCTCCAAATACCGAGCTAGTTATCGAGCTCTGTTTCTTGCCATTGCTCTAAACCAGAATTCTGGTCCATAGCCTTTAAATCACCTGACGAAGGCAAAATGAGACATTCGCACACACGAGTCGTTTCCATGCACGTCGGACAGGAAATAAGGAGCATTTCACAACCTCGGTCAGCTGACCCAGCCTTGGGCACGATGGGAAATGCAGTTTTAAGGAAGGACTTTTTCTGTCTGAAAGGGTGGAAACCTCTTAATTCTTAAAATAAAAAGATTTCTAGCAGTTTTTAAAAATTATCTCTATCCACTAAATAATACCCAGCAAGCTAATAAAAAGTCTTAGAAAATTGCCCAAGAAAACTGCCTAATTAGCTGAATTCAAACACACAAAGAGTCATTCCAAAGGGAAAATGATTCCCACCTTGGAGAAACTACAACACAGACACTCTGCTCAGTGCTTCTGCCTTTCACCTACCTCAGCAACTCGGGAAAAGCTCTTCATACCCTTGCACTGCTTTGTCTCAAGCAACAACACTCATTTTTAGTGATTACATATCCTTAATATTTTACTTCAGAGTATTTCTAAATAATAAATTTAAGATCAACTGATCTTTAGCTTTTGAAGATCTCTGTTAAGTAGGATCGACTGAATGGCTGCTTTTTACATTTAGCGCCTCCAGTCTTTTCTGTTGGGCCTCCAGGTGAGGATGGGAACATTCAGCTAAACCAGTTCCACTTCATCACCAACCAGAGAGCAAGGGAAGGAAATCCAGAACTGGTTGAAATGACAAATCACCAATTTCTGCTTCTCCTATCTACAGTAAAGGACTTAAACAAAATCTGCATCCCAGCTATTGTTACATATTTAATACTATTTTAATTCCTGAGTTGTATTTTCTAAAAACTGTAGTTTTTTCAAAGTAGCACTTATTTTTCACATGTGGAAGAAAGTCAGTATGATCACTCAGAGGCTGCTTTACAAAGATCCAATTAGAATATCAAGGCATTGCTTTTAATACAAGCAAAGCTCTCTTCTTCCTTTATTACTTATAGTAACAGTTTTTTAAGATCCTCTAGGCACTGTCTCAATCTATACCTTCTTCCCCTTGTGCCAGCATAAGCATCATCCATCTGCACAGCAAACCGGGCTGGTGTCCTGGACCAATTCTTTCAGCAACAGCAGCAGCTTGCATTGAAGTGGGTGAAACTGGGGAAGGAGGAACACTGGAAACTTCCTCTGTCATTTTAAGGAAATAATTGTCAGTATAAACTTCAAACTTCTCCTTAAAGAAAGGGTTTCAGAAGATGAATCTGAAAATTTTAAATGAAAATTCCCTGGAAAAAAAAAAAAAACAGAACAAGAAAGAACAAAAAAGAACAATGAAGCCATATAAAATGTGAAAACCAGTACTAGTTTATTTCATTTCTTAAGTCTTCTGGGTAGAAACTTTACCATTGTTGTAAGATGTAAAATTAGGTATTATAGTTCATACTTGGAGTCTGGGCATTTTATTTAATACCTGAAGTGACATAGGAACAACTTTCAGGGTGGGGAAGCAGCTGTGACCAAGCTCCCTAGACAAAACCCAGGGAACCTGCTGGTCACGCTCACACGAGAGCTGTGCTCACGTTCTCCCGTGCTCCACCTTTACCACATGCTACCAAAGCACCAACTTGCAGAGCGCGCTGGGTGTAAAAAGAAGATTTTTGACGTTTCCCAGCTCTCCCATAGGCACCGATGAAGCCAGTGGAGCTGACCCGGCCAGCAGCCTGCGGGCACAGGGCTGCCTACACGGCTCTGCACCGCGCCCCAGCGCGCGGCCATCGCTGCACGGCCCGAGGCGACTCCACCAGGCACCGCTACCGGCCGGAGGGGACGGGGAGCCCGTGAAGCGCTCAAGCCGGGCTGCCAGGCCCCTTACAGCGGAGAATGGAGCCAAACGCCCGGCTGCAGCGGAAGCAGGAAGGGCGCAGAGTTCCCGCAGCAGCTGCCCCAGGAGAACAGCCCTGACAGCAGCCGGAGCCACGGGCCGCAGCCCGCCCACCCTCACGGCGCGCTCCCCTCCGCGGCCGCCATTTTGAGCCGTCCCCTCCCCGCCCGCGCGAGAGGTGATTCCCTTCGTTAACGCTTTTTTTCCACGCGGGTGGATTCCCCGCCCCTCCTCCCCGTACCCGACACAGGCCTCTCCTTATTTCCGTTTTTTTACCGTTTTCGGCACACATTGTTCAAAATTTCCCCGCCTCCGCCGAGTCCTTCCGGGTCACGGCGAGGCTGCCCCAACGGTCACTTTCAACAGCAGGCAAGTTGTGAATTTAAAGGACGATTTTCCGCGCTCTCCCCAGGGTCTCCTCCGGGATCCGTGGCCGGTAAGGGGGGAAAAAAAAAAGAAAGAATGAGAAAACGGAGCTTGAAGGAGGCACCGGCGGGCGCGGGGCGGCGCTTTCGGTTCCGGGTCGCCGTCCGCCATTTTGTGGCGTTAAGTAGGCGCGCGCGGGCGGCGCCCCGCTCATTTCCTCGCGGCGCGGGCAAGGGTGGCCGGTGCTGCCGCTTTGCCCTCGCTCCGGCCTTAGGCCGCTTCCCGCCCGGACCCCGGAGGTGGGTGCCTGCCCCTCGCTCTCCGCTGTGGACCCCGCGCCGTTCCCTATGCCCTGCAGCTCTCCGCCTTTTTGGACTCTGTTGGGCCGCCTCTCCGGCGCTCCCCCTCCGGTGTGAGGCGCTTCCTTGCTCAGGGCCGCGCCGCCTCCTGACTCGTCCCGCTTCCCTCGGGTTTCTTCTCCTCAGCCGCCACCGCCCCTCGGGGGCTATCGCCCGCCATGAGTTACGGGCGCCCTCCGCCAGACGTGGAGGGCATGACGTCCCTCAAGGTGGACAACCTGACCTACCGTACGTCCCCGGACACGCTCCGGAGGGTCTTTGAGAAGTACGGCCGCGTGGGCGACGTCTACATCCCCCGGGACCGCTACACTAAGGAGAGCCGCGGCTTCGCTTTCGTCCGTTTCCACGACAAGCGCGATGCCGAGGACGCGATGGACGCCATGGACGGGGCCGTGCTGGATGGCCGGGAGCTCCGCGTGCAGATGGCCCGTTACGGCCGCCCCCCCGACTCGCACCACAGCCGGCGGGGCCCGCCGCCGCGCCGCTACGGGAGCAGTGGCTACGGCCGCCGCAGCCGCAGGTGAGCGGCTGGAGCGGGGCAGGGGAGGCAGCGAAGTTTCGGTGGGGAGACGGGGCTGAGGCGTCCGCCTGTACAGCGGGGGCCGTTCGGGTTTGTTTTGCTTTTCCGAGTGAGTTTTGTGGCGGGGTTGGGAGCGGGGAGTAGGAGCGTGGTAGCAAGAGCACGTGGAGAGCCCTCGGAGCGGGAGGGGTTTGCCCTGTAGTAGATTTAGCCCCCGGCCACTCACTCTGAACAATGGCGCCCTCTTAACACTT
>VYZX01014734.1:0-12961 GCA_013401335.1 Brachypteracias leptosomus
CTGGCTGAACCAGGACAACCAGCTTAGGCACAAATGACTATTTTTGTGGTCTTAAAGGTAGCAAAATGCTGTTTACCTCTGTGAAATGCTACGCTTCAGGCAAGCCTTTGATAAAACAAAGACATGAGACAGGAATTCCCCTGTTAATTGTTGAACTGTGCACTTTTGTTCTCAGAGGCTTTTGCTTTTTGCCACCGATGACCTGTGGTGGTTGAGATAAAAACACAATGCCTGTCAAAAAGAATCTGCCACGGATCAGGATGGATGCTCTTGTGTTTGCTGCCTGCTGGTGCGTGGCACTGCTGACTAGAAGACTTTCTACCTATATAGCGTGTTGGTTTTATGCTTCTCTAGTTACCCAAGGATGAGGTCACTTGGTTCATTAATGATTTATATTTATACAGTGCCTTTCTTCTGACAGCCTCTAAGGCAGCGGGCAAATTTATTTCTGCATGAGCAAATACCTGAAACAAATTGTTAGTGATTTTTCCATAGACTGAGGAGATAGTTCAAAGAAACTCCCTTTCTCCTGTCTTCTTGGATATACACTAGGGTTAGGCATCATTACTCCATAAAGCTTGTGCTGTCTGTGCACTTTGTGATATGACATTCCTCAAGAAGGAGTTTCTCAGGCTTTTCTGTTCCTTTTTTATTTTTCTTTCAAGTTCTTTTGAAATTTTTTTTTACTTTTGTAGAGCAGGATCCTACTCCACATGCAACTTTACAGCCTCCTTTAAGTGAGCACAGAATTCAATTTAGATCAGATAAAGGGAATGAAATAAAGAGAGTGAAAGCTGGTAACATAATATTGCAAATAATTTTTCTAGCCGTGTTTGGAAATAGTGTGGGTATATAGTCAGGAATGACACTTGTAACCATAGAACAGTGATTCTAATTTCACTTCAAATAGAAAATAGCTGGAGGATTTTTACCATCATGAAGGAATCTTGCAACAGATTCCTTACGGTTTAAGGTACTGCAAGGGAAGCAGTAACATATTTTTTTCTGGGCATTAGAGGTTATAACTGACACAATAAACAGAGAAGCAAAAACGTAGATTTTGGCAGTGAAGTGAGGAAACAGTAATATTTCCCTTTTTTCTCTTCAGAGTGTATTAGAAGCATTTCTAATTGAAGATGTTTGTGGTCCTTAAGAAAGAACATGATACATTGTTTTAAAAGAAAAAAACCCACCCTGCTGCTTCTGAAGACAGTATTACATATAAACTGTGTGGAAGAGAAGCATAAGCCCAGGGAGAGGTTGAGTTCTCATTTATTAGTTGCCACTTTACACTTAAATTCTGCCGGTGTAAATATAACTAAACACTGCAATAAAGTGTACTTTGATTCACACTTGAGCAAGCTCCCTGTGGCTCGGGCAGGGGTTAGCTAAGCATGATCAGAGAGCTGGATCAGATAGTCTGGTAGAGAAGTTCTCTCTAGCACTCTAAAGACAGGGAAAACTACAGTTTTATTCAGTTTTATTTTGATTTAGTCGCTGTTTAACATCAGTGAAAGTAAAACTACAGCATGCTCTGGCTGTAGACCTGCATTGTATTAGTGCACTGCAAAAATACATCCATGAGAAGACTATTCCTGCCTTTCAGTTTGGGAGATTAAAGCTTCCTTCTTGCTCAGTCTTTTGCATGCATTTGAATTTTATCTATACAACCTTGACTGGGTAGATGATTTTTTAATGGTGTCAGCCTGACCCAGGAAAATTACAGTGTTAACAGGAATTGTTCTGCAGGTCTGTCAAGGTTAATCCAGTTTTATCCTATTTACTCATGTCCTTGTTTGGCTTTTGATAAGTAGGCTTGTACTTTAAAAAAAAAAAAACAAACATGAAAAAAATCCCATTTTTCTTTCCTATACATGGAAACTACTTTCCTGCTTTCTTCTCTTCCATTTTCATAGACTCACAGACTGGCTGAGGTTGGGAGGCACCTCTGAAAGTCATCTGGTCCAATCTCTCTGCTCAAACAGTGTCAGCTAGAGTTGGTTGCCCAGGACTCTGCCCAGTTGGGCTTTGAATATCTCCAAGGATGGAGACTCCACAGCCTCTCTGGGCAACCTGTGCCAGCACTTGGTCACCCTCATAGTAAAAAATACCTTGCAGGTATTGTTCAGAAGTACAGACTTGTGGAAGGCTGCTGAGAGTCAGCTCAGATATTTTTCAGTTTTTTTGGTCTTTTTTTCTTAATTTTCTTACTTGGATTTGTGCCTCAGAAGAGGATTCCATGCCAGGCATGGCTGAAAATAATGATGTAAGAAAATCTGGGAAAAGTCTCCACTCCTGCCTCTACCACTATTGAAAACTGGGAGATGAACATTTTTGCTGCACCAAGTAGCTGTATGAATTAAATGATATTTTGTGATATCCCAGAGTTTCAGGGGACTATACATGTCAATAATAATAGATGTGCTAAGTTACCAAAGCACAAAGTTACCCAGGACTCATGTGCTCCTGTTTGAGTATTATTTATTTACCGTGATTTTTACACTTTCTGTTACTTGTCTTTCTTTTAATTACTAGTTTTGAATGTTTAGCTTCTTTTTTAATCTCTCAAGAAAGCCTATAAGGAATTTAATTTTGGCTGAGGAGTAAGTACACACTTTCACAGAATCACAGAATCACAGAACGTTAGGGGTTGGAAGGGATCTCAAAAGATCATCTAGTCCAACCCCCCTGCTAGAGCAGGATCACCTAGATCAGGTNAGCCCCCGACCTGACCTGATACATGGGGTTGTTTTCCCCAGATGCAAGACTCTACACTTGCCCTTGTTGAACTTCATTAAATTTCTCCCTGCCCAGCTTTCCCGCCTGTCCAGGTCATGCTGGATGGCAGCACAGCCTTCTGGTGTGTCAGCCACTCCTCCCAGTTTTGTATCATCAGCAAACTTGCTGAGGGTACACTCTATCCCTTCGTTTAGGTCATTGATGAATATATTGAACAGCACTCGACCCAGGACCAACCCTTGGGGGACACCACTAACCACAGGACACCAACTAGGCTCTGCTTCACTGACCACAACTCTCTGGGCTCTGTCCTTCAGCCAGTTTCCAATCCATCTCGCCACACAATCATGCAATCAGCAATTCTTATGCTTGGCTGTGAGGATATCATGAGAGACAGTATCAAAAGCTTTGCTGAAGCTTTTGCTGGAAAAAAAAAGGTCTTTTTATTAATATTCTGTATATTCTTATATGTGTACCAAATACTTTAAATTATAGGTGTTACTAATTAAATCTGAGAATCACATTTTTAAAATGTGCCAACACTCGTTTCTACTGCAGAATGATCTACCATGTTCAAAAGAAACCATGCGATTCGTACAAGGATCATGTTCTTTCTCATGATACAAAACATTGAGTCACAGCTTTCAGTATTTTAACTGAAAGGTATCTCTACACTCTATTGCTTTTTTCAGGAGTTGTTGATATTGGCTTTCTCTGTCTGAGGAGAAACACTTTTTTCTGCTTTAAATCAGAAGCTTTCTTTGTGTATGAAAAAAGGTAATATCAGAGTAATGTTAGTTATATTTGTCTATGGGATACGGAGCATATTTTCCTTCTGGAGTGTTTCTCAGCTATTCTGAGAAGTTGAAATAGACTCTCAGAAAAACAGGTACTTAATAGAGAGGGGGAAAAGATAAGGCAGGATCTTTCAGTGGACAAATATTTGATGGTTTGCCGTACTTAATTGCCTACTAGTCTTGTGGTGCTTGGTGAAATAATAACCATGTGGACTATGTACAAGAATAACTATTGTCTGAGATGCTGCAAATAGACCAGTTGATCAATTTACCAGTTGTAACTCTAGCATCGTGATAGGTATTTTCAGTGATCTGCTTTTATAATGTCCTTTTTTTGTTTTAAAGTTTTGTACTATTAGTATGTCTTGAAGTAAAATGTAAATTGTGAAAAGGTAGGCTGCAGAGTATGGAGCTCTCTGTCCTCCAGTAAAATCTTGAGAAACTGAAGCAGCTTTTTATTTCCTGATTTCCTTTCTGGTCAGATTTTAATGGGCTCTGAACCCATTGCTTCTGTCTGCTACCTATTACTGTGAGTTACAGTAATTTTTCCTAAGTGTATGCAGAGTATGCATCTGCTTAGCTTTCTGTGCTGGAAATATATATTTCTAATACTGCATTGAATTTTATCACTATGTTGGAAAAGGACAATATAGAATAGTTGCCTGAAATAATCTTTCAAGGTCCAATTTTCCACACCACCCTGTCTGCAGGAATTTCCTTTTCATTGAAATGTTTCTCTATGCACCTGTCTCCACTTCTTCCTCTTAGAAGAATGTTATTACATGGAAGGAAGACCTTTTCTGTTTGCTTATTATTGCCAGGGCATCTCCTTATATGGTTCTTGAGCTTAGTAGTCAACACTGGCTGTGCATTAAGTTTCTTTTTCTTGCACCTTAAACAGTGGAAGTCTGTATTATACCCAGGAGTTCAAAGTCCTTTATATTCTGAAGAACAATAAACTAATTCAGAGGTTGGTCCCATTGCTCACATGCTTCAAAACCTTAACCAGCAGAATGAAAACTGACTCTCCATAATGGCAGCCACCGGTAGATTAACTGCTCCCCATGGGATGCATGCAAGGTGATAGACTTGAAGTCTCTTGATTACAGCAGGCTCTTTATTGCAGGTGCATTGAACTGCTGGTGTCTGCTGTGCCACAGCCATTAGCATAAGTCAGTCAGGTGCAAGAAGGGCAGGGAAATGTGAAATTAGCAGACATGTCCCACTGAGAGATGTTCTCTGCTCTGCCAGGTAACAACACGTCGTCTGCAGGGTAGGGACTGTCAGAGAGGCTGTGCTGGAAATGGCTTTTGATTGCATGCAGGATTTACAGCTATGAATGGAGAGAGATCTTTGTGCTGACAGTTGGTTACTGGGGGGGCTTTTTGGTGAAAAAGCAACTGCTTTCCTGCCTGTTTTGCTAGAACATCATTGACCCAATATCCTTGTTACAGGCCACAGACTTTTGATGCTCACACCATTGCACATGCTATCTTGTGCCCATAAGTAAGAGGATAAAGCTGAGTCTATATGTTAAAATTAGATTTGAGGTTGACGTGTGTATATGAGATTTTTAACATCTGGAGTTCCCAGTTACACACAAGTACCAGTTGTTCAGGACCTTCACAATTTGTCACAAACATTAGGAGTACCTTTCTTTTTAAAAAAAAATTTGGCCTGACAAGCTCTGGGTGTTTTCATATTGCCTTTTCATATTTCATTCACACCTTGAAGACATCCTGAATGTTATGAATGGTGCAGAGTCAACTGAGTGCTAATTTCTCATTTCTCAGTTTGCCTTCTTCCAAGTGCCTTCGCTAGGATCAGTGCTGATCTACGTTATTTGTCCTGGCAGCCTGAAAGCACTCGCCAACACTTAGCCATGAACTTCAGCACTTGCTGAATATCAGGGCTAGTAACTCAACAGTTTAATACCTGCAAGCTGTTCTGTTTGATAGCCAGTGGTTGAACAATGCACTTATCCTTGTCTTGTCAAATGGAGCACAATCTATATGATACCCTAATTACATTGTTCCAACAAAATATTCTTATTTGTAGCTGCCTGAGGATAGACGGATGAATGAATATAGCAAATACTATTTAATGACTGTTAGAGTGTGGGAATAGGATAGTTGCTACAAAATCCATGTCTGATACTTACTTTTAGTTATGTGCAAAATCAAGCATAACAATCCCTAATAAGAGTCAAAAACTCTTGAAGAAACTTCTACATCATGCTTTTGTTCAAAATTGGAAAATTAGTTTCAAATTCTTCAATGTAAAACTAAAAACTAGTGAAACCAGAAGAAAAAAAACTGTTTAAAAAGTAGTTCAATTGCTCTGTGTGATTTTAAAGTTGTTTCTCCTGTTTAAATTTTTCCTATTTTGCAGTGTATTCAAATTGATTACTATAGTTTGAATTATTGTAATAAGATCAATTTTAATGAAAAAAAGACATTTCATGCTTTTTGCCAGAAAAATAGTTAAATCTCAGTTTTACATCCTCTGGGAGAAGGGAAATCAAAGTTATCATAAGCTCTCATTTTAATTTTTAAAAGTTGTTAGTTTTTCCTTTTGAGAAACTAGAGTCAAATACTGCATTTTTATTTCAGCCAGAAGTACAGTAAAAACAGTGACATATTTTTCTTGAGATATAATTGATTTAGAACTGCAGGATGTGACTGTTTGGAAGGAAAAATAAGAAAGTGTTGCTATTTCACTAGTTATAAAGAGTAAAGAAAGACCATTTTGTATGAAAGTCTCAGAGGGAAATCCAAAGCTAATGAAAATTTCTCAGGTTGCAGTATCATTTTTTTTTGGACTGCCAATATCTCAAACCCTTTACAAGAGATGTGGCAGACAGGAATTGCTCAGTTTATAAACACCCCCTGAGAAGTACTCTTAGGCTAGCCTGGAAAAGGTGAACTAAAATTCTTTCTTTCCTCCTTATGCCTAGGCAGTCTGGCAGAAGAATGTTAACCACTGGTCCCTAGCAGCGTATCCTGATTTCTGATTACTTCTATTAAAGAAAAATCCCGGTTTCATATAGAGTGCAAGATTGTGTGAGAGTACAGAATACCACACCCCATCTTAATAAAAGGTAAGACAATGTTTTTCTGCTGATCTTTTAACACTGTAAGTGGTGTCTTCATTTAATAATTCATTAAGTTGGAGGCAGAAGTGAAAATTCAGATGATAATTGAATACTAAAGTACTTATTTTAACCTGCATGTTCTAACTTACAAACAGAAAAAAATAGTTTTTTCATGTTAAAGAATGCAATGCATGTGTTATTGTACTAAAAACTATGTTTTGTGTATCTTATGTGTATATTTTGGAAAAAAATAAAATAAGTACTGCGCACAGCAAATATTTTCTTTCATTCCAACCACTGAAGTTTATTCTTAGTCACGCAAAGATTTATGTAGTCCTCAGTCTACCAGGGAGCTCTCATTTTGCCAAGACAGATATACAATGTGCTTGTAGGATGCTGCCGCTGGGAATTAGTGCTAAGTAATAGTCCACCATTTAGGCTTTTATCAGAACAGATCTGCACTGTTTTTCTTTCTGCTAGGTTTTAGATTGATTGGTTATTTGTAAAATGGTTGCAACTCTACTTTCTTAGACGCTTCAGTTCTAAAAATTATTGGAAAAAGATGAAAAGAGTTAAAACCTACTCTGCTGTGCAGGGTTTCTCTGAAAGTGGAATGACAGCAGAGGATTTTTTCAATTCAAATTTTTTTTTTCTCTTTTTTGGCCTGGGAAGAAAGTTAGAGTTGCAAATGATAGGTAAGAATTTCTTTCTAGAGCAGCTATTCTGGAATGTGATCCCAGAGCAAATGTGTTCATGAATTACTTCATCTGCTAATGTCCTACTCTACACTGCATTTCTATAAAATTGATTTCAATGTCTATCTAACGTAGAAATGCTGCTTTTGCCTTGGCACAAAAATACATGATTTTGTTATTCAGAGTTATTTATGTGGTTTAGAGAATCTGTCCTGTCTAAACAATATAACTCTCTAAATTGACAAAGACTATTAGCTACCTAAAAGTCCTGCCTTACTTGTGACTGTCGTGCTAATATGTGCATATGAAAGGTGTGTTAGGTGGCAAGAGAATGAATGATAAGCAGATATCATTGACAACTTGTCTGAAATGATCATCTGGAATACAATGGCTTTTGTTAAGAACAAGTCATGGTCATGAGGACATTTTTCTGCTATAAGAACCTACTACACCTCCGCTGAAGGTACACAGGTGTTTTTGAAATACCAGTTGGTGAGGTGTTGTATGTTAATGTATTATGGGTAGGAGATGTTCTTATTTTTTCAAAGCAAGAAGATAGGAAGTGTGCCACTGCTGATAGAAAGTGCTCTGTGAATGCAGGATGCTTCCTACCTGCTCCCTCTAACCTCGTAGTTCCGTGGCGCTTGTGTGTAAGGATTGCAGATTCTGAGCTGTTTCCTTTTAATAGACTTCTATTCTACATGCAAGACAGCAGTTTTCAAATAGCATGTTTCATACTTTACCAAGTAAAATACAATACCCCTTGGCTTAAAATACAAATATTCAAAAAGCAGGCTATGAGAGTGGTGAGTTGTGATATCATCTCCAAATTGGCTAATAAAAATTTCATAAATGAAGTATTCAAGACATACATTTCTATATAGAATTTGCATATAATTTTTTTCCAAGAGAATTAAAGCTAGGGTTTTTTCTGACAGTGTAAACAGTGTTCTTTCATAAACCACCGCCATATCCTGTTGTTAGAATATGCTGCTTTTTACTGCAGAAAACGGGACCAAAACTATCATTTTGCATTTTCTAAGTTAAAATGCTTACAGCTTCACTCTTATTTATTGATGACCCTATCCTGCTTCTCTGGAGGCTTCCATTTTCCTTTAAGGCACACTTTTTGTTTTAATTCTGCAAAAAAAGTGGAAGGATAGGAAAACCTGTCTTATTTTGTGTTCTATTAAAGTTTCTGATTTCATTTGTATCATCCAAAGCTTTTTCTCGTTTATGTTATTAATTTCTTGTTCTCGTTCCTTCTTGCTTTATGTTTACCCAATTCAGATTTCTTTCTTAGAGTAATGAAGATTATGGATACATTTGATTGTGTTCTTTCAGTCACTTTAGTGAATGTGAAAACAACAAGGATTTTATTAAATGAGTCACTGTGCAGTAACTAGCTATGCAAATAATCTATTTCCTTATTTTAATGAAGAGATCCTGCCAAGAAGACAGAGACCTTGGTTTAATCAACATTATGTTGGAGCATTTGGTCATGATTAATTTTTCTAGACTTTTTTGTGTTACACTTGCAATGAATTTTAGTGAGATTTAGAATAAAACTCAATGGAAAAAGCCCCTTGATTTTTAAACCCTCTACATATTATTAATGTGAATGAATCGGTTTTCTTCTCAAATTTAGTATCACAGAACCAGCCAGAACATCTTTCACTGTAAGTGGACTCTGATTTCATGCTCTTCTGCAACTCAGCCTTAGCCTGCTTTTGTGCAGAACATTGTCATGTCCTTATTCTAGCCCAGTACAGGAGTGACCTCATACACCAGACAAAGCTACTCATTTAATCCATGGCTTGCTCTCCTGGTGTCTCTGGCCATGCAGGGCTGGGACCTGAGGTAGTGAGCTGTAGAGCTCAGCTGGGTAGTCCCATGCTTGCACCATGCAGAAAACTCCTCTAAAAAGCTCACCTGTGCTTACTATAGTCACTTCTGCCCACTTCATGGCCTTCCCCAACGTGTGTCCTACTTAGAACGAACCAACTTTGTCTCCTCCATAACTGAAGAAGAGCAACCATGAAGATGACCTGAGGGTTGCAGCAATATGAAGTGATATTCACAGTTCCATGGGAAGTATTTTCTGATATTCAATTGACTAATTAATTCAGAATATCACACTGTCTACAGAACTGCACAGAACTTTGCAGCAGGAGTTGAAAACTTGGGTGGTTAAATCCATCTGCTGATCTTTGTAGGGCAATAATTACCATAAAAATTCTAAAGATTTTGATGATCTGAAAACTATGCTGTAAGCTTCTGGAGGTTGAAAGTGTTGAGTTTTTTAATTATTACTGGCAGGGAAGTGGGAAGGCAGTAGGTAGATCTGTTATAATGTGGAAGCTACACCTGGCATTTTTGGGATCTCCAAGAGAGCCTGGAGAGAGTGAAGTGAGTGGCACAAGACTCTACAGAAATTTCCTCTGAAGGGTAATACTGTCATATTGAAAACAGAGTTATTCATCACCTTGCTTTGAAGTAATAGTAAAACAACTAATAAATAAAACAACAAATGAACAAAAGAAGTTGCAGTGTCACATTTGTAATGTTTCTTAAGCCTCCCTATATATAGGTTAACTAGTTAACTTTTGCATCTGCTCTGTTGCTCCAGGAAGCTACCCAGTATGCAAAAACTTGTCTTGGTAATTTTGTAAAAATAGTTTTTTCTGGTTTTACTTCCCTTGGACAGGATGGATGGTATATCTATGTTAAAATCAGAGCAGTATTTATATTCAGCCTCGAGATATCTATATGGTTTTTGTATTGTGTTTAGCATAGAGTTTTAGAAAAATGAATATAATAGTTTCTAAGGCAGAGCTCATTTTTGTGAAATGATTTGATTGCAATAGTATTGCTTGTTTCTAATTACATATCTTTCTTTATTTTAATTATTAAGTTATAATTGGAAGTTTTGTTCCTAGTATAGAGTCAGTAGTTCCCAAACAAGATTTCTACGCTCACCAGAAGTATTTTGGAGCAGCCTATACAGCTTATATCTCAAACTGGGGCCCAAACTGTGAAGCTTGACTGGTTCTTGATTTTTTTCAGTAGTTCAAAATTTCCTGTGTCAAGTCAGTTTTTTCACAAGGCCAGGAGCCATGTTTGCAAAATTTAGATCAGTTTCTGTTTGGGTTTATATTTTTGTGATCCTGCTGATGACAGGAGCTTATGCAATTAGTCCAGGTTTAGTTCATTTGTAGGTTATATTCTTTTGATTTTTGCTATGATGAATTCTGAGAGAATATGACTGAAGAGTACTGTGAGCAAAATTATATGAGGCCAAAAGGTGATTTATATTTCCTCTAGTACTTTTAGAACTGGATCAACTAAAGGATTCTCTATAGCTATTTTTTATATGTCTGCCCCTATATTAGAGTTTTAAAGTTCAAATTTGGATCTTAAGAGTACTCAGGAATTCAGGTTTGTAGGTTTGGGACAGGCAAAAATTGACACAAATCCTGATTTGACATTGCTGAAGTGGTATTTGTGTTTGTGATGTCCTGCTTTAAGCATCCAGCAAGGGCTAAATAATCTTAGAAGCCTTAGTTCAGGAAGAGAATCACATGCTTAACTTTAATATGATTTAGTGCTTCCTAGAGCTGGAAGCTCATTATAGCCCTGTGGCTTTAGTGGCTGACTAGGATGGAGAGAGGTAAAGATCTTCAGGAAGTTCTAAAAGGAAAAGACACACATGTAGATATCAGAGCTAATTATGATATGGATTCAGTACTGGCAATGGACTGACTACCTGGTCTGTATTCAAAGATTTAAAATTCCCTGTGGCCTTCCTCCTCTCCATCTGAGTGAATTTCTCAGCTGAAATGCAGCTTGGAAACATAACGAAGCTTTTGAAAAGCTGCCTGTGCATACTTTGTTGTTTTTACATAATGTTTCACCACACTACTTGATCTTCTTGGAGACCTGTGATGGCCTGAACAGGCAGTAGGCAGAGATTTCTTCAAGACAAGGTCCTTCTTCAGCTCTGTCATCTTTATCATTAAATAGATAGGGGAGCTGAATGTTCCTGTCATGGTTGGATAATTGTGGTGGGTTTACCTTGACTGGGTGCCCGGTGCCCACCCCTAGTCCCTCTATCACTCCCCCCGCCCCCCATCAAAACCTCCGTCAGCAAGGCAAGCGGGGAGAGAGTAAGATGGAAAAGGAAAACCCGTGGGTTATGATAAGAAGCAGTTTAATAAACAGCAGAGAAATCAAGGTCGCGCGCACGCGAAGCAAAAGCAACAAAGCCGTTACTCTCTACTTCCCATCCGCAGGCGGTGTCGGGCCTGTCCCGGGAAGCAGGGCTCCAGAACACGTACCGGTTGCTCGGAGGACAAACGTCTTCCCCGAATCCCCCCGTCCTCCTCCCTTTATAGTTGAGCTGACGTCATATAGTATGGAATATCCTATTGGTCAGCTCGGGTCGGCTGTCCGGGTTGTATCCCCTCCCAAATCTTGCCCCCCCACACACACCCCATACCTTTGGTGCTGTGTGGGAGTCATAACAAGGGTGTGTGTTATCAACACCTTCTGGCTTCCAGTCTGTATGGGGAAAATCAGCTCAGACAGACCCACTACAATAATGTTTCCCACTACAGGTTCCTGCTGAGGTTGCTAATTTTTATTGCTATAACTCAAGATAAACCAGTGTCATACAGTGCTGTTTTGTATCTTATTCTTTTTCCATACTGCGTATGTTATTGTCTAAAAGTAAGACTTCTTCCCCCAAAAAAGAATGGTTCTGGAGAAGAAGCAAGAATATGAAAGTTAATGTAATCTATAGGCAAGTTTCACTAAAAAAACTCCTCAAGGCCTTTTAATCTGTTGTTTTAATCTGACCATATGTTTAACAGAAGGACAAATTTTGTAATTTTTAATAGCTATCATTTTTTTAGATCTGGAAGATATAGTATGCCATTATAATATTCCTATGTAATATAGTCAGTAAAATTATCTTTTATTGAGCTCATTAATGTAGTTTGTTACTTCTTGGTGAAACTTAAAGTATGGAAAACATTCGACTATATGTAATTTGAAGAAAATAATTTTCTGTAAAAGGGTTTCCATGTACTTCTACAGCATCCAGGTATTTAATGCAGTGCACTGTACTATCATACTGTTTAATACCATTAAACTGTTTAATATAGTTTTCATGTATGATACTACTTACTTATTGTGTTAAATAGAAATACTGGAAATATTATTTAAAGTATTTATTATATAAATATGTAATACTTTTAGTTGTTTCCATTAGTGATCAAAGGAAGGCATACAGAGAGTAAGATGGAAAACGTGTTCTGCACAATGTGACTTTCTTATTACAGGGCTCTGTGATTCCATGGAGGTGTAGCTTACTGATGCTGGTGCATTTTGTTATGAAGCACAGCTATGATTTTCACATATTAAAGATTTCATAATGTAATGAGTGTTGTGCCCTCACAGTACTGCTATTGCATAGTTCTAAAGCAGCCTAATGTCTAAGACATTTTACTACATGATTTAAATGATTTAAAAATAAGGGAAGCTTAACTTTGTGTTTGATTTCAAAGTCTCAGTGTGTTGTGCTATACTTCTTGTTTCAGTAACATTTGAAAAAAAACCCCAAAACAAAAACACCC
>VYZX01014734.1:13797-58681 GCA_013401335.1 Brachypteracias leptosomus
CTGCTGAGGTTGCTAATTTTTATTGCTATAACTCAAGATAAACCAGTGTCATACAGTGCTGTTTTGTATCTTATTCTTTTTCCATACTGCGTATGTTATTGTCTAAAAGTAAGACTTCTTCCCCCAAAAAAGAATGGTTCTGGAGAAGAAGCAAGAATATGAAAGTTAATGTAATCTATAGGCAAGTTTCACTAAAAAAACTCCTCAAGGCCTTTTAATCTGTTGTTTTAATCTGACCATATGTTTAACAGAAGGACAAATTTTGTAATTTTTAATAGCTATCATTTTTTTAGATCTGGAAGATATAGTATGCCATTATAATATTCCTATGTAATATAGTCAGTAAAATTATCTTTTATTGAGCTCATTAATGTAGTTTGTTACTTCTTGGTGAAACTTAAAGTATGGAAAACATTCGACTATATGTAATTTGAAGAAAATAATTTTCTGTAAAAGGGTTTCCATGTACTTCTACAGCATCCAGGTATTTAATGCAGTGCACTGTACTATCATACTGTTTAATACCATTAAACTGTTTAATATAGTTTTCATGTATGATACTACTTACTTATTGTGTTAAATAGAAATACTGGAAATATTATTTAAAGTATTTATTATATAAATATGTAATACTTTTAGTTGTTTCCATTAGTGATCAAAGGAAGGCATACAGAGAGTAAGATGGAAAACGTGTTCTGCACAATGTGACTTTCTTATTACAGGGCTCTGTGATTCCATGGAGGTGTAGCTTACTGATGCTGGTGCATTTTGTTATGAAGCACAGCTATGATTTTCACATATTAAAGATTTCATAATGTAATGAGTGTTGTGCCCTCACAGTACTGCTATTGCATAGTTCTAAAGCAGCCTAATGTCTAAGACATTTTACTACATGATTTAAATGATTTAAAAATAAGGGAAGCTTAACTTTGTGTTTGATTTCAAAGTCTCAGTGTGTTGTGCTATACTTCTTGTTTCAGTAACATTTGAAAAAAAACCCCAAAACAAAAACACCCACAAAAAAACATGGCTACAGCTGAAAGCGATTCTAACCAAAATGTTCACTCTGAGGTACTGGGTACTGATGATTCAGGTATTGTAAAAACAAACTGGGTTTTCGGTTGTATGTTAAAGAGACAGAACACATTTTCATTTTATTTACAGAGGAAGCTCCCTCCTTCCTCATAAATTACTGCAAAAAATCAGTTTATGCCTGTGCCTCAAAATTGTAGGGTTGACTGAGCTGGTCTTGCAGTTCCTTTTTACTGCAGATGGATCTCCCAGTGTCTTTTTTACATGGTCTGGAGCATGCTTAGGCTAGCAAGATCCAAATATGAGTGTAGGAAGTCTTAAGTTACAGGGTTTTACAGCAGGATTTGATTTGATGTCTTCTTCCTTGCTTCTCTTTTTTTTTTTTCTTTTTATTATTTTGAGCTGTAGCAATGTTCAGCTTAATTCTAGTATTTTGTGAAAAAGAAAGAACCCTAGAAACTAGCTCTAAGAAGCAATATTGTATTACATTTTTTTTGTCTTTCCTCTTTTAAGTTAATTTCATTATATTTCTGAGTATCTTGTCAAGGTGAAAGTTCTTGCACTTCATTTATGCCTCCAGTTTAATATATTTACTGAGAAACTTTTCCTGATACTGAATCTGAATTTTGTCTGGAAACATTTTGTCCTAGAAAACACTTACAGGCTCCTAATCAACCCTGTTCCTTCCATTGTTTTATAGTCACACAGCAAAGTGAGTCCTGAAAGAGAAAACTATATTTAAGGATTCAAAATACAATATTTTCTGTTTCCAAACTTAAGGGATTTCCTCTCTTAAGCTATAAAAAGAAAGCTACCATAAGGAAATCTCCAGTGATGGAAACATAGAAAGGAATTACAGAAAAATGGATCATAAAGAAAATGACTCTTTTAGTTTCTAGTTCAGGAAGTTGCTTAAGGATAAATTAGTGTTGAGGTTTTGGTGTCATAGTTGCATACATCATTAGTGAAAACAATACCATCTGTATATTTTACATCTTCTGAGGTGTTATTAAATAGTCTGAAGACATCTTACTTATTTTCTCTAGTCATATTCCCAGATGCCCCCATGGAAACTAACACCTGTCCAAGGAAGCTGGCCCAGCAATTTTAAAATTTTCAGGCCAAATAATACATTTTAAAAGTTTGTCACGTGAAAATGAAAGGCACTCATCATTACATATAGTTTAATAACTTGTAATTCATATGAAGTACCTAAGGGAAATTTTATATAGCCTTTGTGATGTCTATACAAAGCTGTCAGTGGACAAGCCTACAACTCAGTTAAAGGAGTATGAATCTGTATGAATGAAGAGATACTGAACTTTCTTATGGAAATCTTACTTCTAAAAAGCATAAAACATTTTCTAAGAAGATTGAAATGCCTCTTAATCTGAAAAAAACCTGACCTGTGTTGAGCACTCGTTACAGAAGCAGAAGTTAACAGTGCTTTCTCTGGCTTTAAAGATCTGTATGTCAACTAACTAAAGGCAAGACGAGCAAGATCATCCAAGATCATTCCACAAATGTTGTTTATCATATTAGTGCAACACAACAGACCCAGACTACTCACCTTTCTTATGAGTGCTTGACTCTGTTGGTGGCAGCAGGGTTTATAAACAGTAGAAAGACTTTTGGGTGAAAGACTTTGTTGTTTGTATTAAAATGGATGGTTAAGCTAATTATGGAATGGGACTGGGGATTTTTAGATAGGTGCACTAAATGCCAATTTCTCCTTATGTTTTTAAGAAGCTTGGTAGAAATGTGCAGTGGTAGCGCTTAAAAGTTAAAATACTTCTGAAAGTTGTCATCAGAAAAGTCATCATACAAGCTCACGAACTGCCAGTTTTCTGCTACTATCATGACCTTGACTTCAGAAATTCCAAAATCCATGAGGGCAGTGATTTTAATCTTTATTTAGAATTCTCATGTAGCTAATCTTGTCTAAATCCTCTCTGCTTTCTTATTTTCCTCCCCTCACTTTTCCTTCTGTCAGCCCTTTGTTCTTCATCAGTTTGCCTTAAAAGCCCAGGGTGGGTGAGTCAGTGATTCCAATCAGTATCTGCTTAGATACCAACTCCCTTTTAGGGACAGCAATATCATGCTTTAGCTCAGTAGGAAGTCATGCTTTTTGAGCAATAGTGACATCTAGGACTTTTTTTTGTTAGATACTGACTGCTGCCCTTCTCTCTGTTTCAGAAAAGCATGGTCTCTGGAATAATCTTTAAAAAAAACCCAGCAACTCATCTTTTGGCTGCACAGACATTAGCAGTCCAATGAAGATTCAGACTGGTTTAATCTTGTGTTGAAACCTCATTTTCCTTTCTTTCCTGCCTCCCACCAGTCCTCTCCTCCTCCACACTCCCAAGGAACCCCTAACACTGGCACTACCAGACCATGTGGCACTGAGTTTTGCTTTAGCGTGACTTGACAGTTTGGTGGGAAGCTAATACCGTAACTCTCCCTTGGCTGAATAAAGAAGAGACTGTACGTATCTGGAATAAGAAAGGCAGTAAAGCGAAAATACCTGGTGAGAAGGAGCTCTTTCATGCTGTCACAATAGCAGTACCCGAGTGCTTGAGCAGGCACAAGATGCTTCTGGAGCATCATAAATGCCACATTTGCTCCATGCTCTGGAGCTGCAACCACACACTCAGATTAGATGTCTCACTTGGAGGGGGTGATGAGGGAGGGTCCATTTTTCTCCCTCCTTAATTCTCTCTTCATCTGTAAAGCCAGGAGAAAGCTGGAAGGGTAACACGTGATGGCTGCTGTTCTGTGTTCACTTTTTCTAATTGGCTAAAGTACTGAAAATGTTTCTGTCTCTTTAAAATGGTGTGGTATTTTGTGCTGTGACTATTACTAAACGTGAAGTTATTTGAGTGAACAGAATAACTTCATGTGTGTTGAGGTGTGAGGTGACCTCATTATTTCTAAATCTGTTCCTGCTTTGTAGCACTTCTTGTTCAGCTCTACTCTTTCAGCTGCTCGAGTGTTTTTATTTCTGCTCTGATTGTGTAACATTATTTTGAACTGTCAAAATAACAACAACATAAGTTGCTTATTTAGCCAACCTTGGAGAAATTTAGCTGCTTATAGATAAGACAATAACAGAGCAAGATTAAACAAGATTTGTGGCTTAATAAGATATGCAACATCTGCCAGGTTTTACTTTGGCGCAAGAATGTTGATTAATACAAGAGATGCTTCTTTCCAACCAAGAATTCTGGTAAAGACATTGAAAATCATGATTCTGTTTTTGCTTGCATGAAGTCAGGGCTTCAGAGAGGCATTGTATTGAAAATTCTGGTAACCAAATTGGCATTCCCTGCCTGCCTTCAGAGGAGCATGTTGTGGGGAGCGCTGGTAGGCACTCTGTAATCACTGCTCGCTCCAGGGCAGACATGAACATCCCTGGGGAGACACCACTTCTTTTGACCCTTTGTGGCTTTGCTGCTGCTGAAGACCATGCTGTTGGGACTGTTTATCTAAAAATGGGGCACCTGTCCACTCACAAGGAAATGAAAAAATTATTTCACAAAGTTCACTCAGTAAGCACCAGGCAGCCTTGCTGGTCAATACTAAGTAGAGTTTGAAGAAGCAGATAAGAGGTGGATGACTGTATATACCATTGCAAAAAACATATATTGTCAAATTTCTTATGCTAATATGAGAGGTTTTCCATTTGGACCTCCAGCATTTAAGGGACAAATGAGAGACAAGAGTCCAACAACGTTGCCTGAAAGCTCTCTTTGTTGCCTCCTGACTAGTTCCTGTGGGACATGTTTTGTCTAAATAATGTATCCCATCTTTTGTATCATTAACCACCCTTCAGAAACTTCCTAGCTTCCAGTGAGTGGTTTTTGCCTGGTTCATTGTCTGCTTCTCTCTGTTACTTGATTTCTTTCAACTAACTTCAATGATCTCCACTGACTGCATGTAGCTTGGAGCACCTGAGTTGGTAATCTGTGGGGTTTTTAACCAGCAGGTAAGTTTTCTGATCAAACGTGTTTTCTGAGCTAAGGGTCTAGTGCCTGTACCGAATCTATGGTTGCATTAATAACCTCCAGGATCTATAATTACATATGACAAGGTTTTATCAATCCCACTGCTTCGGTTTCCTGTTGCATCCAAAATAGGTCATGATGAAATACAAAGTCAGCTAAGCTGGCAAGAGGGGGCAAAAATTTCAGTTTGGCAGCACTGCCAATTCAGTGATGTGAATTATTTAATTACTCTCTGCAGAAGAAAATGTAAAAACAGAACACCCCATGTGCCTAAAGTTATTTTTTTACATGAACTGGAGTCGTTTGGGGAATAACTAGGACTTTTAAAATGTCTACTGCGTTACACTCTTCAAGTATCAAAACCTGCTTTCATGTAAGTCAATTAAAAGAAAAACCTCTTTAAACTTTGATTGCACAGAGTTTACTTTTGTCACTTCACTTTTTAATCCTCTTTCATTTAATGGTTTGATGTGTGAGAAAAGCCTGTGTTTCAGTTTTAATCCCTGCGTAAACAGGAAAAGGCTGTGGCACTGGTAACAATAATGAGATAAAGCTGATATTAGGAAGTTATAGGGAGAGTGGTTTCTACCTCTTTGTTGCAGGATTGTCCATCACTTGCCTTCATACCTGTTGTATGAGTGATGCTGCTCCTCAGCTGCTGTTACAAAAGTCCTTCGATAACCTTCTGTGATGATTAAATACTGCTAATTGTCCTTAGCTAGGAGATTGTTTCATTGTCATTCATGCATCTCCAACTTTGATGCTAGATTAGGTAGTTCCTCTAACAGGCACCTCTTGACACCTATGCTTTTCAATATTGTAATGTTCATCTGTTGGTTTCCAAGATGGACCTCAGTCATGGGGTTTGAAGTGATAAAACTGCAAAGGACTTGGTTCTGAGACCTGAGTCTGTTTAGCCTGGAGAAGAGAAGAATGAGATGGGATTTTATCCATGCTTATAAATATGTAAAGAGTGGGTGGGAAGAGGATGGGGCCAGTCTCTCAGTGGTGCCCAGTGACAGGACAAGGGGCCATGGGCACAAACTAGCACACAGGAAGTTGCACCTAAACATAAGGAAAAACTTCCTTACTGTGAGGGTGATGGAGCACTGAACAGGCTGCCCAGAGGGGTTGTGGAGTCTCCTTCTCTGGAGATATTTCTCTGGAGATATTCAAAACCTGCCTGGACACGTTCCTGTGCAACCCGCTCTAGGTGAACCTGCTTTGGCAGCAGGTTTGGACTAGATGATCCCCAGAGGCCCCTTCCAACCCCTGCCATTCTGTAATTCTGTGACTTGAATAGCTGCAGAATGTGCCCCAGGGAGTGACCATAGCTGTGGTCTGCAGAGTGTTTGCTCAGGGAGTCACACAGAACCTTTCTGGTGACCCTGAGTCTTATTGTAATCTGTCATGGTCTTAATTAATCCTGGCTTGCTGGCTATTAGGAGGGATGCTACATCTAGTGTAGTGCTATGGAAGGAAGACTTGAAGGGGCTGGGTGATTTATTTGCTGCAGGGAATTTTGGTCTGTCAGCTGCTGTAGTGGAGGAAGCAGCCCTTTTAGATGGGTCAAAAAGCCATGCATTTTTTCAGATCAGAGTAGAACCTTTCTATTCTTTTTCTTCTTTTTTTTTTTAGTCTCTTTTTAATTAAAAATTAAATTGGGTGAAAGTCATTTTCTTGGCTCCTGAGAATGTTTCATTAATGAAATAAAATGTGTCCCTAAAGAAAGAAGTTGCTAAAGTCGTAATTAAACCTAAGTCTTGATGTATCTACCAAAAAAACTGTAGTGAGATACCTCAGAAGCAAGAGAGACAGGAGAATATTACTACTCTCAAGCTTTTTATTTTATTTTCTCTCACATTCAGTTCAACCTCATTTGCCTGCGTTTTGGGGAAATGATTCTGTATATCTGTATTTTCCGTGCTTAGCAAAATGAGGCCACTAAACACTGTGGGATTCTTCAATGTTTCTCCAAATAAACTATTTTTTTAGTTGACTTGACAGAGGGAGATTTAAGAAATCAGATATTATTGAATGCAGTGTGTACAATAGATTAATTAAGATTTTTTTTCTTTGTTAAAGGCTTTCCCTTACTGTCTTCAAGAGTCTCTGTGATTGATCTGCAAGTGCTAAGGACCTCTGTTTAAACCAGATGATAATGATCAATTTATTTGGTTTTGCATTAGGAAAGTACAATCTTTCTCTAGATCTTGAGTTCTGTGAGAAGCACTTTTTGGTCTAAACACCTTTGGGATCTAAGACCTAAGCATAGCCACTTGTTGCTGATCTTTGCGTAAAACTTGTAAGACATGATTTTGAACAAACATCGTGCAAGAATTGAAAAGACAGCATTAAAACATGAATTTCCTGTGGAGGATTTTACTGTACTGCCTGGTTCCTGGGAGATTTGAAAATTAGAGCACCCATGTAAATGCCAAACTACAGATCTGGGAGCCTAGCTTTACAGGATATCTTTTCCCTTAAATCCTGGTTGCAAAGATCCATTCGTGAAAGACTGGCACCTGTGCTAAAGGAGCAACTAGAGCCATGAGAAGTTTTATGCAGAGCACAGAAACGTACTGTAGTAGGCTTTGGCTCAGCCTGTGTTGACTGAGAACTGCATAATGAAGTCTTTTTTAGGTTTTATGTTCAAAAATTTCTTGCTTCCTAAAAGGGATTTGAATCACTGTTGCTTCTTTAATGGCAATAATATAGACTGCTTAATGCTTGCCTCCATTTCATGGTACTATAGACTGCTTCAAAAAATACTAGTGTCTGCCCAATTTTTCTTGGAAAAAGCAGCCTCCATATTTCATGATAGTTATTGACATTAAGCTGTTTTTGTAAAGGTGAAGACAAAGGTGATAATATAATGACAGGATTTTTCCAACTTTTAGAAAACCACTGCAGTTATTCATAACACCTATGAAGTGTTGCCTATATCCCAGGTATACCTTATTGCTCTTGTGGAAAAGGTAAGCTATTTTTGACTTTGTATCTGTGGAAACTGGGCAAAAAGCAGTTATATAAACTAAAGTACCAAATGAATATTGTGTGAAAGATCAGTCAGGAGGTCTTAGCTATCAATCTGAAATCACCTTGGCTCTTGCTAGTTAAAACCTCCCTTAACATTTTCCACAGGGAGAGTGCTAAATAGAAACAGAGTGCTGTAATACATGCTCAGCTTGATTTATGAGGCTGTTCCTACAAACTTCCTATCATGTTACAGTATGTTCTTCAGAGCTCTCAAAAACAGCAACAAAAAAAGCCAAACAAACCCTTCTCTTTGGTGATTTCATGGCTTTTGTTTCCTCCTCAGAGAAGATCAAGCCTGGAGTTTCTCTGACTTCGTCTGAAATTGTAGGCATGATCAATTTGTTTAAGAAACCTTGTAAGTACTTGACTGATTCTGTAGATTATGGAGCACATGATGTCTTGTCATTTGAAAGCTCACTGTTAAGTTTTTGTGGCTTAATCTGGAGTACTTTCAGCTGGGGAGATGGCTGAGGGGGGAATGTGCTGTGCTTTGTGTTTTTAAGCAGGAGCTGCTGCTAATGTACGTACTGCTTTTGTCCATTTTTATGGCTGTCGTAATAAACAGCGTTTGTGTGAAGCAGAGTCAAATCCAAACCAAAGAGATTATTCTGGTTTGTGTTCTTGCAGGTAACTCCCTGTGGCATCACTGCGAGCTATCTGCACCACTGTGGGAAACTTGACTCCCCCAGTTTGTGTCACGTCAGATACTGTACTTTACCATACCTTTTAATTGATGACAGTTTGGAATTTATGGATTTAAATTTTTAATTAAATAGAAAAGTATGTGCTTATTTAGGATCATCTGGCTTATTTTTCAAAGTTTTCAAAAAGTTTGCTATTTCTAAAGTTTACTACTGTAGTTCTAATTTCAAAAGATTTTCCTATGTTAGTTGTCGAATATTATCTTTCAGTTGGTCTGACACTAACTTACATGATTCCATTTTTATTTCCTGCATTGAATTTGCAGAGATTATTTGATGAATCCAGAACTTATTTTAGTTAAATGATGTGAATGGACTGAAGCAGTATTAAGTTTATATGTATGTGTAAATACCAAGCATGCTATCAAGCAGTGGTGCTGGATTCATGTAGTGTCCTTCTGTTCACCTCTTCGTTGGTGGGGTTTTGGGGGGCAGATGGGATGTGGGAGGAGGGGTTTGGCCAAAGTGTGTTTGTAATAAACAGGACTTGCTTTTAACAAGAGATGATGGTTAGCATCTTAATATAACAAAAGCTTTAGTCTGTTTTCAGGTTTTCTGATCATATGTCTATTCCAGTTCAGAAGTAAATAGTATCTCTGTTTCCACTGGATTGCATGGTGTTCCACATGAGCTGGTGCTACTGAAAAGGTATTAAGAGTGGAAAAGACTCTCACTTGATTCATTAACAGCCATTCAGGACAAGGCGTGAAGTCTGCCTGTCACTGGTGGTCAGGTCAAGTGCTGTCCCAGGGAAAGAGAGAAGAGGGAATGTAAAAAAGCCTTTACTTCTCAACAAGTTATTTAATTGGCTCTAGTTATAGATTTAAAGGATGGAAATAGTAAGAAGACTTACTTTGCTTGCACTATTGAGGAATTCACGTAGGAAGAAGAGACACAAGTGTTTGAAATACCTGGCTAGCTCTCTGTTGTCATCTGTTAATTCACACAGCCCTTTCATTTTGTTGAGAAAAACAGAGTAGGCTTGAAATATAAAGAAGCTCTTAACTTCCTATGTGAAGTAGTGGGAGTACAGTGTATCCATTCAGACCAAAGAAAAGAATTTAGTTGTGTGAAGTTTTCAGACTTTTTCAGTTTTCTTCTTGTGGGCAACTTCCCCAGTGGCATTGTGGGAAGGAAATTGTTTCTCATGTAGCTTTTACACTTGTGTTAGCTATTACTAGTTAAGCCATAGCTGAGCTGCACATTCCAGACCCAGACTTTCCCAGAATTTGATGCCTGCATTTACTATAGAATTACCACCAAATAAAATGGTGCATCACTGTCTTGTCTTATACAGAGTTTTGTGGTCAATCACTGGATGGTACTGCAGTAAAGACGTAAAAATCCCTGGCAGCCAGCTGTGGGGGATGAGTCTGATTCAATGTTATATGAGTCTTCTCTAAAGTTTCTGTTCTAGGAAACCTGTGTCCATGGACACTTCCTCCTTTAACAGAAAAAGAATTGGCTAAAATATATCTTCTCTGAGGGTACTTGTATTTCGTGGATAGGATTAAAAGTAGAAAGGTAGATAATATCTACAGTTTGCCAGCTTTCTAACTGAGGTGGATGATCACGGTTGTGCATACCTTTGGTGGTCTTAGACACAGAACATGCTTCTGTGCTAGGGCCTTTGTTTAACCTTGGTTTTCAGTCTCTTTTCTATCCTAGTATATGTAATGGCTTCTGAGCTGTCTGTCTTGCAGCAAACTTCCTCTCCTAAAATGGGTAAAGAGCAAATTTTGAAAATATTATGCTATTAAAATCTTGTTGGTAATATCTTACTTGGGATATTTTTTGTTTCTGCTTCCTTAAGAAGTGTACAATTTACGTAAGAAATAAGTATAACTTACTTATGTTACTTCTGCATAAGTATTAACAGAACTCTAAAAAAATAGTAACATGAGCACAGGTGATGTATACATCCACAAGTACTCTAGGTAGGATAGCAATGCATTTTATACAGGGAACATGAAATTTTAATAGCCCATGGATGGAGACAGCCACTAGTTGTCTAACCCGGTCATTTGTAGCGAAGGCATTAATTATCTTTGTTTTGGAAGATTTCTTTCAGAAAAGTTGTAGTGTGTGGTCTGACTGCCTGTACCCCTGGGTCAGGGCTGAATTTCAGATTACCACTCAGCTGCTTGAGCAGACTGACTGGTATTGGCAAAGCAACACTCAGCTAGGTGGAATGCTTGTCTGCACTATCCTTGCCATTAATTTTTCCTAATTACCAAACAACTTACCCTTAATGAGTTGCAATTAATCAGCACCTTTTGCTTTGCTATACATAGAAAATGATACTTTCAGTAAAATGCTTCATGAACTAATTAGAGATCTTGACCTAATGTAGCTGGGAGAGTTCTGTCCTCTAGTTTAATGGTTTCTTATTAAATAGTGAGATTAAAATCTTGTCTTCTTATTCCAAAGATGCAATCTCTTCATCTTCTTCTTCTCCCATGGCAGACTACATTTAATTCTTATTCTGTTTCCTTATTTCAAAGATGCAATCTCTTCATCATCTTCTTCTCCCCGGCAGACTAAATTTAATTCTTATTCTGGAATGCTGTTTCCCTAAAACATGTGTCCTCTTTAGCCTATAGAGCAGAGCACTTGTCCCGTTTTGCAATATAGCCTAAAGCAGGGATGACCAGCTGCTCTGTGGCTACATTTACCCCAGCTGACTACTCAGGTGCTGAAGGATAATGAGAGGCTGATTCAGCAGAGGGTGCTCCAAGTTTCCTGAAGAACAAGTACAAACAAACCTTACCAGTCTGATGGCATGATCCAGAAGGGCAGGGCAGAGAAGAGAGCAGATTCCTGAGAGGCTGCCTTGATGGCTGTGCCTTTGCCCATCAGTTCCTTGAGGTGCTTACAGCCACCTTGCTCTTCCCTGATGTGGATCTTGGAACAAAAATGAAGATGTTTTCAGTTAAAAAAACCAAAGCAAAATAAAGCCCTTTCCCCCTTCAACTCGGGCTCATTCTGCTAGAGGCCAAGTGATGCTGGTAATGACTCTGCATAAATTACACAGGGCTGAGGTCTCCGGAGCTGCTGCTTGAGTTCCTATCATGCTGTGAGTAAACAGTTTCCACCATGGCTGCAAAAGGTGATGCTGTCTTGGGGAGCGTTTGTTTCACAAGAGGTTCTGAGGGTCTTTCCATGGGCAGGTTTTGTGGCAGACAGTGTAAATAAACATTTGAAAATGCAGGAAAGTAACATGAACTGTCTACTTCTCGTCCTTTGAGATGTAAAGTCTTGCACAAATTTTCAGAGCCATCCTTTCTGCCCACTTTTTTGGTCCTGGTTAAATTTCATATCCTTTTGTTAAGAGGCTTTTTGCCTCCTTTATAGTGACGTGAAGCGCAGGTGGTGTCCATGTGGGAACAGGCTGCCATAAGTGCTGTCAGGCTGAAACATGGTAGGCAGCAAGGCTTGGAGCTGGGTACCTGTTGCATGGATGAACATGGCAACAAGGCATCTCAAAGAGGAACGGTTACAGGTAGATAACCCATTCCAGCTTCTGTCCAGTCTCCCCTTCCACTTCATTCTGAATGTTTTATTTAAACTGGGGAAAACACTTCCCTCTGCTTTTGAAAGAACTTGGTAAAAATATTATTATACTTTTAAAAGGTGTTCAAATACTTTTTGCTGCAAAGTAGTGAAATCTCACTGCTCTCTTATTTTCTGTTGTTTGATTAAGTGGTTATCTAGATGCTATCTGCGTTGCCTTACCACTATTGGAGTTTTAGGATACAATGTGGCTTATGACCTTACAGGAGTCCGTTTACCAAGATCAGGTATACATATTCTAGTCACGTGCTTGACTGTGGCACCTGTCATAGCCAGCAGCTGCGCTTCTTTTAATGAATGTACATCTATAATGGCAGGAAGCTGTATGT
Source organism: Brachypteracias leptosomus (assembly GCA_013401335.1). Taxonomy (NCBI): domain Eukaryota; kingdom Metazoa; phylum Chordata; class Aves; order Coraciiformes; family Brachypteraciidae; genus Brachypteracias; species Brachypteracias leptosomus. The sequence continues at coordinate 26,476 of VYZX01014734.1, forward strand.
ATTATTTCCAGGTTTGTTTTTTTTTTCCTCTGAACTGCAATATGTAAGTACATTATAAGTTTCATGTACAGGAGCATTAGGATCTGTGCTTGTCTTCATTTAGCTTTTGTTGGAAAGTTAATAAACCAGTGGATTCTCAGGTGGTACAGCAGATTAGCTGTCATTAGTTATTTTTCAGTTTGCAGTCTGAAATACTTAAACCTCTTTGTGTGAGTCAGGCAGCCAGGGAGCAGATACATGTGTTAACTGTGACTAAAACAGATAGAATTGCATTTGCTCAGAGTAATGCTTTCTGCAAAGAAATTATGAACAATCCATATCCTGGCATATATGTAATCTCTCTATTATCAAGTAGAGACATATCTGATAAAGCAAAGCAGAGTGAAGATTTGGAGAATCTCCTATTCTGTACTGATGTGGTGCAGTTGTGCATTTTACAGTTTCCGTTTTACAATGGAAAAGAAGGACAAGGAAAAAGAGGGAGTGGTATTTCTCTTGCAATTTGGACATACCTTCTGGTGGAAAAATCCTGGGGAAAATACTGCTCTGCGTTGGCCTTGCAATGTGTTCCTACCCTACAACTGGCAACTGGCATTTTTCTTTCTCCCATGTGATATGTAAGACTTGGTTTTAAAAAGTGAAGAAGAGGGGTGGGAGAAGTCTGAGCTTAACTTGTATGTTGTGCAAAGTTACCTTCATGTAACTGACAGTGCTGTCATTTTGTGTACCTAAATTAAGTGATTCTTTCCTTTGGCTGGCCTGGGTGGGTGTTACTGCGCATATGGCTTTTGGGCTTTAGCTCTGCTGTTTAAAGAAGTATCAAGATTAGCACAGTCACTTATGAGCATCAGGATTTTTCTTAAAATGCAGTAGAAACCTGGTATGGGGATCTGACCCAGAGGGCCAACACAGAGCACTGGAATGACTGTTCTCTTCACCTAGGACTTTTGGCTATAAATTAATTGTTAATTTTCCCCTTCTGCATGCCATGATTAAGAAAGATTGCTCACAGCAAAAGCAACAAGTACTGTTGTTTCCATACTCACACTTGACAAATCTTTCAGAAAGGATCATGTGAGGAAGGCTTCAAGAAGTGCAGCCTGGATTTGCTTTGAGATGCCTTACAGTATCTCAGCTTCAGAATGCATCGAGGAGAGAGATGTGGGCATCTCTTGAGGCTAGTTAGTCACCTGATAGAAACCGATCATTTTTATGAACTTTTCCTTTGGCTTTTTTATTATTTTTGTACCCTTACAATTCTTTCAAACTTGCATGTGCTGCTGTAACCCTGGATGATGCTTTATAGAGATGGAAAAATACTGTTTCAGCTACTCAATGCTTGGAGTCTAGGTAAATTAATCACTTCTACTTGCCTTGTATCTGTTCTTAAAACTAAATGAGTACTAACCTCTCTCCTCTGACCCCCTCCTTCTCCCCATTTTCTCTTTACAATTTCTTCTCCAGTGATTGCTCTTGAGCCTTGAGTTTTACAAGTAGAGCAGAGAGATCAGGTGAAGATGTGTTTATGCAGGATGGCAGGAAGCTTATGGTGTCAGAGAAAGAGGTAACAATGGGAGCTAAATACAGTTTGGTCAGCATGGGCTTCCCCTGAATCTCATTGTGAACTTCCCCTAACTGGATAGGCAGGGTACCAGTTCCTTTATCAAGCTGCTTGTATGTCCTTCAGCACTTGGGAAACAAGTGTTTAGAGCTGTTGAAATGGATTCCCACTCCCGTCCGCGCTTGACAGTCAGATGCTGGCATTAATCAGTACCAGGAACAGAATTTCTGTTTCTTGCACTTGTCACTGTACTGTAAAAGCTGGAGGGTACCTGATCTGCTAGAAGGCACCCTGTACAAGTGACATTTTCTGGAATGATGCTGTATCAGGAGACAGACATTGTGCTTGGCTGGTCCCCTGGGCTTTTATGGCTGCTGTAGCCCCTCAGAGTACAACAGACACAGCTTGCACTCTCAGTGTCCTTCCAAGGCTTGTAAACTGCATACTTGAATATTTTTCGCTCTAGGGTCCATGTTGATGTCATTTCCTAGAATCTGCAGTGCATTAATTTCCCTTGGTGGTAGTTATGTTTAACCGTCCTCACTAGCACAAGAAATCTCATGCTTTGCCTGGCCACCTGAGTCTCCTACATTCTCTTTTATTCTGGGACATAGTAAATGGTAAATAAATTCCAGTGTGGGCAGGCGATGTTGGAGAGAAAGCACCATCTCCTTTCTCAGTGAAGTTTAATCATGTCCAACTTGTGTGGCTAAATTGGATGTATTTCACCAGTTTAGTGGTGATAATGCTTTGTAATCTCAGCACAGTGAGAACGTGTGTGATTAGTGTGATCAGTCACATCCTGGCCTGGCAAATCCTCGCCTGGAACTGAAACAGCATAAAAATAGGAAATAGATTTTTTCTCTTTGTTCCCACTGCCTAAAGGAAAGATGATGTTTAAAAAGGAAATGTCTGGCTGTCCTGGTTCAGGTATAGAAAGACTTTTCATTTGTACAAAGATTTCCTTATATTTGAATTATTTTAGATATTTTTCAAATGTTGAGGTTTATAAATGCTTGAATATCATCTCTTTATGTCTGCTTCTCTTCTCTTCAAATTTGCCTCTGCATGAGTAATTAATTTTCTTCTATAATCATATACTAGAACAGAGAGTGGGAGATTTCACTTAGCATCACAGTAGTAGCTTGGTTTTTTCCATTTTGATGGTACAGATCTTATGAAGAACCCTTTCTTGGTATTTTTATTTGTAGTGTTCATGCAGATATCTTACTTGGCTGACATTTGATATAGCACTGCTTCAACTTATTAGTGTTTTGTGTTAATAAATACACTCAGTGTTAGCCAAATAATTTTGATGACAAAATAAATCTATTTGAGTATTTTATGAAGTAAATGTTGTTAGTTTTGCAGAGATCAGAAGAAAAATATTCAAGAGGTTTTGTTTTCTTAGATATTTATTGGTAAGTCTAAACTGTAAAATTTCATCTGATTTCTCTGAGTTTTCCAGTCAATACGTGTTTCAAGTGATACTCTGTTTCTCTGTTTTGATTCTGGAAAACAAAGGCAAACTGATCACCTCAGTTCTTCCATTGCCTCCTAATAGCAAGAGCTCCACTAAAAAAATATACAATTCATATTGGTTTTGGTATGACGCTGATGACAAGCTGAGGAATTGAGTCAATTTTAAGCTCCATTTCTAAAGCCGATCTAGCATTTGAGAACATTGCCAGAACTTCAACCCAAAGACTTAGTCCTCTTCCCATCACAATAGTGTCTTATGCACATCTTATGTCATTGCTTGACCTGGGTGGTGAAGGCAACCCAGGCTGAGGGCTCTGGTGCAGTTGTGGAAAAGCAGTTACGAGTTTCCTGTCCTGTCTTTGACTCAACTCTGTGAAAAAGTTGCTCAAGATTTGCCTTTGTGGCTCAGCCTGTTGTCTGCTTGCCAGAGAGTGGCTTAATAAATATGAGTGACTAGTTAAGGCCTATAAAATGCTTTGAAGTTTGAAATACAATACTAGTATAATTAGTGATTAATACTAATGATCTATTATGCATTTAACTGCTCAGAATCCTGTTACTGAAATTGCTGGTAACAGTGCTGGTTAAGTACTGGCTCAGGTGGAACTTTTCTCTTGATAGCATTCAAGTCAATGCTGAGTTACCAATTTCATCCTTAAGATGATAGTAATCTGTGTTACAGAAATTGGCAATGTCAGAAAAAGGTGTAAATGGCCATCTCTCCTTGGCATTCAGAAGTCACTAAGGTGCCACTGCTGACTGGAGCAGTGTGTCACCAGGGGAGGTAGAAGCGCATTAGATTGCTGTTCTCTGGACAGCATGGAGGGGAGGCTGTGATGCTGAAGTTGTGGAGGAACAGGAGGAGCTGTAAGCTGCACGTGAGTAGAGGACAAGCCTCTCTGACCTGCAGTGAAGATCTACCCAGGTCTGGCATATTTCAGGATTCTGTGGGTCTGTGGCTGAGTCTCTTGTTTGTGTGTAAATCTTGTCCCTGAACAGAATGGAGAATGTCTCAGTGTCGTGCCTTCCATTGCTGAGGAGGGGGATAATCTGGGCCTGTGTTCATAGTGGAAGCTGCTCAGACACTGAAAGAACAGATTTTGGATATATAGGCAGACTTACAGACTCAGCTGTCCTGAGTCTTAATCTGGCCACAATTAATGTCAATTTGTACAAAGAGGATTTATTTATCAGGAGTAAGTGAGCCTGGAGGAGTGGCTGGGAAAGGTGGATGTGCAGCAGGAAGACAGAGGTGGAGCAATGAGGAGTTGAGGGTGTTTTCCTCTGGCTCTGCATTGCTCCGGGACAAGAGGTGGCTCCTTGTAGGAGCACAGTGTTATCAGGCTTTGGAGGGCAACTCAGACTGTTTCTTCACCCTCTGTGCTGCTGACTAATATTATTTCCCATGATGGTTTTGTTTTATGCCAGTCTGGAAAATGAGAAGCACGATTCCTTCTGACCACCTTGCCCAACAGAATAAGATAGTTGAGGTTTAGCTTTTTTCAGGAAAAAAGCCCCCAAAAACATAAAGAAAAACAAGCAAAACATAAACGTTCCCAAATTCCTACATCTCTTCACTGTGGTTTCCACCATGTAAGCATTCACTTCAATCTTTGGGGTTTTTTTACCAAAATTAGCTGGAGAATTTTTTAATGCCATGGTTCATGCAGCATATTTCTTAAGAAATAGTTTATTTTCTTTACTTTGCTACTCAGCTGTAAACCATAACAGCATGATTTTAATTCTGTGAAATCAGAGGTAGTCATGAGTGTGTTAGTTTTTAGACACGTTCAGCCTGAGTTCAGATTTGACTTGGTTTCCAGGTCACTCAAATACGGGGCTTTTGTGACTCACTGCAAAACTCAGAGATGGTTCTGAGATTTCAAACCCTTAAATTTGGGAAAGGAAAATGGATTTACTGCCTCCTGTTCAGCTTTACCTTTATAAAATTTAATGAGGAAATTATTAAAATAGTGTTTCCACTGCAGTGGTTGGTAATTTGCTGAGGACTAAGCAAATTCATAAAATGAAAATTTGACTCTCTTCATCTGACCTATTTAAAATATTTTATCAATTCATCTGAATTGCAAGGGTAAAATTCATATATATGTTTGTTATTGTAAAAGTATATTAAACTGAAACTGTGAAAAAATAGAAAAAATAGCTTGGAGATTTTCTTTGACACTTGCCAGTCACAATGAATAAAAAAAAAATTTTATGCTGTTTTTCTTCATTAATTGGTTATTATTGTTCTGAGTAATGACACTGTTTTAAAAGTGCTCCATAAATTGCTAGTTTTGTCGCTTGCAGCTGCTATACATATATATCAGTTTGTGTTAGGCAGCAAAAGAAGAAATACTGTATCTGATTTTGCACCTTGAGAAGAAATTTTTATCCAATGAGATTGCCCTTATGTGACATTCACAAAAGAATTTGTTCTGTGTCAAAACACCTCAGAAATTTGTTTTTTCCCTTATAAAAGAAGGAAGAAAATCCAAATCCCAATCAAAAATATAATGGATGTACCTTGATTTATTAGCACCTAGTGATTTATTAGGCAGTTGGCTCTCCACCCCCTTGCTCAGGTAGTAACCTTTATCACTTCCAGGAGCCCTTTCCATGGGATGACATTTACTTCTTTTCTAGCTGCACCACAGTGCTGGCTTAAAATTATCCTGATGGCCAGATCTATCTTCTTGCACATTTCTAGCTCATTAGGACCAAGTTATTAGAAGACTGTGTCAGCAATATGCCCTAAATGAATGAGTTGGTACATAAAACTTCAGTGTTGCCTCTCATTTCTGTTATCCCAGTCCTCCAGCCGTCCAGTCTCTTTGACTCTCCTTTGAGTTCAGGATGCTTCTCAACTTTGTCTTATTGATAGATGTCAGTAGCATACTGTTAGCCTTATCAAGGAAGAGGTTTGGTCTATGAGTTTCACGCTTCCTTCATGAAAATTAACATTTTTTTATGGTAAGCCAGTAGTTTCTGTGAGGATTAAATGCTCCTTTTCTCACTGGTGAAAAAAATGGGAAATAGTATGATCCAAAGATATTGACCAGTGCAATACAGGACTTGTTCTAGGAGCTGGAAGGGGAAAAAAAAAGCAGTTCACATAACACAATCCCCTGTAAGAGTGATCATAGTAATAGTGGTCTCAGTGTAGGATTCTTGTCTGTCAGCAGCTTGTGCCAGCCTTGAGGCGGTATGAATGACTGGCCAGAAGCTGGGGAAGGGCAGCCAGGGAGGTGTTGACTAGTTCAGGTTGTATTCTTTGAACTTTGGACCACTCTGCAGCAGGGCTTCAGACAAGTTGCTTTGCTTTGGGAGGTTTATCCTTCCATCTGCAGCTTGGCCAGTAGTTCAGGTTTTAAATGCTTTCAAGAAGAAAGCATGTAAGAAATGAATCTGCTGAGGGAATTCCATGTTTTGCAGTTTTTTTTCTCTGAGAAGGCAATAATGAGCCAACATTTCTTTACTGCGTTGACCTCAAGTGTTTAATGCAGATCTGGGTACCAAAAGGGTCTTCCATCATGAATAACTTAAGTTAATAAGTTTTTTGTCCTAGTAAAATAAAACTTTCTCCCTTCTGTTACATAATGCATGAATGTTTTGTTGGTGAATCAGAAGCTATTGTGGTTTCTCCCTTTCTGAGAGTCTTGCATGCATCACTGAGCCCAGAGCAATTGTAAGCAGGTTTTATCTTATTTCATATATTCTTCAGTGGAGCCCAGCACCTCAGTAACATCTATTGCATTTACTTAACCCGTTTGCAAATGTCCTTATATGTATGAACTCCACTAGCCGCTGTCACTGTGCTCAAGATGTGTATCCCAAGTTGTTTTAAACCACCTACCTACTCACTGTGCATATGGGGCTTCCCCTCCTGAAGTTGGGAAAGAAGAGAGCTCCCTGACTGTAATAAGGTTTGCTGCTGAAGTTTGTACTGAATTTCTCATACTGTCCTCCCTGCTGGGAGTCCCCACGCTCCCCAGCCTATCCCACACATTCCCAGTATGACTTGCCTACTCTAGGTTTGGCTGTGTTTTTCAGAGAACAGGGTCTTCCCCATCCCAAAGGTGCTGCCCAAAGCTGACAGTAGAATGGATTAGGGAGGCAGGACGTTGCTGTCAAAACGAAGGGTTGGGTGAAGAACATGAGGCTTTCTGACCTCTGGGACCACTCGTTGTGATACTTAATAAAAATAACAGGCACAGAAATACTAAGACTGGCTGGGAAGGCTTTACTTTATAGATGACGTAAAGAGGAAAACAAGAGCTCCAAAAGGAACAGAGCTGAAACTCTTGCCAGAGTAATTAAGACTGAAGAAGTGGATAGGAGCAGTATTTACTTGGCTGTGGTTCTCCTGTTTAGTGTCATCAAAACACTTTAAAACTGTTCTTTACTCCTCCTCTCCATTAATATCTGTTCCTTACTGCTAAAGACCACTGTGCCAGTCCTCCTGCAGCAGAGGTTAAGTCCTTGTTCCTTGAAGTGAGCAGAGGTTAAGTCCTTGTGCCTTGAACTGAGTGAAGTAAGGTTTTACTTCCCCTATTACTTCCTTGTTGTGTCAAGAGAAGTGTTGAAAGAAGTCTTTCCTTACTCTGGATGATAAAGTATGTTATATGATGTTTGAACATTAATAGACTCTATTATGCTGATTCATATGTGTTTTCTAACAGCTGATTATCTCAGCTACATGTGGTTTCTTTGGAAGATAAAGTGTTTGGGAGGAAGAAAGATCACAAAATGGGCTGTTGTTTATGGAAATGTTTTTGCCTGTAGGTGGCAAGGAAAAATAGACATTTCTGGAAAGTAAGGTTGGTTCTTGTTGTGTTATGGATACTTTAGATAGTATTACTGGTTTATATCAGGAATACCTCATCTTCTCTGTGGGACAAGGTTTGCAAGAAATAGTATCTCCTATATGGTCACTTGATACTCTTGGAAAAACAGGCAAGTACTGGCATGCTGTTTTTCCTTTGCTTTGCCTGGGTGTTTCATGAGACTATTGTGGCTTCACCAATATGTCACCTTTGATCCCTCTCAATCTTGTTTTCATGTAATGTTTCTCAGGTATTGATTTTATCTCTGGTCATATTATCTCATCTTATCTCTGTCAGCATGGGACTATTCAAACTGTCTGCTTTATGAGTGTTATGTGCTGTCACTAAACGTCTCACACAGTTGAACTCATTGCTGGGAAGTTACATTATTAAATCTGAGTGTCAGTCTTTTTTTTTGCATCAGTCTTTATTCCCTTTGTGTTATAAGTATTTCCTTGGGCTCTTTGGTGTTTCTGTCTACTTTGTAAATCTGGACTGTCTTTGTTTATCAACTCCAGCTTTCTTTTTAGATACTTACAGAAAAGAGTGCAATGGACTGAGGGCAAGTCATAGAGGCAGAAAATGCCCAGAAACCAACTTTCCCTGTGAAATCTGGCAAACTGCAATAGGTACAGGAGCTCACACTTATTTTAAAACATGGGAACATAGTTAAGAGTCTACCCTCCTCCTCCATGCTCCTGAACAATTTGTTTCCCTTTCCTGGAGAAGCGGAGGCACCTCTCCAGGGACTGCTGCTCCCTGCTCCGAAAACAAATCTATCAGCAATAACAAGCAACTCTGGGGACTTACAGAAATGGATGTACTGAGAATGGGGAGTGAGTGGGAAAGCTGGAGGCAAGCATGGGGAAGCTCTGTGCCCTGTGAGAACAGACAGGGCAGGGCGAAAGCTGGGCAGCTTTTTTGGTGGCGACCTGAAAAGCAAAGAAGTTTGTGCAGATGCATGGCCAACCCAGGGTTCATCAGGGAAGTGCTTATGGTAGTGGCTATCCTGAGTTATTTTAAAAAGAGGATGAATAAGCATACCATTAGCTTAAAATCAAGGTATGTTTTTTTTTATTACTGATACTGGCAATGTACGTCATAAAAACCTTTTTCTGGTGTAGAGATGTGATGAGGTGTCAGTCAACTTATCCACTTGATAGTATTTTTCAGCTCCCTTTTGTACCTCAACTGCTGTATCGTGCCTGCAGCCCAGTAACCCACCTGCCCCCTTCCTGCTATGCAGTCTTAATGCTGCATGCATATGGATTTCCATTCTCTACATTCTTTATAGAAACTCCTATTCAATTTAATAATTGATGCCCTCATTAATCTAGCCTATTACACCATATTTTATAGCCATTAAATTCATTAACAAGGAACATATTCTTTTGGAGACAGCTCCTGTGCAATACCTCATACTACAGACAGGTGCTACATTTCATGTAATGAACAAATGTCTGTGAAATCTCTGCAAATCCCATTGCGAAACTGAGGTTTGAAAAATCTTGGCCACAATAGCTTCAACTTTAAAAAAATCACTATAAATCCCACTTCTGTTTTTCTCCTTGATGATCATCTTTCTACCCACCAGCTCATGCATTTGCTTGGTCAGCTCTGCTTGGAGAGGTCTCTCCCCTCAGGTTTTCTCACCCATGCTACTGTGAGTGCCCCCAGCACCACAGCAAGGAGGAAGAGCTTCAAGGAACCAACACCTTGTTACGTATGTATGTGTCTCCTCTATGATTATGTGAGACTTTCTGTTTCTCTTCTGAAGCTTTATTTGCTTAAATTATTTTTCAGATGTTTCTGGTGGCATTGACATCTCCTCTGTCCCATCCAGTGGTGTAGCCTGCATTATGCCTGTTGTTTGGGATCCATTGCTCGCTCTCTTTCCAATCATTTAAATCTCTTCCCACTGTAAGAGTGGTAGTTAAATCTTTATTTGACCTGTGCTTGTGTTGAGGGTTCTGTGCAGTTTTTGAAAGGCGTCACAGCCTAGAAATCCCAATGGATTTGAGTGACATTTGAGCAGTTTAACAACAAGCTGTCTTATGGAGATTAGTCAGCTGGTGCATTGCTAAGACTTTGCCAGCTGCAGTCCAAAGTCTGTACCTGAATTATCAGCAATAAAGCTCATTGCGCCAGCCTTCATCTTTCTTGAAGAGAACACTAGAGTGAGAGAGAATGTGAGAGGAGTAACTGCTCCTGTCGGTCTCCCCTCTGTCATTGGGAGAGGAGGGACCATGTGCTGCCTTCCTGATACCAATGCTCTCTGCTTTGTTTGGCTCTGTGTTAAGCACTGCATGTCTTTATGCAGCTGACAAATTATATGACAGGTTAAAGATTATTCTAATCTGCTCTTCTGGAATAAGCTGAGAAGGGAGCATTTACCATATGTGCTGTGTTATTCTTGCTAGTGTATCCAACCTTGTTTATCTGTCGCTTTCACACCTCATGTTTTCCTGTGATTCAGACTGATTTACTGTTAACCATTTACAGTGATTTGAACAAGGGAGGCTTGTCAGACAGAGAGGACAAAAAGGTTTAATTGCTGATTTCTCATGTTCTCCTGAGGCTGGATCTGTAGGATTCCCATTTGAGTGATAAGGAGAGAAGCATGCCCATGTAAGCAGACTTGTTTCCTGGCTATCTATCTCAGCAATTGTCCTTGACACAAGCTAGCACCATTGGATGTCCCAACCTTCAGCCTTTCCTATCCCTTTTTTTTTTCTTTCAGCAGATAAAAGGGATGAGTCATGTTTGAGCTCTAGCATCAGAGGCTCGGAAGGCTTTTGTGATATCTTGTTGCATTGCCAATGTTTGGAATCCTTTTTGTACTTGTTACACTGTTACAGGAAGCATTTTACCATGTAGGTGATATCCCACATCTTCCTCCATAAGATCTTGTGAAAAATTTGCATAAATAGACTTTGCTTTAGCAGTCAGGCTTTGCCTTCTAGAAACCTGGAAGAGCCGGCTGCTCCTTATCTCTGCGCTAGCAGGATGGGGAATAGCATGTGCAGCCTGTGCAGGGATGGGTGTTCATTGGTTTTGTAATGAGTCACGAAGCCTAATTTAAGGAGTTCACGCTTAGTAATGTGACAACTGTGATGATGGGATATGGAGCAGGGAAACAGTTAAGGGACACATTAAATCACATGGAGAAAAGCAAATCTTGGCCATGTTGGCTTTCACTCATTATGATGAAATGAAAGCTGTGTTGACCCGTGTTATTTGTTCAACACCTAGATTCACAGTTGTTGAATCAGTACAGTAGATTTAGGGTTGATGAGGTAATTCACAGTTATATTCAAAAAACTGCAAAAGAGGAGGGGACAAGGGTAGTGTGGATGAATGACACAGTGAGAACCTTTTTTAAAAATGCTGTAGTTGAATTGGTTTATGCATTAAATTACATTAACCAGCAAAAATAGCATCACGCAGCCTTCCCTTTCAAAAAGGGCTGAGGAGGCAGGAGAGGTGGGAACTGTGGAAAACCAGCTCTTTTTCACCCAGTCTTGTGTCTGGTACTGATGCATTCTCTCCTGTGTGCTCTACTGTTTGATTTATGAGTTTTTGCAGGCAGGCTCTGAAGTGTGTGAAGGGTTGGGGCAGCTGTGGCTTAGAGCGATAATTTCTCTCGTTCTCTGCATGACTGCCTGCCTGTCTGTTAGGGGTTTTGTATAATAATATATTTCTCTCAAGTCAGAGTTGAACAGCAAGCAATTGGTCTGGCCTGAGATGTGAGTTGGTCAGCTTATGGAAGGCAGAGCTAGGGGACAAGGAGAGTAAACTTCTGTACCCATTTTTCTTCTGCACTGGTAAGACTGCTGCTTCAGTGGCTGTTGTTTTTCTCTTGTGCTCATTGTGGGTCAGCGATTCTAGATCGAGAAGTTCTAATGCTCAGCCTGAATTCCAGGTTCATAATTCAGCTTTTTATCTTCATGCTGCTACTGGGATGCTTTGTTGTCTGAATGAAGTTGCAAAAATGCTGTGTATCTTGACTGCCCAATGAGAAGAATGATACCTGTGTAAACTTCTTGGGGATCTGTAAATGAAATGCAGAATTAATATCTGTTGCGTTTTTGACTTTATATTTTTGATCTATATCATCCATAATCAAGTACAGCTGGATTCATAAACAGTAGCTTTCTTGCTCTTTGCATAAGTTTGATCCCACCCCTGGGTTGAACTCAGGCTCACTGGCACCAGGTTAGTTTGGAAACCACTTGTCACTGGAAGTAGACAGATCATAATGTGCTTGGGCACATTTTCTCTCTCTAAATACCCTGTAGTAATGCCTCCAGCAACTACAAATGGGTGTTACTCACATATATGGCTTAGCCATACATGGCTATAGCAGAGTGGAGTGTAAAACTTGATATGGTATTGAAGAGTACTATTGTACTACAGAAGATTTTTCATGTTTCCTGGTCAAATGTTCCTATGGGGGCCTCTATGTACTTTGCAACCAAACCACTGATTTCTGCTAAGCAGCAGCTCATAGGAAGAGTAGAGCGTGCTGAGGCAGTGTGTATGCACACAGCCTGGGAGAAAAGCACATATAGGGATTTAAATAGCTTATGAAAATATTTGTCAGCAGTACAACATGATGCTTTTCAAAATGGATTATGATAGGATGCTTAAAGCTGTGGTTTGTTTTTCTTTTTTTTTTAAACAGCTTGTTGTAAGTAGATTCAGTGCAAAATTAAGTAGAGGCAGAAAAGAAATTAAGCTCTTTGACAGTTATGATGTTTTAGAAATTCTTTGGAGCATCCTAGCCCTGACAAATGAACCCTTTCTGGGCAATGGTTAACAAGAAATTCTTGGTACTTCCTTTTAGTAGATGTGGGGAAAGTAGTTTGAAGCTGTCTTTATTTTATTCAGTCTTTGGTGGAAAAAAAATATATTTTATTTTCTGGTTAACTTTTTTATTTCTTGTTCCTGTCTTCATGTCTTTTTTGTCTTTTTGCTGTGCTTTTTTTGGTGGAGCTTTTAAAATTTAAGCATCTCAAGGAAGAAATGCTTGGTCAAATTCTGTCCTCAGTCACCTGGGGAAAAAAGTCAGAAAAATTTATTGACTTTGCTGATACAAGGCTGGATGTTTATTGAAGTAACCCACCAGCAAACCAACAGAACTGTATTGTGTTCTCTTTGTTCATTGTAAATTGACTTGTCTAGTTATGAGACTATGTAAATAAAATACAGCTGGTTATTTTCAATTGCTTTTAATTCAAGGTGGAGGATCCAGCACCTGCCAAAGTTGGGTGATCAAAGCAGTATTTGTCTTTTGGTGAAAAGGTCAGAAATGTGATGTAAAGCCTAAAATGAGCCTCAGTGTTGCATTTGGGCTCTGCAAAATTATCCTTTCTCTTCATACAAATATTTGGCCGCAATGACACCTCCAACCAGCTCTTTAAACCCAAGAGCAGATGTTTTAATGCTCTTACCTTTGCTTTGTCAACATGATGCATCAACAGCAAGTTGCAGCCCTGCATTTACATTGCAAGCACCAGGCTGCTTCGGGCTGGTGACTTGCTCTTTGACCTCATTCTTCCTTTGAACCTGCTCCTGCAGTGCGTGCTTGCGAGCCGCGTCCCTCAGCCCTGCGCCTCTTTCTTTTGTAATCTGCAGACAAGAAAAAAGCAGGCAAATTCCAGCCTTTCAAGAAGCTCTTCAGCAAGAGGAAGAAAAGAGAGCCCGTGTCAGACTGCGAGGAAGCCAAACTGAAGCCCAGCCACTCCTTCGGCAACATCTGCAACGGCACCTTCTCCTCCGATGAAGAGCCAAATGGTGGTCTGAGGTAAGTGCACACAGGTCTTCTGCCAGCCCCTGCAAACACAAGGCTTGTTCTCCCTGCTTTTAATGGAATTACATTTAAATTTTGCCTCTGCTGAGTGGTAGCAAGGTGTATGCTGCTTTTTAAGAAGTGTGTGCATCTCTGTCCTTCCTCTGAACATCACGCATGCTGCTGTAGACCCCAGGGTCTTGCTTCTTCCATTACGTTACTTATTGGGTACGTGTGCCAGTCTGCCCAAAAGAATTCCCAGGTTGAAGCAGAAATTAATTTGAATCTGGCTCTGTGATTTAACAGAACCCCATGGCAAACACCTGGGGAGAGGTATTAATGAAATCTGTGTTTTTAAAACTGGGAAAAGGGGAACTTGAACTTGCTGCTACAGATACTTTGTTGCGCACTTTTCCCTGGAAGGTGATATCTTTGGGTCAGGACAGACACATCCTCTTCCAGTCTGCCCTGTACAGTTTTTGCATTTTAACTGGGGATCAACAAACAGGCTCCTTTTATTCTGATCTGCTTTGACTGTAGAGTAGAAAAAGGAAGAGAGTGGAGAGAGGCACCTGGAAATCAGATCATATTCCAGTGACAAGAGAGGATGACAGAAGGATTTTCTGTAGAAATGGTGGAAGAAAGAAACTGTATGAAGTTACCTACTCAGCAATCTCTTACTAGGAACAGAAAAAAAAAACCCAACAAAACAACAACAAACAAAAAATCCAAACCACCAAAAGTGCCCCACCCAACAACAACAAAAAACCAAGAGCAGATGCACAAACTAATTGAGTCAGTAATACTTATTTCACTTTCCAGCTGAAAGTCTCAGAGGTTATTTGACTCCTGCCCAGACACAAACAGTGGTACGGGAACTTGTCTCATTCCTCAACAGTGAAGTGTGGCAGACCCTTGTGACACTGTTAAATGCTTGCATTTTTAAACATAGTAATTTTTCTATTTAATAAAGGCATTAAATGTAAGCCTCTGGTGGATAAATCAAACTGCACAATTTAAATCACAGTAAATGTGAAGGGTCTCACATCTCATCTCAAGTGGAGCATTTCTTTCTGCGCCTGTGATTTGTGAGAGGTTCTTCTGTTTTAGCCTGCTAGAAATACTCAGTCAAAACTCTGTTTTCCCTCTCAGGCTTTATGGTGCGAATGTGGGTGGGATTTGATAGTAATTTTCAGTTTGCAGGTAGTGTTTGCCACGTTACTCATCTTGCAACAAGCATAGATGTTCAGTGCAGTGCATTAGATTGCTTTGGGGAGCTTAGTTTTGCCATCCCCTTTCTGTTTTCAGTGGTATGGCTTCCATCCATTCTATTTTTTTGCCTTTAGTGTAATTTCAAATATTTATGAATTGAATGAAAGGATAGGCTATCTAAGTAAAATAATGTAAGTAGTTGTTTGTAGTTGTCTAGCAGTGAGCACATTGCCATACCTTCTACTATTTGTATTTGCTCTTGTCCATTTGTATATGAATAACTAGTAGTATGTTTATATAACAATCCTGTGTGGTTTCATAAAACCATTTGCTTCAAAGTCTTTAAGAATGTACAGTGATTATATATTTACAAAAGCTTAATACAAATTCTAATTTTCAAGAAAAGTTCAGGGATACTCTCATTCCCTTAACAGAGGTGTATTTCTTCATCAACCTGTAAAGTACATTAATTTGTTATCTGCAGATGTTTCATGTGGACTTTCTGTTTTGTTTTGGGGAGAGGAAGTTATTATTTTGAAAAGATATTAAGGCAGGAAGCTGCTTCAGGAAGGTAGAGACAAGCAAATAAATTACTATAGGCTAAATAAGACATCTGTATTGCTTCCAAGACCTAAGCTAGTATTTCGTTGTGTGCTGTATTGGCTTACAAGCCTGCTCAGAGCTAGTGCCTGAATCTCTAAAGGAGACTGCGCCAACTAGGTGATGCAGACGTACTAGGAGCAATTTAGGTAATGTGCATATGGTGTAGATTGACTAGCTGAGTTGGAAGCAGCCTGAGAGATCTGCCTGTCCATCCTTTCTTACAAGTATTTCCTGGACTCATCAGATGCAAGTAACTCACTTGGTATCCTGATGTATGCACACTTCAACCTATTTATTCATCTGTGTTGTTTTGCGGTTCCCAAGTGGGAGGTTTCCTAATGCAATTTGTCTTGTCCTGCCTTTTGAAAGACTGGAATTATTTTTCCCACTTTTATATTGCCCTTCTTGAGTTTACAAAGATAAAATTGTATAATTCATTAACTTTCTGTCCTAACTGTACAAGCTGGGAGATATAAGTGCTTATTGCAGCACAAGTTAAGTTGCATTTGTGAAGCTTCGCTGAAGTCTACAGAAGTTTCTGTTCTGAGACTGTGATTTGTCACTTTATTATTTTTATTTATATTTGTCTTATTTGTCACAGTTGCCACTAAGCAAGCATTGTGAGGACATACCTGAAAGGGCACCTGTGCAGTGCCCTACAAAAATTTTGTCATTCTAAGTTGATGTGCAGAGGCAGTGAGGAATTAGTTTCTTCTTGTAGAAGGTACAGTAGAGTACCTTTACTAGGGCTGAATGCAATATTTCAAAGGACCTGGAATTAGACCTGTCAGATCTTTAAGACTCAACTGTGACAACATTGATCTTCTTCCAGGGAAAAGTTTCTCAGCAAACATTGAATGTGCCTGTCCATGAAATGGGACCCCTTTATTTGGAAATCCACATCAAGTTCTACATAATCACAGTAAAATTGTTCTCAGGTTACATATGTAAAGTCACGCTTATTACAAAGAAATCCTCTAAAGTTCTTGGCTCTGTCTATATGCTGAGGAAGACTGCCTGTAAAGAAGAAAAGTGAGAGATTTCCTGTTTCATAAACAACTTTGCCCAGTATTTGCTGAACCTTTGTCAGCATGAATTGCTGTTGGGACTGGACCATGAACCACCCAGCTATTGGAGCTGTGCTTAACTGTAAAGTGGTTACTACTCTGTTAATGAATTCAACTTCTTTTCTGCTGGTGGGGACCATGTGCATAAGCAGTATAGATTTTTCAAAGGTATTAGTTCTTTGAAAATGTCTCATTTTAGCAAGCAAAGTTGATATTTGCTATTCAGGTTGTAGCATTGTTGTGCTTGATCGGGTAATTTAGAGAGATTGTGTAATTGCATTGTGTCAATTCAATGAATTTAGAAGCCAAAAGCATTCCCTTGCAAATACGAAGTCTGGTTTCTGACAAGTTTACTAGCAGAACTTCAAAATTGTCTTTCTTTGACAATAGTCCTGACATCTTGCAAGGAAACTTCCATTCTAGAAATGTAAACTAGGCATATACAGAGCTGAAGGAAAATCTTTCAGTACTTTTTGTAATATTTGCCCAGTGTCTGCACTCAAAGACAGGCAGGTATTTTGCACATTCTCATCACTAGGCTATGAGATAAGCAAAATAAGCAATAAACTGTTTATGGACCGAAGTCGGGGCAAGGAGCATGGTGTGTTCCCAAGCTGCATCAGGAGTTTTGTTGCTTGTGACGGGAAGTTTCCAGGGGGAAGCCCCAGGGTGGCAAACCAGGATGCAGTGCCAAAGATGCAGCACATGTCAGCTCATGCATCTGTATGGAGCTGCAAGTTGTGTGAGCAGCTCTCTCCTGGTAAGAACTGAAGTTTCCTGAATTTCTCTGGGCAGGCTAGTGCCAAGAGTGAATCTTTCCGTTTGAAAAAAACAAGGAGGGCTGGGGAGATGGAAAAAAATGCTTTTCATTGTCATCTTGAGAGGCCTTCATTTAATGATTTGCTAAAGTTAATTTTTGTCAGAGGCTGGGTAGGTTGGGCTATTTTACTGGTTTACACATGAGTCCAAATGCCACAGACAGTCTGAGGGTGGAAAGGAGACGGTGGTTTCATACCAGTCATCAGCTTTTATAGTGCAAATGTAGCTTCTCTCTGCTTAAGAGAGTCCAGTAGCAGTGTTGGAAAGAATGTCAGTGCTGAATGGAGGTGGCTTCCATGGGATGGGACACCTGCACAGTTTATTTCCTGATAGATACTTGGCCTTCCTCAAAGTATTTTTAGAGAGGAAATAATGTGATCAGGATTTGATCAGTCATTTGAGTTGTGGTATCAGCAATAATTTCCAGACAGCTGTTGTTGTTTATTTAAGAGGTATTTGACCTGTGAAGCATAAATTTTAATTTTACATTAATTTTGAATTCTGTGCCTGAATGGCCATAAAGGGCACAAGCACAAATTTTCAGGTAGAGAAGCGATAGGAAACGGCTGTCAACATGGCTAAATCACAAACTCCTTAATGGATTGAAATTTGAGAAAGAAGCCTACAAAAAGTGGAACCAAATAATGAATCACAAAGGGATGTAAAAGATAAGGGGAAGTAATTTTATGAATTCTTTAGTGATAGGAGGAGGACTAAGCAAGGAATTGGTCCTCTGTAAACAAGGAGGGAATGAAGGCAGCAAATCATGCCAAGAAAGCCACGGTGTCTCAGTCCCTTTTTAATTTTTCTTCGTACAAAAAAAATGGGGGAAAAAACAGCACTAAGTGTAATTTTGACATTACATCTGGTTTTAGCCCATATAAACTTTATTACTGTGAATGCAGTTTATAGTGGGTTTGTGCACACATGGAAAGCAGGAACATCACAACTTTGAGAGAATATCTATGCCAAATAAAGTGCGGGTGCTTCTGGAGGGTGCAGTTTGGAACCTGTATTCTTGTGGTTGTTTTAACAGAAGTTAAAGAGAGGAGAGGCTTGTTCAGTGCTCAGACATCTTTTCTGTTATTGTTTCCAGCTGAGCATTTATCTCAAAACAAAATTATTAATCTGAGTTTTCTAAACAGTGTGCTGAGCTTGGGAATTTCTGTAGGTATTTGTGGTCTCCTACTCCTCCAGTAGCAGCATATTATATAAGTTGGGTCTAGAAGATGATAAAGTTTATTCACTGTTACTTGTATCTCCATTTCAGTTTCTGAATATTTAATTTTCATTTTACATTTCATGTGAATGAGACCAACTAATCTGTGTCAAATGTGGCCTTAGTTACTAACTGCTGATCAATGGCATTCACTCTTGTTGTCATAGAGACTGGCCTGAAAAATGAATGTAATTATATTTTCCTCATCTCTCAAGTGACTCTTTTATTATTGCTCAGGTAATTACTTGACACATACCTTGAAAGAATATGTGGTGATTGATTAAATAAGGCAAAAAAAACCCCCAGACTGCTCAGTCTCTTTCTTTCTGGACTTCACATTACCTCCTGAACAACCCCAGCCCCTGTTTTGATGGCACGTTCACCTTGCAGCTCAGATTTCCATGTCATTTTAATGGGTAGTGTGCTTCACGTGAAGAGTGTCTCTCATGTTACTTTAGGAGGGGATGGTGGAAAGATTAGGATGGATGTTATGGTCTTTCTTTCTTAGCATTGTCCTGTACTACCTGTAAGCATCAAATTTAGTGCAGATAAGTCAGCAGCAGGACAGGAGGATTCACGCTGTTTCTCCAGGCCATCTCAGGGGTTTTGGTAAAGGCTTGATCCCAAGGTACAGTCTAGTTTTGGCGTCTTGTTTAGATGGACTCTTATAAAGCAGACTTTTCAAAGTATTTGTTGGCATAGAATCTGTCCCAAAATTTCCAAAAGCAGCTCATGAGATTTTCAAATCTTCACAAAGTGAAGTCTTGCTTTTACCTCCAACTCAAACTTGTAAACCTGATGTATAAACTTCTGCGTATTGTTTCTTCTGCAAGACTATAAGAACATTTGATCTCATGAAAATGATTCATCAACAGTTCAGCTGTTCAGTTTCTAAATTTGAGAGTGGGGAGGAGGGAAACCCAACAACCTATAAATGATAACTCACAAGAATCTGCTTTGTTAAAATAGGAAGAATAAGAAAAACTTTGATGCATTTGTTTATTAGCTGGTAGCATACTTATACATTCATAAATCCATACAAAATGAAGGTATTGGCTAAATATGAAAACAACCAGATCTAGAGAATCATAAGCTTTTGTGGGTTGGGTCCAGGGAAATGTCCCGATTCCTTCTTGGACAATTTCAGCCAGCACTTTGACACATTTCCCTGAGGATGCAGCGGTGGGCAGTCCTGTATAGAGCAATCTAGACCAACAGTAAAAAAGTGATCTATCTGCTTGCAACTTCAAAGAGCTCCCAAGATACCTTCTCTCTGTCACATCCAATTCTCATACACTGAGCAATTTTTTTTTCTTCTGCTTGTTAGCCTGATTTCTGCAATTGGCTTTTGTCAGTCTCCTAATTTCCTTTTAAGTGCCTTATTTTGAGTACTTTCCTGACTCCATTGGGAGCGCCTTGGTGCAGTGGTGCTTGGTGTTCACCTTCTCCTGGAGACTTCATCTTAGCAGCACTGAGTTCAGTAAGTACCTCTTCAAGCCCAGGCAGACAAAGCAGCATATAGACATTTTAAGGCTTTTAGGAACTGAGCATGCTTGGATTTTCCTCACTTGTGTCAGCTCACATGGATCCATGCAGAACAAGTTTCTTATTTCTGGGTTACATGGTGTATTGTGGGAATCAAGGGGTATTCCAGGACAAAAAAGGTTGTGGCAAAGAGCAGGTTTACTCTCTCCTGATCTTAATTTTCTTGGATCTTTTTAAAGGATTCATGACAGGTTTTGGTGGAATTAGTGTTGCTTCTCATTTTTTGTAATTTATATTGCAGCTGAGCAACACAGGAATAGAAGCCGCAACCACCTTATGAGTGGCCACTTCTGATGTGTACTGTGTGACATGTGGTCAGGGCAGAGGAGTACAGAAAATCATCTTGAAATGGTCCTGGGTGTCTTGACAGAATATAAGATGTAAGGCTAACATCATGCTCAGCATTTTTGTTGATCTTACACTTTCTTGATACCTGTAGTGGGTTGACCCTGGCTGGATGCCAGGTGCCCACCAAAGCCACTCTATCACTCCCCTCCTCAGCTGGACGGGGGAGAGAAAATATGACAAAAGGCTCATGGGTTGAAATAAGGACAGGGACAGATCACTCAGCAATTACCATCATGGGCAAAACAGATGCAACTTGAGGAAATTAGTTTATTACCCATCAAATCAAAGAAGGGTAATGAGAAATAAAACCAAAATCTTAAAAACACCTTCTCCCCACCCCTCCCTTCTTCCCAGGCTTAACTTTACCCCCAATTTCTTCACCTTCTCCTCCCAGTGGTGCAGGAGGATGGGGAATGCAGGTTGCAGTCAGTTCATCACACGTTCTCTGCTGCTCCTTCCTCCTTGGGATGACTCCTCACACTCTTCCCCTGCTCCATTGTGGGATCTCTCCCATGGTTGACAGTTGTCCATGAACTTCTCCATGAACTTCTCCAGACTTCAACTCTTCACGAACTGCTCTAGCATGAGTCCCTTCCATGGTTTGTAGTTCTTCAGGAACAGACTGCTCTAGTGTGGGCCCCCCATGGGTCCACAGATCCCATCAGAAGCCTGCTCCAGCAGGTCACAGCCTCCTTCAGACATCCACCTGCTCTCGTGTGGAGTCCTCCACGAGCTGCAAGTGGTTATCTGCTCCACTGTTAACCTCCATGGGCTGCAGAGGGACAGCCTGCCTCAGCATGGTCTTCACCGTGGACTGAAGGGGAATCTCTGCTACAGCACCTGGAGCACCTCCTTCCCTTCCTTCTTCACTGACCTTGGTGATTGCAGAGTTGTTTCTCTCACATATTCTCACTCCTCTCTTCTGATTGCAGTTGTGCAGGGTTTTTTTACCCCCTTCTTAGATACATTACCACAGAGTCACTATCACTGTCACTGATGGGCTCAGTCTTGGCCAGTGGAGGGTCCATCTTGGAGCCAGCTGGCATCGGTTCTATTTGACATAGGGGAAACCTCTAGCAACTTCCCACAGAAGCTACCCCTGTAGCCCCCCAGCTACCAAAAGCCTGCCATGCAAACCCAATACAACACCTCAGCTCTTGCCTTCCTCCCTCCCGTTACCAACTTGCTTAAGTCTTTGTGCTCCAGAAGATTTCTTTGCAGGTATGTAAGCTAGGACTTTTCACTACTTGTAATTTTATCACTTACTAGAAATTTGCACTAAATGTCATCAGTTTGCCATTTGAAATTTGTTTTTTGGCTGCTACTTGAGTTCAGAGATGTCTCATGTACACTGTAGTTTGTACATGATCCTGAGAACTCTTCTGTAGGCTTTGTCTCTGCAACAGTCATCAACATTTTACACTAGATCCCACTCTGTGTCTCCCTTTTGACTTGTATTTTGTCCTCAGCCCTGATCCTGAATAGCTTCATTTTCACCTCAGTAATCACAGAACTCCTTTTACTCTAGTCTTCACTTCTTCCATCACATACACTGTCTTGCTTTAGTCTCCCTGGAAGGTTAGGCTGCCGTACTGTCCACTTGTCCTCTACCTTGCCTCCCTTTTGGATGTTTTCATTACATTCCCCCTCCTAATCATCATATAATTTCCTTCCAGATTCTTTATGGAACTGTCTTTTCACCAGATGGTAGGGTCTGGGGCTGGGCTTCTGAATCAAGCAGAGTTGTCACTCATAGTATAATGTACTGTCTTATTTTCTGTTCCTTTCCTTCCTTACAAGCTAACTGCAGTCACTGTATAGCATTTGTTCCTGCCAAGGCTAAGTTAGAATTTTCACTTCCTTTTCTGTACATCTTGCCATAATTTAAAGCAAATTTTGCATAAACATGTGCTGCTATTTGATAGAAGAGTGTCACATGCTATAGAATGCCAGGTCAAATGTGGAAGTTGGACATTTAGGACTCTGTTCCTTCCACTAGTTTGCATATTTCTATGATAACTGGTGAATTGTCCACAATCCTCAAGTTGCATTAAGGATTTACTTGCAGAATTACTGGAAGGCAGTGAGGCCTGCCTTTGCTTACTGAGACTTTCTGAGGTTAGATGATTTGGTGAATAATTACATTAAATTAATGTGTCAAGAACTGTGTAGTCCCACCTCATTACCTTCTTGTCAGACAGTAGCAAGGACAGGGCTTTTCCCTCAGGGAAGGTGAGAGGGGCACCAGAGGGAATCCCACAGCAGGGTAAGGGCTTTGTTGCCCAGGACCCAGTCCTACAGTATCTAAGCAAGGCAAGCAGGAGAGATGCTGGGATAGTGGCCAGGTCCAGCTGTGAGTACCGATAAGGCAGCATCCGGATGATAAAGCAGGTCTGATGCTGAGCCAGGAAGTCAGTCTGTAGGTCAGGATCAGATCCATTGATCTCACCACAGGTCCACAGTTGAGAAAGCAGGGCCAAGGGAAAGCCAGGAAATGAGTCTGCAAATTGAGGTCTGTGTGACAGGGCTTCATGGCCAGGTACAGTTATGATGGAGCTGGAGACCAGCACTCCTCCAGCATAGCTCAGGCAGGGACCACAGCCTCAACTGTGATCTTAACTAGAGCTCCTGGACCCATGTGTGTGAGTGGAGGTCCCAGATGAGGCTGGTCAGAGACGTTAAAGCTTATTAGTGCACTCAGGACATTGATACTTACCATGATTACTTTTTATGCCCTTAATTATAATTATTTTAGTTAGATTATTAGCATGTATTAAAGATGCATCAGCTACTTAAAGCTGGGCTTGATCTCTACTTTAAAAAAAAATAAAAATTACAGTGAGTTCATAGGTTACAGATTGCTTGATGATACCAGACTGGATCTTTGTATAAGATAATGTCACATGATGTCTTTGAAATGAGCAAGGCTACTAACACAGAGGCTGCAAAACCAGTCATTGGCATCAGTGGGACTCTGATTGGCCATAACAGTGGGACTGTGCAGGTTTCCCAGAGTTAGTGCCCTGAGGTTTAGCAGTTCCTGAGGGTGTTACAGATACATCTTTAGATTGAGCATAGAAATGATCTCTAAGTTTACTTGATGAAAAAGAATCCTTCAGCTACCCTGCTAAAAAAATCTTCCTCCTACCTGTTCAGCTTGTAAGGACCATGTTTACGGGCTCAGACAGTGTGCTGTCTGGGCATAGCTGTAACTCAGAGTTATGCTGCAGCACAGGCAATATTCCCCATCCAAGCGTGAGTTAGGACCAAACCTCACATTCCAGCATGACAGATGAAAAAGAGGATGCTAAAAATACAGCTCAGAATTACAATCCATTTTCCTCTATTACAGTATTAATGCATCTCTGGAATGACTAGAAAATGCAATTTATGTTTTTCATCTCTAGCTGCCCTGGGGACATTCATGGGAGATGCAAAGAGCTGGAATCACATTTCTGTTTTTAAAACAAAACATTAAGTAAAGCCAACCTATCACTGCACTTGTCATTTCCCTGGGGCACTATTCTGGGAGGTGACTCTTTGAAGGGATTATACTAAGGGTCAATACTTCGCTAAAACAAATGTATTCTTGCTTTGCATGCTTTGTGAATTTTTTAGTGCTGAAAATGGCTTTATGTTAAAAAGTTGACTCTGATCTCTAATGATTACAGAATCGGTTTCTAATGGAAATCTAAAAGAGTGAAAGTCATGAGACTGGGTTTTTATTGAGTCAGTCTCTAAAAACATGAAAGAACAGAACAACTCATTCTTTCCCTTTATTTTCTGGTTTCTATTTCTAACTCTTTAACATCAGAATGGGAGGAACATTTATGACAGACTGAAGGTGGTGTGAGCTTTCTGTACTACAGTAATGTACCAACACTAGATTATGCAAGAGCTGACACCTCAGTGTTCCCTGCTGGCAAAAATTCCCCTTTTTAAGGACCCCACATTTGTCTCTAAGAGGAGAAATAGCTCTGGAAAAAAATGGGGTCTAAAACATCATAGTCACCAGTACTGAGGTAAACTTAGCCTTGTATTCTGTGCAGTGCTACCTCTGCACATGCTCTGATGTTCCTAAGGGTGCAGTCCCACAGAGATACTATGCTGGTTGAAGTCCAGACTGCAGTTGTCTGACTCTTTCCAGCAGCTCTCTGGACATGCTGCTAAATGGAAGCTTGTGCCAGTGTTTGGTCAACCAAACCAGGAATTTGTGTGGGTTTTGAGTTTTGTTTGATGGTTTTGGTTTTTCAGGTTGTTGTGGTTTGGGTTTTTTTTGTACTTATTCATCCTGAACAGCTCTCTGAATTGTTTCATGTGAACCTTGAGCACTAATCAGGCACAAAAGAGGTGATGGGAACATGCGGGGAGGAGGAGGAAAGGAGAAAGGGTGATATCTCTCACCCAGTCCTGACTTGGAGTATCGAGAGCTGATGGAAAATTGCATCCTAAACAGATAATGATGTGTAGCAGTGTATGGCTGATGGGGGTCCAAAGAACAATCTGTCATGAGAGAGGAGCAAGACTTCTCTTGTAGGCATGGGGTGGTTCCATTCTGCTGTGAGGGACTTGCTTCACATTTCCTGGTTTCCTAACACACACAGACACCTCAGCAAGAGTGAGTAATGGAAAGAGGGGCTACTGCACAGAGGTTTTCACAAGCTAGATTCATACACAGATACATTAGAGCTATGATACTTCCAATCTGTTTGACCTGTGGTTTTCTGAGATTCTTCCAGAAGTCAGAGATACAACAGAAGATGTTCTCCCTTTCCAAGGGAATAAATTTATCAGCACTGAGTTAAACAAAGAGTCTGAGAAACATATTCACTTTGTGCAGAAGAAAGCTAATTAGAGATGTATTTGAGGCAACTCTTTTCACAGCTAAATACAGTTAAGCCTGAGCTAGGAGTTCGTGTTATGTCCATGGTCAAGATGTGGTGTGGTCCTCCTACTCCATGCCTTGGTCTGTTTCCCACCCACTTGACACTACTGGCTTCATTATTTGTAAAAATCCTATGAAGTGATTGGCTGTGCTGTGCTTTTATGCTCTTGGGTGTACCCTCAAGAAAAAGATATATCCTGGTGTGTTCTTCGTGTCCCAAAGGCTATATGTATTAAAGAACCTCTCATATATTCCAAAAAATGTAGTAGTTCTTAAGAATTTCATCCTAATAAAAGCAGATGAAAAGTATCATCCTAGTTTTTCTGAGAAGCCAAGTATTCCAACCTATCTTCAGAAATCTGAAGAGAGACGCAGGAGTGGCAAAGAAAACTCTGAAAATGAATGGAATTTAGCTTTGCTTCAAGTATGAGAAAATTAGTTTTCAAAATTTTTGTATTGGAACTGAGACTGGAACACGATACTTGGCTTGCAACACCTCTTCAGAGAGAACATCTTTAAGGATTTGCTAAAAGCACTTTGTATTTTGGTATAGCACATCCATAATTCATTTAACTTAGGTTTCTAAAAGTGAGTCAGATGATGGTTCAATTATTTTCAGCACAAACAGCCTCTGAAGTGTCATCCTCAGTATTATCAACAGAAGTGCTCATAAACTGATGCCACTGTTTTCCCACATCTCTTGGAAGTGGTATGGCAGTTTTAAACTGTAATACCTTCAACCATGGCTATGACTGTAGCCCAGGTCTCTGAGATATGAATCTATTGAAAGCCGTTCCTGCTGTTGACGTGCCTTTTAATTGAGGGAAGGACTTTCTGAGGCACAATATGTAGATGTGGATTGTGAGGATGTTATTGTATAAAAGCTTCTGAGAAAAACTTCAGAGATGGGAATTATGGTAGCAGTGAAAAGAACTCAATTATTCATACTGTGTTATGATTTAAAAGAAATTCAGTCTTTCCAAAAGTAGAACATGAGGAGGGTGAAAAAAGAGGTGGAAAAAGGACCTTTGTGATATAATCTGTCAAACTCACAGCTGGAAAGATTTGAAAGGATTGTGGGCTCCAGGTAACTAAAATAAGTGACCTTTCAGAAAGTTCAAGTAGCCTGCATGCCACCTTAAACAGTATTTAAACTCTCCTGTAAAAGAAACTGGGTTACTACAATGTGTGAATATTTTTTTTTTCCAATGTGCTTTAGCCTACATAGACATTTAAGCAAAATTCTTAAAACATTTTTACCAATTACTGGATGTAAGGCTAACAAGAATTGCTCAGTCACCCAGTTCTGAAGTATTCAATGTGTCTACAAAGCATTTTGAGGTGACACAGTAGAGAGAAGTCCTGGGTTAATTCACTGCGGGTTTTCTTGTGAACGTTTCATGTGTTCTGACAATTTGGAACATGTTTGTTTTGGTAGCAAGTTAATAAGAAAACAAAAACAGGTAAAAGCTTTTAAATATGTTTGGCCTTGACTCTATGAAACAAAAATGTGTGATGCCATGTAATGAGGAAGTGCCTAAACTGAAAGTAGTTGGTATATTGGAGAACCTCAGAGAGAGATGCTGTGCATGCTTAGCATGGTCCTAACCTGCATCGGTGCCATTGTGGGCACTTGCCAAAGTGAGTTGGACTTTTGGAGGTGGTATACTTACGACTCCAGGTCATATGAAGCTCCCAAGCTGTTTCACATGACCCAGTGTACCAAAGGAAGCTTTAAATGACATTTTAACAAGTCTGATCACAGTAGCCATAAACCCAAATATGCCCATAGCCAAAATCCGGTGTACTGTATATCTGTCAGGAGATTCATTGGATTAGCTCACAGGTAGGAGGTGAGACTAAAGGTATCCTCAGCTCTGTAGCAGGATGGGGAACATCTTCATCCACAGCCATGCCCTAGGCAGTCCACCAGCACTGACCTTAGCAGTTGCTCTTTTCTTCCACTTCAGGGACTCAGATTATTGGGCAGTTCCTCCTGCCAGAACATGCCTGCTGATGTTTTGGGTCTTGAGCTGCTAGCAAACCCTGTTCAGTTCAAAAGCTGCAGGTTGGCTATTCCCAACTTTAACAGATTCATTAGTAAGGTCATGAATGACTTGCAAACAAGTCATTGAACTCTTTGGTGTCTGAATTTCAACCCTCACCTACTAATTAGTTGTAACAATTAATAGGGATAAATATGAGCTGTCTAATTTTAAGTATGAGAATGCCAACTCACTGGACAGGAAAAGGGGGGAATGGTGTCATATGCAAGGTGAGTGGCTGTGAAAAAAAGCCACAAGTATCTGAGCCACAGTATTGCTGGAAGAATCTTTGAGAGAGGATCCTCTCTGGAGCACAATATGTCCTGGATTTTGCATCCTCAGCAGATCTCTCAGCTCAAAGGTAAATAGTAAATGATAAATTCCCACCGGCCTTGCCTTCTGCACCTGCAGCAGTTTCACATATTGAACCATGCAGATGCAGGAGGGGTTGGCATGGACTGGTTTGTCACATTTTGCATGTTCTCCTCAGTTTTGGTTGTGAATACAGACAGTTCCCCCCCTTGTTGAATGCAATTCTGGAGCTTTCAGTTCAAACAGAGCTACATGGTTATATGAAAAAACCCAACTTTCACCCAGCTTCTTGTCAAACCACTCATTTCACAAGCCTGGCCTGCTAGGAATTTCTATCTGGTTTTAAGGGGCATTTCTCAAATTGGTTCATGGACTGACTACTGAATGGCCAAGGAAGGCAAATATATTCCAATGCCACAAAATTTTACTGCAGCTTTGTGTACAGGCTGAGTCATGACAATTTGATATAGAGACCTTTTTAGAAGACGGTTTAAAAATATACTTTCATGGTTTCTCTAATAAAAGGTTTCTAAATGAAGGCATATTTTAGCAGCCAACAGCGATCAGTTTGTGTTTTCTATTAAAAAAAAAAAAAAAATCTAAAATAGAATGTAGCATCAGTTAAATGTTCCTCCTCTTTGATGTCTTAAAAATGCTGTGAAATACTGACCAGCTCTTTGCTTGATAGTGTGCTAGTTTGTTTCAATTGAAGCATGCTTTTCAAATATTAATTTTGGATAAAAAAATAGTTTTTCAGTTAGTCTGTGAATGCATGGAGGATGAAATGATATAGAGGGCTCTGTGGCTCTGTGTGTTCTCCCCTAAAGCTTGGACTGATTTTTTTTTTTTGTGAGTGTAAATGTATTTTATATCTAAACTAGAGAGAGAGAGAGAAATTGTGTGGATTTTTTTCCCCTATTATTTTATGGTTACCTGTAAGAAATTTTGTTATAAATGTCAAGAACAGCCTATCACTTAATCACTTACAAAAGTCTAATATAATTCTTTATAATATTTTTCCTTAGTAAAAAAAAAAATTGTTTTTACTTTTAAAGATTATGTTCATGCCCCAGGAAAGAATGAGATAAATATGTAATAAATACATTCCAAACTTTTTTTTCCGAAGTATATCTAGAAATGTCTTGAACACTTTAAAATATGTTAATTGTTTATAAAGAGAGAAAAAGATTATATATTGAATTTTCATGACTATGTGAAGCTTTAGTTTTTCTTGTTGTTTTACTTACCCCTCTCTCTGGAAGTATAATCTTCCTTGCTTTTGCTGAAGTATTGTTTAGAATGTTTTTATCA
This sequence comes from Brachypteracias leptosomus, assembly GCA_013401335.1. NCBI lineage: Eukaryota > Metazoa > Chordata > Aves > Coraciiformes > Brachypteraciidae > Brachypteracias > Brachypteracias leptosomus. The sequence goes on from VYZX01014734.1 coordinate 55,502, forward strand.
CATGTAGAAGGTTGTGTTGGTTAGATTGTTATGAAAAGTATTATTTTTTTTTCCATATTGTTTCTTTACTGAAGATATAAATGGATTCTGTAGAATTTCAGATAGGTTATTTAAAGGAGAGATTTATGACCTCTCAGTGATTCAGTTTTCTTCTACTGTGACTTTTATAATGTTTGTATTTTACTGGTTTTCTGCTCGCCCTGAAATATTCTAGGTGGGACAAAACATGACTTTCAAACTCAAAAATTTTCCCCTCAGAATGCCCTCAGAACCCTAAAGTAACAAGTCGCAAGCCTTTTGTTTTAATTCTCAGTTTCTTGGTGAGCCTTTAAAATTTCCAGTAAATTAAGCCAGAAGCCGTTTGTTCATTCCCTTTGCCCATGCATTTAGAGCAGAGCCATGTAACTGGGTCATTCATGACGCACTCTCCCCCTTGGCATTGGTGTCTAGTTTAACAGTAACACACGAGTGTCTCTCTTTGTGTCTAATCAAACCCATGTGGGTTGGTGTAATAAGCTTCTTATCAGTTCAGGGAGTTGATGGTAACATTTTATTGTCAATGTGATCATAGTTGTGGTGATAGGAACAGCTAAGCAATCAGCTAAATGAAGTAGCTCTTCAGAAGTAGGTTACTAGAGTGTGTTACCTCTTTTTGTGTTACTTTTGCTCCAGACCTGCTGACTTTCTTTGACTAAGAATGACAGCAGATCCCAAGCATTGAGACTAAGCATGAATGCAGAATTTCTTAAATACATAGTCTGGTAACATATGCATCATCTCAGTATCCTAAAAGTAACATGCATATTCGAGACTTCTAAGGAAAATCAATTAAACTTCTAAACACTTCTATAAAGAACATCTGACTCTATGTCCTTCCAAGGAGGAAAACTTTGTGCGAAGTTATCGTGTACCTCCGTTAAGCTTTTGATAACAGAACATCAGAACATGTTTGGATACCTCTCTTCTGAGAATGTTCAAAGCTTTTATGTAGAAGGCAAGAGGGAGGGAAAATCTGTACAACAGGGCAGCTATGATGTGAAGGGTCACTCTCATAAATTAATTGTTGTGCTTATTTACTTTTTAACTGTTTTTTTCCAGGTCCTCCCATTATTCTATGGGCAGTCGAGCTTTTTCCCATGACAGTATTTTTATACCTGATGGGAGAACAGAAAGTGAACAGGCTATCCAAGCAATGTCACAGGAGAATGTTTTAGGAAAAGTCAAAACTCTTCAGGTAAGAAAATATAAGTGGGAAAATATTTAAAATGCGGTGGAAAAATGGGTTCCAGAATATGTTAAGTGTGGATAAAGGTGAGTTGTTTTTTCATTAGCCTTGGGGCATTTTTTCAGCTATGTAAGTTGTCTGGCCAAAATCCATGTAATAATAATTCAGATAATCTGCAGAAGATCTAGGTTTTGGTCTTGAAAGGTAGAGCAGTGATGCTGCAAGCAGATCTGCAGGGATATCTGCATCTTGCAGAACTCCTTTAAATCGAACTCATGGTTTTGGCACATCCTGATCTGTATGTCTGAGACCTACAGATGTTGTACTGAGTAAAAAAGAGGGTGGTGTTGGTGGCAAGGAATAGCATGCGGAGTGAGACTTCTTTGCAAAGCTGATTTAATTATCCTTTTATATGTATTACTTTTTTTTTCTTTCTTTTTTTCCCTGTCCTTTCAACAGTTCTCATGAAAGGTGGATGTGTTTATCTGTCCAAAGCAAACAGCGCATAAGTAACTACATAAACAACACATTTGGGTATTTGCTACTAAAGAGCTTTGTATGACCTAGTTTCCCTTCTTTTCTAGAACTCTGTTCCATTAGTGCTCTGATTTTCTGCTTTACTTCTTGTACATCTGTAAGATTCCCAGCTCTATGCCTTTCTAGACCTTGAAAGAGCTGTCCTTCAGAAGCACGTTTCAGTTTATTGCTCAGGATGCTGACATGTCCTGTCAAAATGCTAATAAATTTTTAATGCTGTGCAAGTGCAGTTACCCTGTAGCTGACTAGTAAAATACCATTGATTTCTTTTCCTTCTGAAGTCTACCCATGATCCATCTTTTCTGGTGAGTGAGAGAACATGCACAGTAGATCCAACCTTCAGGATGGAATTTTTCCTTCTTCCTGCCTGGTGCTGTCAGCAGACAGAGCACCTGAACAGCATTGCCTGTGCTGGCTATGGAGTCACACACTAGGAGAGCTCAAATTTCTCTGTGCTGTTTTTTCAGCTTAAATTTCCCTGGGTCAGGTAGATTCAGTGCATGCTATTTTTCAGGCGAGGAACCATTATATTTTAAGTGACTGCTGACTCTGGGCAAAGACATGAGGTAGTTGGACCTGTCTTGCAGAATGCTGGAGTCCCTCTTGGATACAAAGCCCCCTGACTTCTGCAGGGAGCCATGCCCCCTCCATCTGTTGTCTTGGCTTCAGTACGTTAGCTTTTCTCGGAATAACTTGCACAGGAGTGGCTTCTCCCATTTCCAAACTCACCTTAGGGTTCCCAATGGATATTATTGCCTTCACTAAACTCAAGAGATGTGATAAAAAGTACAGTTACTGTGGTTGCTAACAATCATCTTCACTAAGCAAGTGGTAACTCAAGAAAATTGAAGCAAAAATAGTCACCTTTGAAAGTCACAGAATAAATAACCAGTGATAAGCTCTTACTCATGCGAGTTTTGCATAAGCCTTTTTTTGGCATGTTTACTTCATGAATTTTAAGGGAGAGTGTTGTTTCAGCTGCTTGATGTCAAAAGTGTGCTTACCTTTTTATTTAATATTGAAGGACAGTATTTCATTTTTATCATTTTTGTATAGCTGCACCCCAGCCTGTAACAACGTCCTCAGATCAGCTTTTCCCGCTCTACTGTTGATGGTGATACCTAGAGCATTCAATCAAAAAGGAAAAGCATAATAGACTGTAAATGACACTTTTAACTGTTTACATGTTTACGCCGAAGTTATATAGTCATCTAAATGTCCGTGAATTTTTTTCATAACCTTATAGAAAAGCTCCTTTTAAGAAGCCCAGGGGCCACCTCTTGTATCTGCAAAACCTGCTGCCCAGCATGTAACTGTCCCAATTTCCCAGCTGTTCAAAAATCCCATGATTTCTGCAACTGCTTCTTGAGTTTTAGAACAAGATCATGCCAATATCCATTCCGCAGTTTTAGGTTGGC
>VYZX01014734.1:58688-92708 GCA_013401335.1 Brachypteracias leptosomus
TTAGGTTGGCCTCAGCGCTGAATCCCAGGTCTTACCAGTTACCTGGACTATCAATCCTGTCCGAAGTTTTTATGCACTCCATACTCCATCCTTTTTTTCTGCAGTAGCATTCTAAAAGGAGACTCTTTGCTGTGTGATTTTGCAGTCACAGAAAACAAGGATACTCAGTCTCTACTTATCAGAAGCTTGTATCTACTTCAAAGTTCCTTTCTGCAAGCTCACTCCCACTGGGAGTGTCTGTATTTATTAAAGTCGTAGAACAAGAGAAGACAGCCCTCTCTTCTGAAGAGCACTCTGCTCCTTACAACCAATTCTGTGGCCAGCTCCCGGTCCCAAGTCATGACTGTGCTTTTGCCCAGGCTTGTACATCACGATGGAAGCACAGCATTTCCAGTTTCCTTTCTCCTCAGTATAGAAATGTTGCCAGGATTCAGTGCCCTGTGCTGGCTCTGAACTCACTGTATTCCAAATGGAGATCAAAAGCTCCTCAGATTTTAATCTTTTTCAGGATTTTTTTTGTGGGGGTGGTACAGTGAACATACCTGGAAAACAAATCTTTTTCAGAATAGGCACTGTGCTTACAAGCTCAACTGATAGCCTGCTGAAAAGGGTTTTGAAATTAGAATAGAAATACAAGCCATTTTATACTGATGGTGTTGGATCTCACCAAAGTGTTTCCCTCTTCTCATCTTGCATTCTGCTGACTTTGAAGTGTTGATGAACCCACAGAACATGTTGTGTAACGGTGCAAAACTCTAGCAGTCTGGGAAGCTGGCCAGTGTATGCGCTGGTTCAGCCTCTTATTGTAGGAATTCTCTCTTTCTGATTATATGTGCAAGGTAAATTTAGTTCTTTCTGGAATAGCTCTCATTTCTTTTTATTGATTTTCAGATTGGCAGCAATCATCTTATTACATTTTCTGTAAATGGATTTGGTCAGGTTGAAAGGTTTTAGTGTGTGCTAGAAGTCAGGCTGAGAAAAGCTTGACTTCTTGTTAACTCCAATAGCCTTTGTGTATCCTGAAGCTGTTTCTGTTGGCTCAAGCCATCTGCTGTTATAAAAGGATTTTCCTTGTCCTTTGGATCTGCTGAGATCTGTCATTACATAGTTTTTAAGATCCAGCATAGAAAGCCAACCTGAACCTGCTCCCACAAAGAGATGGTATGGGTCTTAACGCTAAACTCATTTAGTTTCTTGGGATCTGGTTCTTTACTTCTCATACAGGGCTGTGAATGAGACACAAGGAATGTTTAAAATCAAAATCTAGCAGCATGTTGGAACAAACCTAAAAGAAACTCTGGGAGCTTGTTACTACATCCTTTCCTTTCATACGTTAATGTTGATGGGTTTTTTTCTTGCATCAAAGTGTGTTAGATTCAATTCCTTGCAATTTGTAGCTGTGACTCTTCTTCCTATTACTGTTACTTGCCAGAAGTGGTCAGCAGATGAACAGAAGACAATTCTTGATTGAGACCCACAAAAACTGTAGCAAGTAAAAGGGAGACTTGTTTTGAGCATTAGTATCTCGATGCATCTAAGCCATTCTCTCCCTTTTGCTGTGACAGTACCGTGGTGTGGCACTGCTGCTTCCTCTGGAGGCAGGAGGACAGCTTGTTCTCCACCTCTTGCCTTCACTGAGGGTATCTTGAGTCATCTGACTTCCATGTGACTGTGGCAGTCAACATCAAGAGATATTAAAGGTTGACTTTGGCATATGGCTTATTGTATGTAGGAATTACTGAGCTACATCTTTTCTGTTTCATGTAGCCACATGGTTTAAAACAAACATACCCTCTGCTCTGTAAATTTGCAAAACACCCATTTATTACACAGATATTAATTATGATAATATGTCTTGAGAATCCAGACTTCTTGCTCAGGTTCTAAAGGACCACTTTTTAAGTTCACATTTCCCTGGCTTTGTAATGATGAATGTCCCAACTAATTTTCTTCCTGTCAGACCTAATGACTGTTCAGTTTTGGATCCCATTTCTTTTTGTCATTAAGATATCCTAGCTAATGATCAAGCTGGTGCTTCCCCTACTGTGCATTGCACATCTGTTATTCTACCAGCCATTCCCACTCTTGTTTCTGTTTGATCTTGCCTAGATCTCAACAAGGCTATGAAGTCATTTGGTAGGTTTCAAAGCTATTATCTTTTAACTTGATGCTCTGTGTTTTATAGAATTTGGAGTGAATTTTCACTGCATGAATGCCCAGCTTTGCATTTATTACGATTAATTTATTTGTATTATTTCTGAAAGTGTTATGCCCCAACCCACATGCTGCTCCGGCAATGGAGAGTGGAATAGTTCCCTCCCTGCATCTTACATCCAAAACATCCATGGTAATACTTCTTGTTTTCCTCCTTTTCAGTAGGTTTACATGTTAATTTTACATCTAGTTTACTTTCTAAAGCCTCCAGCTATACCAATATAACTTCTTACATGATGATTTCGTTTATTCTCTCTTTTATTTAAAAAAAAAGAAATAAATGCTTACATAGGCTGTTTTGCTTGTTTAGATATGCTGCAGATTTTCCTGTTTGGATAAAGAAGTGGACTCACTTCCATAGAAAGAAAAATTAGGTAAACTGTCTTTTCAGCCTAGAAACAAAATTAAAGGAGAGAGAATATTATAGAGATGATTGAAATCATGAGTGGAAGTGAGAAAATGAATAGAGGACAATTATTCAGTCTTTCACAGCATGGGAACACATGAGCATCAGTTGAAACTAGTAACACTTTCAAATCAGAACAAATATTTCTTTATGCATAGTTGGACTGTAGAACTTATTGCCGTGCAGCACTGTTATTCCTGAAATGTTTATTAAAGTTCAAAGAGCAATGAAACAAATTCATAAAAGAAAAGTTCCCAACTGGCTATTGATGCCAAAATCCTCAGATGCAACAATTCATTGGAGTGTTTATAAGGAAAGTCTCCACATGGGCTCACCCTGTTCTTATATATTTCTAAGGCATTTGATTTTCGGGTCGCTGTGAGAGACCATACAGAACCAAGGAGAATTTCAACAGAATGGCTCTTTTCAGGACAAGTATTATTAAGTCATTATTTCACAATTATATATAACTAGAAAACATAATTTCATTTATTGATATATCTGGGCATTACAAACTGATATGAAAAATAGATATTTGAGTTGAAGACAATCTATGACCAGCATTTCTTATAAGACTTATCAGCTGAAATAGTACACTGTTTTAATGATTTTTAACTGAACAGAGAACCCAGCTCAGCGGATCCGGTTTTGGATTCACTCCAGGCACGGAGCCATATGAACGATGTGGTTTCAGGGGGCTGAGTCCAACACGCATGCAAGCAGGCATGGACACAAGAGAGGAGCCAAATTAGAGTGAAAGAGGAGATGTACAGCCTGATCTGGGCTCTCTGATGGTTAATATGGAAAGTTTGTTCTGTGGCATTTCCTGTGCAAACACAAAGAGTGCTTTCAAAGCCTAAGCTTTTTAATTTGCTGCAGGTGCCAACCAATGCATAGCAATTTAACTTAGGAGTTTTATTTCTGAAGTTATTAATGGTAAGCTGGTGTAAAGATGTCAGTTAAATAGCATCACGTTTTAGCAAATTATTCGGCATGAAATAAAAGTGAGCCTATGTCACGGTCCAGTTACTGAGGAAGATTTTAAAAATTGGATTACTTTTAATTTTTTTTTTCTAAATTCCCAATATTTTGTTGCCTTTATTAGATGTGCAGCCCTGCTCCTCACCTCACACTGAATGGCACCACATCGATAGACAACCATGTTGGGTGGGAATAGACAAACTGTAATGAACATCTTGAATCTTACAGAAAAAAATTGGGGTTGAGGTAAACCTGGTGTGGAGCACAGCTTGATGATCCCGTTCTGAAGCTCTCCTGTGTATGGGTCCCTTGAGCTGCTGTTTCATGGTATAATTGTCATATGTGGTAGGCTGTGCTGTTTTGATGCTGAGAAGGGTTTGTAAGACCTGTGGAAATACCTGTCCCCTGGCTGCAGACTGAGGGACTGGGAAAGCCCACTGGAGTTGATAAGGCTGGAAGCAGAAGGTGCAGGCAGGAAATGTTAATCTCCTTCCTTCTGCTTCTACCTGACAGCTAGATTCCAGAGCAGGGTGTGATTTCTGACTGTCATCATCCACATGCTGTCAGCACAGGGAATTCTCAAGCACAGAGGATTTATAGTTTTGTGTTCAAAATTACATGCCTAACTGAAACCCTGGAAGAATTTAAAGCAAATGCTTCTTTTCAGGGAATGTGTCCAATTCTCAATGGCCTTGCAGCTTAAATTGATGTATTTCTCCATCTCTAGGTTGGACTATCTCTGCATGTTCTTCCAAGTAAAAGTTGTGGGCTTTTTTGTTTCTTTCAGAGTTGATGCATTTTTAGCGTTTTTATGATTGACCAGGTAGAGAATGTATCAGTATGAATTTTTCTGAGAGACAATAATTGCATTTTAGTTACAGTATAAGCACATTTTTAAAAAAGAACAAGGAGGAGGTTTAACATTGATGCTTTTGAAAGCAGCAAGAATAAATTTGCTCAGTGGTAACAATAAGTTATTTGAGATTTTCGTGTTTGGTATTCAACATCAGCTCTGGAGATTAGGATGCACTGAAAGAAATTGGCCAACAGAGAACAATTATTGGAACTTTTTTTTAAGCTAAATTTGTTCAAAAAAGGCCAATAAATAACACAAAGAAGAGCCTTCTGTCCTGGAAGGAATGTGAGGGTTACTAGAGTTTCTTCTTCAGTCTTCAAACTAATTTATGCAAGTCTGAGCAAACTCAGGCTTTTTAAAACTTTGAAGTAATAATTAAAAAAAACCCTACCTGTGCACAGACCATAAATATTGAGGATAGTCTGTTTCCTGGAAACATCAGGAAATAACATTTTAAACTTTTATATACACAAATTCAGATTTTTACAGCAGAGCCATGAAGCATCCTTGATGACAAATAAAAAGGCCATTCTTACTCAAGCACAGACCGTTCTCCACAATAGCTCCATCACACAACTCCATCACCACACAGCAGCACACACACTAGATATCAAGAACTTGATCAGAAAATGAAGAGAATAACACTCCGTCCCTTTCTCCAAAAAAACTTTGCAAGCAATATCTGCATGTGTGCATGTTCTCACCATGGAGCAGATTCACAAATCCTTAGTTTCTTGGGTAGTTGCTCAGGTGATGCTGACAGTTCCAGTTTTCTGCCTGGGAGAACTACTTGTTTAGAAATGTGACTTTAGGAAGAAGAAAGGAGCAGCTTTGACTTAGAAAAACACCTTATCAAATTAAGAAGCTGTTCTGAAATTAGTTTTCTACTAGCATCAGAGGCCCTGCAGGAATAGAGCGGAATTAGAGCCATCAGGCCATCTAATACAGACCCATTTGCTCCCTCCAGCTCCCACTTACACAATGGAAACATAAGATTTCAAGTCAGAGTGGCACTGCTGACATGAAAGCCTGGCAGGACTTGGTAAAACCCTTGCCTTTAAGACTATGGGTGCACTGCTAGTAATCTAAGGAGGCATGAAACTGTGCCATTCAGAGCTATGCCAGCGTGAGGTACCAGGTTAATTTTATTACTTTCTGCCACAATCCAAATGGGCATAAATCATGCATAACTCAGGGACGAGACTGAGAAAAACTATTCCAATTTAATAGACTGATTATGAGGAGTCTCTGCAGGTACTTTTTGTCTTAATAGTTCAATACAGAAATCTGGCAATGTTTGGGGGTAATATGGATAAACTTCATATAAGAGTCTAGTCCACTGGGCAATGATGGCAAGCAAGACTGATCTGACCTGAATCTGTTTAGAAGTCCATCCACTGCTACAAAAGCATATCTTTCTGGGCCAACTGCTTACCTAAGCATGCTACTGATTCTGTGCTCTAGGGAAAAAAAAAATAAAAATCTTCATTTTACATGCTACCTAAGCCAATCTTCTGCAATTCTCAGCAGCAAACTCATGTCAGGGGTCCGTGTATGTACCTGACATTTACACTGAATAGAAGCTGCACAGATGAATTTAATATCACTGAGCTGTAGATGTTCATAGAAATACAAGACAGAAATTGGAGATCTCCTATGGAGAACTTTCTGTGCTTGAAAGAGAATAAAGCAGTAAAATAACTCTGTGGTCTCTTCTGTCCTAATTTGAGAATGATTCCTTAAAATATTTCAGAAAGAAAATCAATAAATGTTCCTTACTCCATTTGCTTCTTCTAGAGAACTTCATCCAACTCTTTAGCAAAAAGTTAATTTTTCAAAGACTGTATGGTATGTGTCTCTGCAGTAGTCAGGCCTGTAATTTCTCTAATTCACTCTACCAGAGGACATATATTATATGCTACTTATTTTACTCATCTTACACTTAATACAATTCTAAATTACTATCTTGTAACCCTTGAGAGAAGATTTCTTCAACAAGGAAAGTAAGTGGTGGGAAAGTTTTTTTATCCATTCATCTTCTCCATGTCCCCTGCATAAACTTCTTAGTGCAAAAGCAGTGGTGTGGCAGTGCACCACGTGAGCATGAGCAGACGTCAATTTGCGTAGTGTGCCTGTGAGATCAAGCATCTTTAGATGTAGATACTTTTATGAAGCTGGGTTTCTCCTCCTTTGAGAACGTGCCTTGTCTAAGGCAGGGTTATGCCAAACCCTTAACATTTAAAACTTACAACTAAACATTACACTGACGATAGGACTAGAGATGCATGAGATGCAGGGTTTGGGGCCTGGAGAAGAAGAAGGTTGCCTTTTGAGGTAGTTCTAGTTTCTTAGTGTACAGTTGGCTCATAATCTTATTTCTTTGCAACAGTAAGGCTTCATTATTAATTTTTACAAGCAAAGTCTTAACCTATGACATAGATTTGAAAAAGAGAAGAAATGTTTCAAAATTCACAGTAAATTTGCAAAAGTTGGCAACACTGACAGGAACTCAAGTTGATCATCCAAAATCATGCGGTAAATTCCTGACCTTGGTCACTTTGCAGGGAGGAAGAAGAAGGGGTGCCCACCATGTTGCAGCAATGTGAGCCACAAGTTGATTTTTGTCCAGAGTCAGAATTTGCCCTCAATGTTTCTGTGCAGCTTTCAAGTGGAGAAGGGGCGTGTGCTAGATTGGCTTGTTTTGCTCATAATATAAATACTGTTTTTTTCTTTTCTTGTTTTTCAGCAACAGTTGGCCAAGAATATAAAATTTGGGCAGCCTCCACAAATGACAGTTTCTGTGAGGACAATGGGAGAGGCAAACGCTAGTATAGAAGAGGATGTCTTGCTCAGTAGCCCCATGGAGATTGAAACTCAGCAGGACACAGTGATCTCAGACAGTGGTAATAAAGTAAGCACTTTCAATCAATGTATTCATGGTATTATTATCAGTACTGAAACAGTAAAGTTCACTGGGGCATAGCAGATGTCTCCAGTGAGGTGTAGCTGAGTTCATTGGGCTATTTTATGTGGGTGGGATCTCTCAGCTCATGCTTCTTGTACTGGTGAGAAGCATGTGCTCCTGGCATCCTGAGGCAGGTCCCACAGAATTACTGGTTTGAATATTTGCTCTGAACTTCCAGCAATGCAGACATTACTCACACTGTAGCTAGATAGGACATTTTTCTGAAACAGAAAATGTCTTGAAAATACGGACTTCCCAGCATGCAAAGTTGTGGACATCATCAAATGGTAAAAATAAGTCCAAAATGAGAGGGGTCTGAAGCCTAAATCTGTAAAATCCTGGGTCTTGGAGTAAATTGCCTTCAGTTCCTGTCCATGAGAAATATAGCTAAGAAGGGGGAGAAACAATTTGAAGATGCTCCCTAAATCCAGATGTCCAGTGTAATTCAAATAATTATTCAAATTCTCCATTAATATTTTATTACCAGGAACTGTGGGCATTCAAGTGTCCAGAAAGGTCTTGTTCAGACAGCAAAGAAACATGGTGCGTGATGGAAGCTTTCTGGAAATTCTCTAAGGAAAGACTTGTTTTGTGTGTCATTGTAATGGCTGAAGGGAGTGCAGGGGAGAGAGGGACATTCTTCTCTGCCTGGAGGAGGCTGACTTTGAGCTTGGGAACCCTTGGGGAAGGCATTCAGCAACCCACCATGCACATGCAGCCCTTAAGGTCCTGGAAGGACACACTGGGGTATAAGCCTCTGCTCATGTGGAAGGCCAAAGCAGCCTCTGCGGCCTGTATTCAGCCAAACATACAGAAGGGAGATTTATGGCTGAGGTGGCCCAAACTCTTCATCAGTCTTCAAGGGGCAACATAGCTCCTCTGTGACCACTTCCTTCACGGCTGTGGTCAGATCTGTCAGGGAGCCAGGCATCTGGGTAGGATCTGCACACTCACACCTCTCCCTCTGCAGTCTAGAATAAAACAGAAGCCAAAATAAGTTTTATTTTTCTGCTTGACAAATATTCCCTTCTGAAGCAACCATTTTAGGTGAATCAAGAGCATTCTGTGTGCCTCAGAGCACAGAGAGTGCAGTGGAACTGGGGACAGGTTTTAGCTACGTATCCTGGTACTAGGGAAGACTCTGTGTTTGAGACAACATAGATTCTCTGCAGCCAGCCTTCTTGCTGGGTCCTGCAGGAGAACCGAATGTCACCTAGCAACTTCCAGCACAAAAGAGAAAATAATTCAAGCACTAAGAAACCAATAGAGCATCTCTGTGTAATAAGGAGAGATTCAGTCCTTGAAACAAAATGAATGGCCCTTTGCATAATTCTTTTACCAAATACTGAAGGAGCAAACATCTCCTTGTGTCTGTGGAGGAGACTGCAGACACAAACAAACCAGCACTACATGCATAGAGTCAGCCAGAGCAGTACTTTCCTTTTCTCTTTTTGTGCGCTACTCATTACCTGTTTTATCAGAGATTTCTGGTGCACAGCAGCTTGTCTGCTCCTGTCCATGCTGTTGGCCTTGTAAGTCCCCTATGTGTTTATCTGCATAGGTTCTGAGGGGACGGGGTGGCTTCTGTCAGGAGCTGGTGGCCGGGGCCACGTAGCGCTGCTGTACTTCAAACCGGTTTCCTGTGTTGCTTTGTGACTTTTGATTTTCCCAACTGAGTAACTTGGATTGATGGCAGGAGTTCTAGATTTCATTTAACTTGTATTTGAAAGCTGATTTTTTTTGGCTTTTTACTAATAATCATGAGCATCTGGTGTAATGGGATCCAAACATTCATTGAGTTATCAAGTAATACTGTGATACAATGGTTAAAAACAACATTTCTGGGTGTGATGAATGCTGATTCAATGCCTGCGCCTTAAAAATCCTCTCCAATGAGCCAGCTTGGAGAGGGACAGTAGCTAAGAAGTTCTAGTGACTTCAAATGCTCAGGGAGCAAGGGGACAGTTTGCTTTGTAAGAAGAGTTATCAAGAACCTGGAGTTGAAACTCATTGCAGCAGAGGCAATGCCTGATCAGCTTCCTATATTTTAATTTTTTTTCTTTTTTCCTTGTGTGTAAGTCAGGAGAAAATAAAGTTATTAAGAGCTGATTGAAATCCTACAAAGCTGTACTCTTTCTTTTGTTTTGGAACCTGTTTATCTTATTAAGAAAGCGTGATTGTTTTGTCTTTTGTAGTGTCTTGTAACAGCAACTGCTTCTGTATAGACAGCAGTGATTCAAGAAGCAGCAGCAAAGAGGAACTCATAGCATTTAGGAACAAGAATTGTTTATCAGTCCTGCAGTGACAGGAAAGGGGGTAAAAATCCTGCCCTAACATGCATGATTTCACAAGGCCTTTGAACCATATTTATTAGATCCTTTGCATTTTAATATGTAGCTGTGGTAATCTTGTTTTCTAGTCTGCTGACACTCCAGATTTGTTGAGAGCAATGAATTTGCCTAGAGCAGGACATGAAATGGAAGAAAAGGTAAAAGAACTTCTATACTTGGTTTGTACTGAGTTACTTTCTAAGTTTAGTTACTAGAAGCCTGACAGTCAGTTTTTGCTTTAATACTTATTTAACTGTTTCATTGATCATCCAAGATTTTGAAAACATTGCCCAGTTTTGGGGCTGGTAAATAAGCAATAACTAAGATTGAGAAATCAGCAAGAGCTGATTGCAGGAAACAGCAGAACTTGGTCTCTGCCAGTCTTACAGCATTCCTGCATTTGATGTATTAATCATAGAGCCGTCATTTTCATAAGTACTTCTACTATTTTGTTATGCCTACATGTAATTCAGTAAGTGTATGCAAAATGTTCCATCAGCTTTTAAATAATTGGTTCCCTGATTAGCATACGTTTAACCTTAGAAGATCACAGAGCTGTCTAGAAAACTATGTGTTTTTCTTTACTTGCAGAAGATGTTTTCTTCCTTCTTTTTTTTTTCCTCTGTCTTCTCTTTCCACTTGGATTGTGCCAAATACAAGTCTCAGGATGATAGCTCAGTAACTTACGGGAGAGACTGATGGCAGGCTCATTCTTATACATCTAGACATACAGTTCCACTGTATTTATTCATGAAAGGAATCTCACTAAGTCATTTTGCTTGTATTTGCACTTTCTGAACCCAAATACTTGAAGAGCAAGAGAAAAAAGCACCTATCAAAACCAGTATTGTCTTATTTTATTTTTTGCTGTTCTGTGGTGCTAGCTTGGACAACTTCACAGGACTGTGGAGAGAAGTTTTCCACAGGGGATGTGCCAGCCTAAGATCCAGTACCGTAGTCATCTCCCATGCAGATAGTGCAGCTCTGTAGTTATTCTATTCTAGTGCCCAGATAAGTCAATCTGATTTGCTCTTGCCTGAAATGTATAATCTAAATTATTTAAAGCTGTAAATATTTTTTCCATGGTAAACAGACTTTAAAATGTCTCAGTGTTTGATGTTGCTTAAAACTCTGCCTCTGCCCTTCCCATTCCCAGCAACTTCAGAGTGGAGCTAAACTGTGAAACAATTTCAGTTAGTATGATCTAAGTAATTCTTAGTGAAAAGTGTAAAAATGTGTGGTACTGGAAATAGGAAAATATTACAGCTGTAACTTTCATTTCCAAAGTTCATGATTTGGAAAATGGAAAAATGAAATATGAAGTCTCTTCTGCTAATAACTCCTTTCAATTCAAAATGGCAAAGGCTTTTGTGTGCATATATTATTTATTTATTTGTTTAAATGGAACAAATCGCTTAATAATAGCTTCTTGTGTTTGTGATACAAACAGGTTACTCCAGTCAAATCATCTCGGCCAAAAAGACAATTTTCCTGTTCTGGCACGATTGAAACAATCAATTTGGATGCAGTTCCCCAGGCTGTTGCTTGTCTAGACAACAGTGCAGCTAAGCACAAACTGTCAGTGAAGCCAAAAAAGCAGAGGATGTCAAGAAAGCACAAGAGGTTAACAAAGGTACTGATCACGGGTTAAACAGCGAGGGGAGGGGGGTCGCTTTTGAAGCTGAGTACAAAATAACTGTAACTGAGTGTACCAGGAGTAGCTGTAGACAGAGGACTGTCTTAAGTGATTAACATGTTAGAGAGAGCTATTGAAAGCTTCTTCAACAAATCTTGTGTCTTCAAGGCGCAAAACAAAATGCATGCTGCTTTCATCTTGAAATCAAGATAGAAACCTAAAGATGAATCCCTACCTGGAGAGAAGATGCAAAGAAGTTTTAATATAGCCAGTTGAGACAAATGCTACTTGCATCTGAAGTACTTCCACTAAGTTTACATTGGGAGAGCTGCTTTCTGATTCTAGTTTCTCTAGAAAAAAATTTAGGTCATGAAGGTCTGAAGAGTATCTGCCACTCTTAATACTGCTCTGGTATAGGCAATCAGATAGTGCAAAATCTGGTTGGGAAAAAATTATCTTCTCTAAAACTGGCATGGGTTCCGACAGTGATAATATCGTTGTTTTATAAGAAAGAATAAGGATTAATTAGTGCAGCTCTTGCTACAGCTGTAGAGTGAATTATCAAATCGTAGCTTTGTACACTTACTGCCTGGCTATTTTGTTTGAAGACTATTCAACTAACACAGGGTTCGGGAGAGGCCACTGTGCTTTCTTCCACACCATTGTACCTGCATTTATCACTCTTGCAATGAAGAAATTAAATTTAAACCTATTGTTTATACAGAACGTTTTACTGGAGTCAAATGATGGCTCAACAAATGATAGCCGGACAGGGCGTTAGCTGAGCTGTTTTTCTCAAGGAAAGTGCTGGGAAGCACTCTTCAGGTGCAGCTCATCTTCAGACCATGTCACTACAGAGACAAGGAGTAGGGTGTGCAGAAGATCTTCATTCAGTTGATTGCAGGTATTGCACCCACATGCCAGGGCTGTGGGGCAGGCACGGAGAACCAGGCAGCAGTGAGCG
Organism: Brachypteracias leptosomus; assembly: GCA_013401335.1. NCBI lineage: Eukaryota > Metazoa > Chordata > Aves > Coraciiformes > Brachypteraciidae > Brachypteracias > Brachypteracias leptosomus. The sequence goes on from VYZX01014734.1 coordinate 71,041, forward strand.
TGTGCCTGGAGAGCTCTAGGTTCCCTGTCCATGCATGGTCCTGGAACTGGAGTCTCGGCACAGATGATGAGGAAGATATCCTGGCTCAGGATATGTGAAAAGCAACCGAATTGTGTTTCCCTGAGCAGTATTCTTTCCTGGCTAGCATTGCAGAGCTCTTTTCTGTAGGCAACAGCTTTTGTCTCGGCAAGTTACAGCTAGATTTGCCATGAAAGAACTGGCAAAACAATGCCTTTAAGCAACTGCTAATTATTTCGGGCTTAAAGGATGGAATTCTAAGTAGCAGAACAGGCATATGAAGCTTGTGCTCTATTCCTTGGGCTTCTGTAAAATTGAAATGACATGTCTCAATCAGGTTTAGTTCATGCACTAAATGGTGATTCAGTATTTGGCACTATACTGTTGGGATGTTTTCTTTCTTTTGAAGGCTATCATCTGAATAGGTGAGAGGCATGGGATCTATGATGATATGATCCATAAATTGGGGTGGGTGTGTTGGCTCTGGATCTAAATCAGTATTTAAAAACAAACAAACAAATATTGTTCTGCATTTGCAACTGATCGTTTGTTCACTGTAAAGAATAACAAGCAAATAGGCAATATTCAGTAACTCCAAACTTGTCTCCCAATTTTAGGGATCACAAAGTTTAACGATAACAGAATTTGAGCCAGAGGACCTAGAAACTGAGCTCTATGGAGACAGATACCCAGGTTATAATGGACATGTCATAACAGACAAGCTAATCCAGAACAGAGATGCGCAGAAGCAGCTTCAGCCAGCAGAGGAGAAAAGAACTGAAGATCACTGGGGGATCTTTGAGGCTGAAAGGATAAGGCAGATTGTAGAAATGGAAGAACAAAGATGCCAAGAACTTGAGCAGATGCAGAAGGAGCAGGAGAGAAAGCATTGTGAAGAGAGGAGGCAGAATCTCTTCGAAGGAGAGACATCTTTGAATACAGAAGAGCAAACAGGCCATAAAGAGAAGACAAGACTGCTGCAGGCTGATAAGAGGCAAGAGCTGGAGGAGCAGAGGTGCCAGGAACTGGAGAAGAAGAGGCAGAAAGAGTTGGAGGAGCAACACGGACGAGAGCTGGAGGAGCAGAAGCTCCAGGAACAAGAGGAGCAACAAAGACGAGAACTGGCGGAGCAGAAGCTCCAGGAACAGGAGGAGCAACAGAGACGAGAGCTGGAGGAGCAGAAGCTCCAGGAACAGGAGGAGCAACAGAGACTAGAGCTGGAGAAGCAGAAGCTTCGGGAACAGGAGGAGCAACAGAGACGAGAGCTGGAGGAGCAGAAGCTCCAGGAACAGGAGGAGCAACAGAGACGAGAGCTGGAGGAGCAGAAGCTTCGGGAACAAGAGGAGCAACAGAGACAAGAGCTGGAGGAGCAGAAGCTTCAGGAACAGGAAGAGCACAGACATCAAGAGCTGGAAGAGCAGAAGCATCAGGAATGGGGAGAGCAGAGGTGCAAGGAGCTGGAGGAGCAACAGAGAAGAGAGCTGGAAGAGCAGAAGAGACTAGAGCTGGAAGAATTAAGGCAACACAAGACTGAAAAACAGCATCAAGAGGAAGAAGAAAGAAATGGGTTGAAGGAACAAAATAAGGAAGAGAAACAGAGACAAGAGCTAGAAGAAAAAGAGCTTCAAGAAGCTGAAATAAAACTGAAGCAGGAGAAAGAAACTGAGAGCATCAAACAACAGAAGAAAGAGGAGGAACAAAGGCAGAAGGAGAATGGAGAAAAGACAGAGAAGGAACAACCCCAGCAAGTAATGAATAAGAAAAAGAAACGAGAAGATCAGAGAAAACACAAGCTTACAAAACAAATGCACATGGAAAGCGCAGATGGTCTGCAACAAGATGAACTGAAGCAGCAAAAGGAACAAAATGAACAAAAATGGAACAAGCTAGAAGAGCAGAAGATAGACACTGAAGGACACAATCTTCAGCAAAACCAACAAGAAAAATCCTTGGAACCGCAACAGGACAAGGATCAGTTGTGTTCTGGAGGGGCTGATAGACATCCAGTAGAGGAGAGGCTCCAAGGAGGATCAAGATTCCAAAAACTCAAACAGACAGAAAAAATGAATAAAACAGCAGAAGAAGTCCTAGCCCAGAAACTGAAGAGAGAAGTTGAGGCTCAGGAACAAAAGCGAATAGGGGAAGAACTTCGGTGGCAAGAGGTAGATGAAAGACAAACTGCATCCAGACCCTTCACATTTCAAGTGTCTTCTGGAGATAAACAGATCATATTTCAGAAAGTAAATCTGAGTCCAGTCATGCCCACCAAAGAAGCAGGACTGTCTTCTCCGTCCGTCAAAGACTGCAGGATGCACGCTGCCAGCAAGGGCTCTCACACACTCCCATCGTCTGTGTGTGTTCCCCACACAGCTATTTTGGTTACTGGAGCGCAGCTGTGTGGCACAGCAGTAAACTTGAACCAGATAAAGGATACGGCTTGTAAATCATTACTTGGCTTAACAGAAGAGAAAAAAAAGGTGGATATTCCTTCACCAGAGAAGACCCAGAAAAAACCCCAGGATCCCAAACCCAGCAGCAGTAAAGTGAAATATACACAAGAGTCCTTGGACAACCAGGCTGTACTGGCTGAGTGGGCCTCCATCCGCTCCAGAATCCTAAAGAATGCAGAAAACAGCAAATATAATGAGAGAGACCGCGTAAGCACCTGCAGACACAGTGATGACTGGACACCTCGAGGATGGGGTGCTCCCCACAGCAACTTGAGGAAAACCCTCTCTGCAAATGCGAAGTTTTCAATAACACCAGCATGGCAGAAGTTTTCAGAAGCTTCAAAAACCAATTCAGATGCTGAGAATGTAAACGTGGCAAAAGGGAATGAAACAGGGGCTGTGGGAAGACCTGCTGGCTCATCCACTGATCCAGGGGAGGATGTGGCTTCCACTTCTAAGAATAACTTAGCTGAAAAAGCTAAGGAGAAGATAGAAACTCATAGTGAAATGACAGACAACACAGAAGGCTGTAAGTTTGCAAAAGATCTTCCATCTTTCCTTGTTCCAAGTTTTCCTCCTTCTCCAGCTAAAGAATTAGCCCAGGCAGAACTTCCCGGTGCTCTAGAAAATCATCAGAATAGCAGCACAAAAAAAGCAGATAAACCAGCTCCAAATGGAGAAGAAAATGTTTCTCCTTTTGGGATAAAGTTACGAAGGACAAACTACTCTTTACGTTTCCATTATGATCAACAGGCAGAGCAAAGGAAAAAGAAAAGATACAGTGCAGGAGATAGTTTTGAGGGTGTGCCTGACCCACTAGTTGTGGCAGAAAGTGAGAAAGAATCCGCTGTTTTTGCTACACAAGAGAGTACATCCCCCACTGTGGGAAGAGTGAACATCCCTGGTCATTTAAAAGACTCAAAAGACTCGTCAGTTATTGTGGTGGAGACTTCACAGCCAGTGGGCACATCAGTAGTTCTACCAGCCACTGGCCAGATTGTTTTACCTCCTCATGAGAAACCAGCATGCAAGTCACTGGTCCCACAGAAACCTGCTTTAGCTCCAAAGCCCACCAGTCAGACACCACCATCGTCTCCTCTCTCTAGAATGAACAGATCAAACCTGGCTGAGACATTAGGGCAAAGGTTCATTAAAGCTGAATCAGATGGTGGCTGGAGAAAAGAAGACAGAGCAAATGCAGTGCCCCCCACACCATCCAGTGAGTACAAAAATGAAGAAGAAGAAATCAGAGAAAAGAAGTCATTTTTCCCGTCTATAAATATTCCATGGAGAGAAAAAAGTGAGAAAAAGCCTGAGCCATTGAAGAAAGGTATGTATTTTTTAAAGGTCATTTAGCTGTTGTCTGCATTTCCAGAATGAGGTACTGGAGGTCCAGAGAAAGACATTTGGTCTTAAGCTATAATTTGTTTCTGGCATGTTATTTGTGGGCTACCCACTGCTTGTCTTGGGATTGTCTGAATGAATGGGATTTCCCATCCTCACAGTTTAATTCAGAAACACACAGACTCAAGAGGGGCCAGTGTGACCTGCTTAAGGAAGTTAATTTCAAGGAGGTAACAGAAGTGCGTCTGTGTTTTCCTTGGCAGAGATGTTACCTAGTTAGTCAGAGGATGGACTCTGTGTTTCATGTGTGCTGGTGTCATCAAAGGGAGTAATTTTATAATTTACATCATATTGGTTTTATTTCTTAGAAAAATATTATCTAACTTAAAAAAATGTTAAGATCTAGGTCCCTTTTTAGTCCCCATCCTTGGCAAATTCTGTATGTAACCCAGAGGCACTCCAGCAATAGAAACAATTACAGTAGCCACATCAGCTCTTCACAGGAGGGTTGAAGGCCCCTGTGTCCTGAACTGGTGTTCTGTACAAGAGGAAAAATTACCCTCTTAGCACAAGGACACTCAAAGAGCAAGGCGGAAAGTCAGCATTTAATTGGGAAATCCTAATTTTTTTTCCATTTTGAATTCTGCAATCCAGACATTTCTAAAACTATATCTCAATGGAACTGCTGCTTATTTTTTCCACTTTTTTACACTTTTTCCTTTCACTTTCATTTTAAAGTAAGGATTTATGGAAACTAGTAGGAGGCACAGCATCCAGCCTCGGGGAGCAGGGCCTGGGCCAGGTGGGGGTTTCTGTGCTCAGTGGGCTCTGCAGGAGCACCTTTGCAGCCCAGTGCTGCTCCCTGCCACTCGCAGCTCTGTACTGGGTGCTAGCCCCAACTTCATGCGGGGCACAGAAAGTCAAATGCTCAAGTGACAATTAAAAAAACTTAAAACTAAACACTTTTTTTAAAGAGAGGCTACATTTACAGCAGTACATCATTTCAGCTTCCTTTTTTTGGCAAAGTTGAGACACTCTTTTTCCCCTTAATTATGTCTGGGAAACCATGGAACTGCAGTAGGTAGTGGCTGCTACTTCATGAAAAGTGTACCCTTTCATCAAGAGTCATAAACAATCAATGCATATGTATCACTTTCACTTAAATATTGTACAGTGTGAGTATTTGTAGTAAATTAGTCTGTAAGTCTAAGTGTCCGGGGTAGGCTTTTTCATTTAAAAAGGGCTAAATTTGGGCACCTGTATGAGTGCATTGAATTAGATCTGTTTCAGGATTTGACACACAGCCCACAAAGGCCTATGAATGGCATTCAATGGGCTTAGCTCTGGAGTTTGCACAAGGTAAAGAAGTTGTATGGGTTTGCTTGAGAGAAGAGATGTGCAACTCAACCAATTCTTGTCATGCTTTCTTTCAGAAAAGCCCGTCCTCCAGAGCAGACACTCTTTAGATGGCTCTAAATTCATGGAAAAAGTTGAAACTTCACAACCACTCTGGATTACGTTAGCGCTCCAAAAGCAGAAGGGATTTCGTGAGCAGCAAGCTACAAGGGAAGAGAGAAGACAAGCCAGAGAGGCGAAGCAAGCAGAGAAGCTGGCTAAAGAAAATGTAAGCAACCTTTAGAAACATGCCCCTTAGAAATAGTGATAGCATAACTATAACTGTCAGCTAGTTTTATCACAAGAAAGGAAAAGGGGTTTTTATGTTTGGTTTGAAAGATTTCATAAATGCTAAAATGACAGCGAGTAAGAAGTAGTCTGAAAGTTTGGAGTTCCCTTTTGCAAAACTGAGATCTCCAGGAGAAAATGCTGTGCAAGAGTGTGACAATTTTAGTGTAAACTCTGATGCCTCAATAGCAGGTGGTGGTTAATGGCCATCAGAAGCACAACCAGTGTTCTTTCAAAGCTTGAGTAAACAAGTTTTTAAGCCTTAATGCTTGGGGAATAACAGCTGGAATATTCAGTTATAGGTGAATATAGGTCAATATTAGTAAGTTTGAATTTATTTTTATTGTAATATGTATTATTTGGATAAAATACAGACAAGTGAAAGGAATGAACCATCACATGAAACATCCAAATGCCTAAAGCAGGCACTGAATTCAAGTATCACTTCTTTCCTGTTCTCTAGAGAGCTAGAGAAAAAACATGGTTTTCTATTAGTAAGAAAAACACTTCTAAAGTACAGAAGTGATGCCACACAAACCATGATGCTGTATATAGGTATCACAGATGGTAGAAAGAGATACGTGGGTAAACAAGTATATTTTGATGTTTGTAATGACATCTAAATTTCTGATGGACATGTGCATAATTACAGAGGTAGATAATGGCAGAAGAAAACAGCAGATGCAAACCATCTGTATTTAACAGGTAGGGCTGGCTCAAAACGTGCAATATTTTGACTGAAGTGACAACATGACAAATTTAACATTGTGGGCTTGTTGTGTTTTTGGTTTTGTTTTTTTTTTTTTTTTTTAACAGTCTCTAATAACTGTTAATTTTAGAAGTATCAAGTGTTTTCATCTTTTGCTGGAAAGAACAGCTGATGAATGAAAGCATCAAGTGTGACATGTCTTAGCTGTAGCCATAACATGACAGACTGTTTCTCATTTAGCAGTTTTCCTTCTCTGTCCTAGGCTGCTGTAAGTAACCAGGCAGATAATAAAGGCAGCAGCAGCAGCAAAACAAGCAATCTCCAGAAATCTACGACTCAAGAAGGGGAGAAGAAAATTGAGACTGCTGTGTCAAGACTAGAAAGAAGGGAACAACTTAAGAAGTCCAACACCCTTCCAACTTCTGTGACAGGTACAGTGAAAGATTCAGATTTACTCTCGAATAACGCACTTCAGAAATGGTATTGCATGTTTTTGAAAAAGTGAACAAATTATTTTTTTCTCCTATACTATGTCTAGAATTACAAATCCATTTGCTCTCAGCAAGGAGCAACACAACTTGTCCCAGTCTCATGTGCTGGCCATTACACTGGATGTACATAATTTTAACAGGTTTTTAAAGCTGCACTACTGTGTTCACTTAGAAGTGCTCCAGTTCAAATTCTAAAAATTAGTCTATCTCCCCAAGCCATATCCAACAGTATTTTTGGAACTTGACTAGTGCACATTAGAGGGATTTGATTTCCTGTAAATCGCAATGGCAGTTCTGTTTTGCCCTTGCTTTGGGGATCAACACAGAGAGGGAATACTTCCAGAAAGTGTATTTGTGTAGGAACTGAAGCATATTGTGTTCCCACACCTCCCCGTTTGCCAAGGAGAAATACTCACCCCAGAATATTTGGAATGCATATTCTTGTTTCATTTAGAAAGGCAAAATCTAATAGATTCAGTTGAAGACAGCCTGTTACTTTGAATTTAGGACTTCTCCCTCCCAGTCAAATATTTGGTATGGAAGGTTGGAACCAGAACCTACTACTTTATCTGTCACTTTAGTTACATTGAAAGAATGCAAAAGGCAAACACATTAATATAAATACTTGATAATATATAATATTTTATACTATATAGGCATAATATTTGGAGTGGTATAAGATGATTGCTGAAACAGAGACTTGCCTAATATTTCTCTAGCCAACATTAGTCGTAGGCAAAAGGTTTTAGAGGAGAGTACAGAGAGGTGTTGAAGAAACCTTTTTACAAGTTGCACAGTAAATAGTGTGGGTTTCTTTGAAAGTAAATACACATTATCAGTTTAAATCTATTCAGTACCACTCAAAGCCAAGAACTATGGAATGCAACTATTGAAAGTATTGAGGTATTTCACTTATCTGATCTGTAACAGTAAAGGCTAAACCAGTGCTACTCCTACATTACAGACTGGTCCAAGCTGAACAACCCCTATGCACACCTATTTCCAGTTGCCTCAGCAGCTGCATGTCCACACTGCAGCTGTGCACCAGTGCAGATATCCCTGAGAACCTGTTTTAGTTGCAACATCTTGAGTTGGACTAGATGACAATGAAGTCCCTTCCAACCCAAACCATTCTAAGATCTGAGGTAGACTGCCCAAAGCTTTCCTGCTGTTAGCCTGCTCCCAGTGTCCAAACTGGCTTTGAAGGAAGGCAGCTGGAGGAGCTTTGCAGCGTTCCTGTCAACCTGTAACAAGGTCTCTCTATTGCAGCCCTACCCAGGAGATCAGCAGTGTGGTGTTACGCTGTACACAGTCCATTCTAGCAGAAGTCAAACTCTAGCATAATAGATGATGCCAAATTAGATCAAAGGAGAGCCAAAACCTAATTATCCTTGGTTGGTCTGTCTACACTAGAATGAGAGTTTCAGGAGGAAATTCAGAAAGAATTCCCAATTTTTAATTACCTAAAGTGAAAGTGTAGAACTGTGTTGGCCCCAAAGGAAATAGTGACTGGATTTCTCTGTGAGTACTGGATACATGTGGAGCCAGGCAGCCATTATCAACTACACAAATATCCTATACACAAGTATTTGTTGAGTGTGGATGATGGCACCGATTTGGGTATCCCACGATCAGGAGAGCGCTTAAGGCACAAGATCAGGCCAGAACACATTTAAAATAGTAGTTTATGGAGTCCTCCTCTAAGGACGTTCGAAAAACACCCAAAACTTGAAGAAGGTGACATATTTCAGACTTACACTTGAGTCCTGTATAACAGGAACTGCTAAGAGGGTATAACCTTTAAAACAGCATCAATTACTATAACATTTCAAATAATCAAAGTGGTTGTCTACAGCAGTAGCTGCTACTACTGTTCATTTACTTATAGCTAAAAATACATGATTAAAGATGTACTAAAAAGAAAAATAAACAATTTTTGCTATCTATGCATTTGTAAAGCTTTTAAAAACACTCAAAACCTGAAAATGAAATGCAACTGAAAGTAATTCGATCTGAATCTGAACACTTAACGACAACAACAAAATTCTTTTTGGCTCATAAAAAAGAAAACATCTAAGGGGGGATTAGTGAGGAGTTATTTTATAACTAAGATTTTTAGAGTTACTCCATAGGTTTCAGACAGGACTCATTTCCACCCAGGCTGCCCTTGTTCACTGTCTCAGAATTCAATAGTCTTCCCACTTGACTTCTACAATGTATTTCTACAGTTTTGCTCTGTAAAGTTGTTTGTTAGAAATCCATTGCATATTCCACACACTTTCCTGCTGAGACAGCTGTCTGTCCCAAATAGACTATTTTCAAGAAAACGTGACAAACAGCTATCGGAGGAAACTGGTTCATTTCTTCCTCAGGACAGTTTCATGGGAGTGTTTAACTGAGGCAGAAAACTGCAGCACCACTTTCTTCTCTGTGCTTACTGAAGAACCCTAATCTGAAGAGGGAATCTAAATCCTCCTGAATACAGTTGGGTTACATGTGTTCAGCATCTGCATTACTGAAGAGGAGAAAAAAAATAAAATCCAGCTTTATTTCCCATTGTTTGCTACATTGCAGATGTAATTAAAATAGTTTAAGTAAAGAAGACTTGCAAATTGGAAATGTTTTCTCTGGATCTCCTGTAGACCAAAAATTTTGTCCCTATTTTTCTGAGTTACCTGGAGTCACCTCTGGAAGAGGAAACTCAGCTTCTCCTCACTTGATTACTTTGCAAATACAATGAAAAGTAAGACTTAACTGAAAGGGTTGGAAATAAATATGAAGTGTTAGATCAGAACATCTCCACAAAAAAGCAGTGAAATCTCTAGAATCCTGCATCAAAGCACAGGGTTCAACTAATGTATTTTTTCTCTTCTCCTACCCACCCCATCAAAACCAGTGGAAATCTCAGATTCTGTTCCGCCGACCCCTCTGGCAAAGGAAGTGGCCAAGAGGTTCTCTACGCCCGATGCTAACCCTGTGTCAACAGAACCAGCCTGGCTTGCCTTAGCCAAGAGGAAAGCAAAAGCCTGGAGTGACTGTCCACAGATCATAAAGTAAACTGTAAAGTTACATCTCTACTGCTGACTATTAATTGCTTTCTATTTATTTATTCAGCTTTTTACACATGAAAAAAAAATGAAAATGCATGTACTGAAGGACTGAAAACTGAACTGATTACCATTTTGCTCTAACTCACTGTAAAGTCTACTCAAGTCATATATTCCATTGCTTTGACAAATAGCTAAATGAGGTCACGGAAAAAGTTTCAGAGCCAGACTCTCAAAAATTTAAGAATGCTCAGATACTGGATGTAAATTTTAGAGAGTATCATAATAAGGGCCTTAAATTCTGTGGGTATTTCGTTCTAGAATTTTAGATCTCTACACTGAAGTGGAGATCTCTGAATTTTTTTTCAACGCTCCATTGTTGAAAATAAAGGCAAGTTGCATGTTGCCTTCTCTTATTCCTAATTTTTTTTTAAGTGTTAAACTGTATGAACTGTCAGTTCTACCTGCTATTTGAAAGCTTCTTCCCTAATGAAGAACATTCCAGCTGCAGATAAATAGAAAGATGGTATCATCCAAATGCTGAGGTAATTTCTTTTGTCAAAGGACTAACACACTATGTCTATACTCCCACACTCCTAGGAAGGAAACAATTCATCCTATCTAATAATAATAAAATAATAAAACCAACCAAACAAAAAACCAACAAGAATCAGAAAGTTTTTGGAAAGAAGCCAGGGAGTCAGTGTTTTATCTTCTAGTCATTTAAGTGCATCACTGTTTGTGCTTGGCCATATTTAAGATGCATAGAGACAGTGACTGCAGGTCACAACTTTAAATCAATTGACTGGAACTAAAATAAGTTAAATTATGCCTGTGCTCATGTGGCTGTGGAATTTGTCTCAGTGAGTTCCCACAGGAGTAAGACTTGCAGAACTGAAGTTAACTGAGAAGGGAAAGCTAAGCCAATGAGAGTCTCAGGAGTTTTAACTCTGCATTCTTCCTGATTTTACTCCACAGGCAACTTGAGGCAGTTTAGATAACTTCCTGTACTTTGACCAATACAGCCAGAACACTTCAGAAAGAAGTTTACCTACCCCATCTCAGGTATCTGCTGTGGCAATTGAACACTTTTACTACTTCTTGTAACTAAAACAGGAATGTTCATCCTCTCCCTCTTACAAAAAGGGATAAAGTCCATAATGTAATAAAAATTTTACTATCCTCAACATCCCACAGAAATAGCTAGGTCTACATTTTCAAAAGTCACCCTAGTAAATAAATCTGTAGCACACCTGAGTTTGTTTTACAAGGAAGTCTTTTACAAATGTGAACTTCTCCTTCTTATAACCATAAGGCTCAACGGAACCTTTAAGCCTACATCATCACAAAGGGAGACATTTTCATTAGAAGAAACTGCATTATAGAATGATAGCACATATGTTACATGGACGTATTTTAGCCAAACTGCTGTATGCAGCATGAGAAGCAGCACTTTAAATTATGCAGAAAACAGAACGAAACCTGCCATATCCTCCCGTTCCAGGAATCAGAAAAGGCTTGTCAGCAGAAGCCATCACTGAACACACCATTCCCACCAAACAGAAACCAGTGGCTCGGTACCACGGTTACAGTAGCACAAGCACAAAGGGCGTGTTCATTGCACTAGAAGTGCAGCAGCAAGGTGGGTTTTCTTGGGTCTCCTAAGCCATCAGTTTTGCTCAGTTTCACATTTAAAACCAGAATCTCTAAAGTAACTTTTTACCCTTTACCTAAGTATTTAAGATGTTTTATACAGAGATGGTGCAATGCTGCGCTCAAATGCTTGGGGGAAAAAAAATACTTAATGCCTTCAAAGTCAAATCTCTGCAAACTCATCTGAACAAAGAACTGGGCCCATAATTATTTTTGTTCTGGTAGCACCATGAATTAGTGCACCCTAAGTTAAATTTACACTTTTTCTAAGTGTATAAACATGCAGTAGGTATTTGTAATTACAAGAACTAAACTGCCTGAAATCCATCCTTATGATTATTTCTTGGGAGAAGGAGCCAGGCAGAAATACAGAGAAGGTGAAGTAAATCAGGATTAAAGAATTAAACATACCGGTATGCTGAAAAGTATAGCAAAATTAGGTGCTGTTGTGCATGACATGACATAAGGATGCAATTTCCAATACAATACATTTATAGCACATAGAATAACGCTTTCATTAAGGATGGTCTTAATCTAAAGCTTCAAAGCAGAGGGGTTTTTTCCAACCATAAAGGTATCTAGTGTAATAATGGAAACTGTATTATGTACAGTACTTGATGGAAACATTTCTAAAGTGTATATGTTCAACAGTGACATTTCATGTTAAATTAACAAAAATTTGCACTAAATACCAATGAAGTGAAGTGTTACTTTGCTTTAGCTTTGTTGCAACCATTTCTGATAAAGTGTTGGAAATCTGTAAAAATAAAACCAAAACATTACTACTGAGTTTAAAATAGCAAAAATGTTTTAAGAACCGAACAAACCACTATGTAGTATATGGTCTCAATTTTTTCTAACTTATCCACACAAAATACCATTTCTTCTAACAAGGTTATATATGATTAACCTCTATGTTCATATAGTAATGTATAAAAACTATAAGATGTATAATCGTGGGGTATTTGTTGTGTACTTTTTTAATTTTTCAGATGTTTTAAAGTGCAATTGTTTATTATACTAACGTCATTTTAATTCTTATTAAACTATAACCCAGTCAAAAACATCTAATCAATGAGATGTATTCTGTGTCTCCTTCTACTAATTGTGTAGTTCAGGTTTGCTTTATAAGTAGAGCTTGCTAGAGTGCTACAAGTGTCTTGCCTGTGCACTTCTGCTAACGATGAAGCGGAGGAACCGGCCGTGATGGAGCAACTTAGCCAGTGCAACTTCTACTTTACTTTTTAAATCAAGATGTTAGAATTCAGAGTAGATGGCTCATCAGAGAGTGAGATAATAGTTTCCACTGTAGTTCTTTTAGAAGACTCATAGTCAGGAAGATGCTCTTAGTTAAGTGTACTTTTGTCACTGCAAATACTTGATTCGCCTTACTAAGACCACTGATAATTCCTTTTAAGGTCTTAAAGACAACCAAAACCAATGTACACAACTCTTTATTAACAGTTCTCTGTAAAGACACTGCAGAGAGCATGCACTCAAGTATCTTAAAAAATTATTTGACAATCGCTGATTTAAGCAGTGCACATTTCATCTTGGAACTCATACTGTACCTGTCATTGAGATTTAATATACACATGTAAGTATATTCTTACATAATTCTATGTATTTAGAATACAAGACATAACTGCTACTGGCTTCAACAGAGTTTAAGTAGATGATTGACTGAATTGAAGCCAAGGAGGGCCTCGGCTCACAGAAGATGAACTATTCAGTTGATACAAACTATAGGAAGCAGGCCGCTACTACCAGGTATTTGCAATGCAGACTATGTCTTCAGAAATCAAGTTAAAAGTTAGATGCAAAAAAAGGACTTGGCTTCTCTTGCCACGGTCCAGAAACCTTGTCAGACCAGACAGACACCTGTCGGATGCAGGTGAGCCGGGCACAGGTTATGCAGGAACCTCAGGGCACAGGCCGGGCTGGACTCAGAGACAGGAACACCTTCCTACCTCAGGGAGACAAGCCTGTTAATCCAAGCTGTGGAGTACGGCACCTTACCACAGTTTCTCCCATTCCTGCAAGTGTCTGAAGCCAAGCTACTGACTTTCATTTTCTTACTGCATAACATTCAAATCGAAACCATCTGAGACATGTTCTTTCATGAGCTGGAGCTGGGAAATGAGGGAGGGATAGTGAAACTTCTGGCTGGGTGCTGAGCAGCCATTCTCCTTCAATAAATCAGTCTAACAAGTCAACAAACATCACCTACTCTGGACACTTCCTGGTGCAAAAGGCCACCTGAGAAGCCTGCAAAGAGCACCTCTTGCCTACAGTAAAACAGAGAAGTAGAGAGCACCTGTGAGTTCTTAATTTACAAATGTAAACAATAAAAAAGAAGCAGCCTAACATTTTAGCTGTTCTTTTTTTCCTGTTATATACAAATCTAGGCAATAAACATAATCATTTCTACAGCCAACAACAAGCTTTGTTCCCCATACCACAGGGGAAGAGAAAACCTCTCCTGGAAGCTTATTTACTCCTTCTGCTGTTCCATTCTTGGCATTCAGGATCCACACTTTGCCATCTGTAGATACTGCTGCCAAAAGAATTTTGTTCTTTAAACAATCACTTTGGAAAATGAATGGTGTTCCATATACACTTGAAGTGGCTTCAAATTTCCACAGTAAATTCCCCTCCATGCTACAACAGTAGATAAAGCAATCATGGGAGCCAAAAAATATTTTTTCCTTAGTTAAACTTGAGATGCATGGAGATGAAAACACCGGCCCCATAGTGGAAAACTGCCAAGCCTACAGAAAGAACATAACCACCCATTACCAAAAGTTGTTCACATTAACAGTTTGACAGCAATTGTAATTTTTTAATAGATTAGTTGTTGACAGGAAAGCATTTTATTTCAAGAGCGTACTAGATTTCAATGAGGGCTGGTAAATACTTGTCAAATTACAAGTTAAGAAGTTTTACACACAGAGTATGTATGTGATAAAAGACTCATAAAATAGATGCCCAAGAGCTACTGCCTTCTGTGAGGCCCATGTAAAGATGGCCAGCTTGGGCAAAGAATATTCTTGGGCTGCTGTACCACAATTAGTAATGAACTGTGAGACTTCTGTTAACATGCCATTCTTTGCCAAAAAAGCAAATATTCCTTTTGCAATATCGATTTCTTCAGCTCATGCTAATGATGCACAGATCCCTCCTCAAGAGAGTATCAGTTCTGCAACTGCTGCAAGCCGACACGAGTACAGGGCATGGAAGAGGTTTGCCAGGGGATTAGGAAAAATTTCTTCACTGCAAGTGTTGTCAGGCAGTGGAACAGGCTGCCCAGGGAAATGGTTGAGTCACTGTCTCTGGATGTGTTTAAAAGCTGTGTAGATGTGGTGCTTAGGAGCACGGTTTAGCAGCGGACTTGGTAGAGTTAGGTTAATGGTTGGAGTCAATGATCTTAAAGGTTTTTTCCAACTTAAATGATTCTATGGGCTATCATATATTTTATAATTAGAAAAGGCTTAGGAATTGCCATGTATACTGGATCTCGGGCAAACAAACAGAAACAGTGTCAGTTGTTTTAACACCAAATACAAACCACATTTCATCTCTGAGGAACTGAAAAAACATTCTCATTTAATTCAACATGAAGGCTGACACATTTTTTGCCAGAATTATGATTTGGCATTTTTTGATAAATGCATAAACATTCTAAGAAGCCTTTACTTCTAAGTAGTCACCATCTTACAGAGGAGATGGCTTTAAACATGCTTGAAAAACTCCAAACCCACAACCATACCATCTAATTTGCTAGATCAAATAGCAAATTACTCTAGACCATTTACTTTGGGTGTAAGCTCTGAATTAGAAATAGTGTTACTGCATCAAGCAACTTGAGAGTTTGCAGTTTTGACATGAACTACCCCAGGCAAACATATTTTCTTTCTCCTCTATAACAATAGACACTTCTCTTTGCTTGACAACAAGATACATGTTATTCATTAAACCTCAGAAAACAGTATTAATAAAGGATCTTATTCAGGGGTTTTTGATGTATATAAAAAAACCTCAACACCACCACTTTTACCTTTTCTCCAGAGTGAGTGTAACAATATAAGTTTCCATCCACACACCCAACACAAACATACTTCTCGTTGCAGTGAGGAGAGGAGAAGACTGGTTTTCCCAGGAAGCTTTTCCAAATCTTATTTCCTGTCACCTGTAAATGCCATCATGGAATATGTGATGCTTAACACGACTGTAAGAAGCTGCACAAAACAACCCTCCCTTCACAGCTTGACCCAACCTTGAAGAATTGTGGAAGGGTAACGGGAGGAAAAAAAAAACCCAAAAGGTGGCTTCTCCCACGCAGAATGCATACCAGAA
Organism: Brachypteracias leptosomus; assembly: GCA_013401335.1. Lineage (NCBI taxonomy): Eukaryota > Metazoa > Chordata > Aves > Coraciiformes > Brachypteraciidae > Brachypteracias > Brachypteracias leptosomus. The sequence goes on from VYZX01014734.1 coordinate 86,792, forward strand.
GCAAAACTACTCTTCAAATCTTATTCCAACAAAATGCTTAGTGTTTTCCATGGGATACTCAATACCCCTGTTTCACCCTTCTCTTCCACTCCCTAGGCAAAACAATGACAGTTGTACAGTAGTAGTAGTCGTAGTTCTAATAAATGACAGATTCTTTTTTTTCCATTCCCAGCTCCTCAGTATGTGATGAGGACCAATGAAAGAGAGGATGTATCGAAAGCAAGTCATATTATGTCACAAACTATAAATACTGTAGGAACTGCTGCAACCCACCATCTATGATTGTCACAATAAGCTCTTAATGTAGCCTGCACATTCCTATTTTTATAAATAATCACATGGAGTCACAGATGGGTTTCTCAACTACCTGTTACTCAGGATAATGGAAAAAAAAATACAACTGTTTCTTCTTAACTACTGCCACTAGAGCTGCAAAACTATACACTGGTTTTCTAACACTAGGTTGGGTATTACAACTTCTAGTGGGTGGAAGGTAAGAATGGTTAGGACTCATGCTCTGGGTTGTGTGAATACAAAAACATGAGCAGCTGCTCCAAGTGACTGTTCCTTTTATCAGGCAGGACCAGCTGTAAGCCAACAATGCCTCAGAAAACCATGAAATTCCTCCACATCTATCAGGAATGCCATTTCCCCAGAGCAGAGGACAGAACAGCAGTTCAAGATTAAGGGGGACAGCTCTTTAAACGACTACAGGGAGGAAAACAGTAAGAGGAATGAAGGGGCTTCTTTCTCTATTCTGTTCTGATTTCAGAAAGTTCTGTGTATTTTTTTTTCTATTTCTACTATGAAAAGGAGGGGAAAAAATCTCCAGACACTCTCTCACTCACTAGTTTAACTGATAAGGTGGTATATGGGAAGGAGAAGACACCAATTCCAACTTTGGCCTACAGTCAGCATGTAAATTCAAGCAAGTCACTTCAGTTCTCTTGATCACCAGATAGCTTTCTGAAACACAGGAATTACTATGGTAACCTTGTGTATAATAATAAGGCCCTCAAGTGAAAAATATCTTATGGTAGCATACGATCACCTAGTTCCTTTCATCAGACAAGCTATCTTAACTTCAGAAATGCAGTTTGGTTTCATTTAAATTTGAGATTGGGATCAAAGACAAGTAAGCAAAGGTACATACTGGGTTTACAGCCAATAATAGTCCTCCTAGTGTAGCAACATAGAGATGATGTGGAAAAGAACTTAGACAAGGAGATGAAAACACAGCTCCACCTTCACAGTGTAACTTCCATATACATGCCTTTTTCTGTAAGCACAGGAAAAAAGATAATTTTTTTTTTAATTGGAGTTAAAGCTCATCATGTTTACAAAGATCTTCAAATGTCAAAGCTTATCAAACACTGCATTTACTCAGCAAATACTAGTTAAGTGAAGATATAATCTATATGCTATTATAGCAACACAGATGCTATTGGCTACTTTCTCTTCCTGTAAATAAAAAATTCAGCCAATGAAGAGGCAGTATCTGCCCCTCTTATTTTCCATGTCCCTTCATTTACATCTTTTAGAATGTTAAAGATTTTCTCTCCACCATTAAGCCACAGTTTTATTTCTAGCTAAGCATTCTATTCTGAAACACTCACAGAGTATTTAATAACTAAGAAATTTAAGATATAGTTTCAACCAGGACTAGAAGCAGAAGAACCACAGCTGAGACCACCACTAAAACTATTTACTACCACATAATCCTAACCCCACTTCAAGCAGGTCTAACAATTTCAAAAAGTGTAATTGCAGACTCCTGAGAATACTAACGTGAGTAGAGCTTCATCTGGGGTACTACAAATGGGGTCTTAAGTTGTATGATTATTCTTCTATTCATAAAAGTTAGTGTTCTTACATAAATATTCAAAGCATACACATGTTGGTCATGTGATCCTATGTAGACTAGTCCACTGGAAGGGTCTACAACTGCAGAGCTTTTCACAGTATCTTCTGTGACAAAAGTCCAGTGTACTTCTCCATCACTGCTTTGAAGGACATAGACTAAGCCATCGTAACAACCTGTGTGAAAAAAACACAACAGGGGAAAAAAGAATAATGATTATTTGTATCTACACTGTGATTTATGCTGCTAATTGCATCACTGCTGGAAAAAAATAAGATGACTCAAAAGGCAGAATTTCAAAACAGTTTCCAAAGCTCCCCCTTTTAGCTCAAAGTCTTTGCAGACAGTTCATTAATTCAGAGTTGACTGCTCTCTGTGTTCTTTCCAGGTTACATTTAGAATATAGTTACTTCACTGCCTTTCTATCAAGTTTTACAGTAATAATATTAGAAGACATGAAGAATTGCTGAAAAGGGACAATAAAATGCTTTTTAAAAATTATCTCTCCCCCTAATTTTCCCCTCTGAAGACAAAGATGCTGAAAGAATAAAGTCTGTATGTTTTCTTATGAGAACTGTAGTTCTAGAAACTTCTTCAGTTTTAATGAAACATTCAATTTTATTAGAGTAAATAGCAATCAAAATACTAGCAGAAAGATGGTAACATTAGCTTTGCATAAAAACCCTCACCACCTGGACATCTGTGCTAACCGGTGATGTATACATATTAGTTAAAAAGACAACACTGAGATGAACGAAGGCAACTCTGTTGACAACATATATGATAAAATGAAAAAACTATCCAAACATGTTCTTTACATTTCCAAAAGAGAGTCAAATGAGATAACCAAACTCTGTGAGGAATACTTTGTACTAACTTCTACTCCTATCAACTTTTAAAGACAGTTTAAGACTGTATCACCTTTCCATACTTTAAACAGTTGGTTTTTTTTAAAGGTCACACCTTAATCAACCAATAAAAAGAAGCCATATCCATTGACTATTCCTTAGTAAGGCCTTATTAATAAATTTTCATATAATAAACCACAAGTGTATATGTTAGATAAGCTCCATCGCTGGTTATCATGAAACTTAAATTACTTCTTCCGTTTCTATTTTACAATAAATTAGTTTTGAAGCAGATCTGGAAATTTATGGATAAGTGTACATGATGGACATTCAGAGGCAAGAAGCAAGATTGTAATTCATCTTGTAATTAGCTGAAAAATTAATTTAAATGACGTACCAACAACAATGAAATTTCCGCACTTAGATACGCAGGCAGAAGATTCAATACGATCTCCAAGGTTCTTCTCCCATTTTATTTCTCCCAAATCTAGATCAATTGCCTGCATTGTATGAGAGTGAGATCCGACATACACAGAGGCAGATACTTCTTCTTTAGATGGTATTACAACCAGTGGTGATGCATCAACACATTTTCTTGTATTTGACTTCCATCTTATGCATAATGCCAACTCTGCTGTTGTTACTTGACCACGTTCTGCAGGGATTTGCTGAACAGAGCAACAGTCAGTTTTACCTGCATTGTTTGTAACTGTTAAAATTTTGTTCTCCATTTCATACCCTTGCACACGGCATTTCGTGATACTTAGAGTCACTNNNNGTCACTAAAGGCAGAAGGGATGGTTGCTGTAGCAGTTCCACTTCTACCTGTGCTGCATTACTGGATTCCATAAAAGACTTGGTGAAATTCAGAGAAGAAAAATGATTTCCTCTACTTAGTGCAAGAAATGAAATTAACTGTGAAGCAACCTCAAGACCTCTTTCAGATTTCACTTTAATGTATTTTCCATGGAATTCCTCTCCACTGTTCCCACTTAATTTTCTTTTCACAACGTTGGCATAATTCATTTGGAATTCATTTGGCAATTTCATTTGGTCTTCACTTGGAAACAGAATTTTACAAATATGTGTATAAACCTTTTCAAGCGAGTGGCTGAGAATAACTTCCAGGAGTCCAGGGAGAGTTTTGCCTACCAGCATCTCAATTTCATCATGAAATCGTAAAGCCTTTAAGGAGTCTCCACCACTGTACAGAAATACTGCATCTTTAGAAATTCCAGTGGAATCATCCAGGAGACCAAGAACAGACTAGAGGAAAGAAGGAAAGAGGTAACAGTCCATGGATGTTATACCACATCACACACACAAAAACGCAAGTTGGGTAAAATCCACCCAAATACCCAGAAGTCTCGCTAAAAATCAACAACTGAGGAAACTCACTACAGGGCAGAAAAGTCACATGAAACACGTCAGTGCCAACCGAGGTAGTGATGGAACAAGAGTTGGGGAGGAATTTTTCCGTACTACAAAATGTTTTGCTCAATTCCAACTCTGCAGTTTAAGGAATTAAAGCAAATTGTGCTGTATTCTAGTTGGTGGTTTTCAATCTTGGTAACATTTATCAATGACAATTTTGCTGATAAAACATTGATGCCCTTTGGTAAAATTGGTTTAGGTGCTTTATTTTATTAATAAAACTTAAATAAACTGGCATCTTTTACTTCTGAATTACTTAAGTAACCTACTTATCTACCTACTTTTGAAGCTGTAACCCCTTCCATTCATGAAGGATTTTGTATTTGGCACTCCCTGCTTGTTAAGTCTGGGTGTGAAGACCAAATCCTCTGGTCCTGGAAACTGCTTTCAGCTGTCCATAATGGGTCTAGGGCACATCTCATCCCTTTGGGTTATCATTTCTATAGCCACCAATATAATAAGTATCAGCACAGGCAAATTGTGTTACTAATTTCCCTACATTTACTTATTCAAGCCACAGCACATCCCACTTCCAGGTGAAACTTGTAAGTCTATCTTTGAAGAAAAAAAAAGGAATACTATTTGGCATCATATTTCGATACCTTAAAAACAAGTCTTTAGCACAGAAATTTAGAAACAATACAAACACACAGTCCAAGAGACAATTATGCAACTGTGCTATCTATTAAAAAAAAAAAGAGACTCTTCAATTCATAATTATCTTGAGAAATAATAAACTCTACTAACACAGTAGCTATTTTGTACAAAGTTTTCATGTCCTGGTTCCTTGTTTCCTTAGGGATACTTTGGCATGTGAAGCACTATTCAAAAAGCTAATGACAGGTTACGTCCTTCCTATGCTAATTGCTTATACCTCACAGCCTGCAGTTTTATCTGATGCAGAAATATAAATGACTCCCTCTTGGCCACTGCAGAGTATTAACACATTGAAGTATTAACTGAACAGAAAGATCTATAATGCTTAAACCTATAGGCAGCTAGAAAGTTCTGGTCGCATTAGTCATACTTCTTAAACTGTTTAATTCTTGACACATGTATAATGAACCACTTGCAAAGATAAAAAGGCAGCTCAAAATACTACCTTCCATAAATACTGCAATCTTTCCCACAATTCCTCTGCGCCACTCAGCTTACTGTCACGCCTTCTGGAGTTTAGATGGTTCTGGTAAATCTTGTTCAGTTCAGATATATCAACTTTGCCTTTGTAGAAAATAAAGTACGATTTTTTTCATTGCTCTTTCAGCATTTACACTTCCAAAACTTGCTCTGCCCAAATAGTTGCTTTACTCCTATACACACTTCCTCATTCATACTCAACTGCACCTTATTTTACCCAATCAACTACACGGAACCCAGTAAGGGTTTTGAAAATCCACCCCGGCCCCCCACAGTATCCCATCTTTAAGTCCTGATCATTCCCCAGCTGAAGTCAGGGTTCTGTTGCAGAGTGCAACAGGGATAACTGATTAAAGAAATGTGCAGTGTTAAAACTAAATTGATTTTACCACTACTCTTTGACTCTCGAAACATTATCAAGAATACATAATAGGTGGTTGTGATTTCCTACTAGGAGTTAGTTATCTAATTATGTATTTAAAAAACATGAATCAGGTACTGGATTTTGGTCAATAGAAAAAAATAAAAATAAAAAATCATTAAAGTAAGTGGCAAGAGTACTTAATACTTTCATTTACCATGTGATGTTAAAGGCAAAGCTTTAATCAGTACAAGCTCATCGGGGACTGCATAAGCT
>VYZX01014734.1:92776-154005 GCA_013401335.1 Brachypteracias leptosomus
CATCTTTGGGTACAACAAACAGGATAAGTTTTTCCTCCTGATACCATGTCACTGCACAAGCTTCTACCTGACAAAGGTCTTCAGCAGCCTGTAATTAAAAAATATGTGTTGCTTTGAAATGCAGCTCATCAATAGAGTAAAAAGAGTGAAAAAAAAACAATTAAAAATGTAGGCATTTTAAATTTGTATTTGTCTCATATTCTTCACATAAAAATGAACTCAGAGATATAGGTATTATTTGCTTAAGTGCCATGAATGAGATACAAGCCATGAGTCTGACATTCACTCTTGCAGGACAATCTCTGTACAAGCATCGCAGTGCAACACTTGCTATTTTTCAGGTGCTTATACAGTTCTCAGATCTGCTGGAAGAAACCATACAATAAAACAGATCTTCAAGAAGTCAGAACCAAACTTCTCACATCTTGTGACTGTATTTTTTACTATAAACACTCCAAATTTCTTTAAGACTCCTAAAAGTAATATGAAAATGAGTAAATACCCATTCCCAATGATAATGATGTGTTCCTTATCCCTGCTCTTTTATACTGGCATATTCTACTCACTAGATGTTCTGTTACCTGCTGCAAGCATTCAATATTAAAACGTTTGCCATGACGTTTAATCTGGTTATCTTTCCGACCCAAGAAGAACAACTTTGTGTTCTGCACCCTTACAAAATCTCCGGTTTTTCTCATTGTGCCCAGGGGTACGGTTATTTCATCATCAAGAAAGCAGACTCGTTCTTCACCACCTACACAAGAAAAGACTGTGGTCATATATATTAAATGGCCAACTGTAAATGAAAATTATAAAGAGTATTTTATCAAATTCTCCTAAACTCTAACAAGATTTATGAGAAGTACTAAAAGATTATTATGAATGCCTAAACTTCTGCACTGTATAAATTGGGCTACACAGTTAATACACAGAAATTACTTCAACTGAGAATGTTAAAATGCAAGCAGGAAAAAAGTGACTAAAATGAAAGCACAGTCTGCAGATAAAATGATGGTGATTTCCTGTTCATCATTCCAACAACTTAATCATATCGTCATAGAATACCAGGTTGGAAGGGACCTCAAGGATCATCTAGTCCAACTTAAAATACCCTCAGAAGGTTCCCAACCCAACAGGAACATAAAATACTATATTAATCTGTATATCAGCGGCAGACACCAACTTAAATAATCTATGCATTATTAAAACTCAATCAATTCCAAGAAGTATCTTAGAAGAATAAGAAATACAAAATAACCTATAAATATTTGTCCCTCGCCTTCTAGAACTGTAGAACCATTGGTATCTCTGACCTCAACTTTTGTTCCAAGGAGTGGCGATCCCAGAGGTATAGGGAAATCAGTTCTAAATACATTAAAGAAAGAAATAGTAAAAATCTTTCCCCTCTGAACACAAAACAACTGTTTCAAAATGAGTTAGCATGCAGTCTTTTAAAGAATTAGTATTAGAGCAAAAATAGGTGCTTGGGGCTTCTTTCTACAAATGTTCAAAATTAAAAACCTCATCAATATGTATGGTTTCATTATCATATACCAAAAAAGACAGAATGATTGACAATAAGGCTTGAATGCACCCTGAAATACCCTGAGAGAACCCTGAGAGTTTCAGCCAGTTTTTAAATTATCCCAGGTTGAAACTTCCACCAAGTCAACCAATTTAAACACACATAACTGCTTTCTATTTCATTCTTTCCCTGTCCTATCTGGTTTGAGCTTTTATTCTATTTCATTACTGATGCTGTGGCAACAAGTACAGTGGACTCTCTCGGAAAAAAATGACAAAAAATAAATTGTAATTTCAATGTCATGTATCTATTATAGACTTCTTCTGTTGAGCTGTAGACCAACTCCTTCCTTTCCCTTTATTCTCTAGCCTCTTAAAACACTTGCAGAATCTCATTTTTTAAATATAGACACTATTTCTGAGTGGGAGTAGAGAATAATATATTTTCTTCAGTAAAGCAAACTTTAAAGAGCAAAGTAACTTTAAATAACTCTGGTAATATATGAAGTTAGGCATGGGTTCCAGTTCAATTTCTATCATAAAGTATATTTTAACCGAACGGTTCCTGTTCAACTCCTGTTATTTAGGCTGTTGAAACTTCTCCTTTTCTCTGATCAATTAATGAATTCTTTATCTCAATTTAACCAAAAAGCAGTTAAATTTTGTAAATTATGTATTTCTTCTCCTCCTTTTCCTTCCTGTGGTCGGCTTCAAAATATAATTACTTGACAAACAGGTATGAGAAAGCATCCTAGATATCCAGCGTGTCTGCCCCATACAACGGGTAAGTCGCATCACAAAGACAAAACCAAAAAAGAGCAGAGTTTAACGTTACCAAACAACACCCCAAGATCCCAAGATATACCATAGAACAGAAAAATTAAGAGACAAACAACACCTCATTTGGATATTATTATTAAGATACTTGGGACTAGACAATTTTGACAAACTTCTCTAAAAAACAGAGGGGTGCAGATCACTAAGGCAGTAACTTTGTGCTGATTTTTTCCATTCTCCAGAGTTCTCTAGAAACTCTACCAGTTCTCATCATTCAGCTAGCAAAATAAAAGCCCACCATACTCACAACTGTCCTACCAATACTATGAAATGAAGAAGACATAAAATGGTCTGTTCTAGTTTTGTTGTATCTGGGACTGCTTACTACAAAGGAACCCTAGTCCCATTTGCAATGATGCTGAGAGGGAACAGGCTCTAAGGTGAAGGGTAGAAGACAACCGTCAGAGTCCATAAAAATCTCCATCATTCTAACTGCACCTCAGTTAGGACTGAAGGACAATACACCCTCTCTGGAGCACAGAAACTTTGAATAGAAAAATCAGTTTCTCTGAGGAGAAGGCAATGACTGAACGCAGAGAAAACAGCATGAAAACAAGCCTTGCATTAGAATTTAATAACACTTTACGACCACCCACCTTTTCCAGTCTTCAAGGGTTTAAGTACCAGGTTAATATATTGTGTCATGTGCCCAAAACATCCCATTTCATAGGATATGTCTAAATCAAGTCACATGTGTTATTATCATGTCAGGGAATAACTACACTTTTCAGAGAGCAAATGAAACACTGAGCTAACTGTAAGTACCTTTCACCACCCTGACACTCCTGCAACTTTCTTTATAAAATACGATGAACAAAATAAAGTCAGTGATTAAGTAAAAATGGCAGAGTGCTAAATGATGAGAAGAAAATACTTCTGGAAGCCCAGATGAGCAAGAGTATGGCTAATGGAAGTGACCAGTAAATCAGGCAGAAGTGCAACACTGATTCAATATTGCCACGGCCAGAGACAGCACGCCATGGACAAGGCTAGTTCAGGTTCACATGTGGAATCACAGACCATCATGACACATTATGTGAAACTTAGCAGGTCTACAAGTACCCAGAAGTTCAGACTGCAGTTCTGTTTTTCAAGAACCACTCATCAACACCTTTTACTTTAGGGGCCTGTAAAAGTTAGAAGGGATTTGTCTATTTCTACACAAAAATCAAATGTAACTTCTACCAGCATAAACACTCACAAGAAGGACTCAGTAGCCCTGGAAACAGGAGACCAAGGTTCTATTTCTAGTGACTATCATTCATATGTCAAGCTGTAAAAAATAGTAAGAAACAGGTAGGAAAATTCATTCCTACCTAAAACCAGAACTAAAAACCTCTTCAGGAATCTTGTAGCAAGTGGCCCAGCTTGACACTTCAGTAATACCATACAGATTAAAAATACTTGTTTTGTTCTCCTTGTGCTTCCAACTTTTCAAGAGATTCAGTACAGGAAACGCTTCACCACCAAGGGCTAAGACACGAAGTGAAGTATTTGCAGATAACACTGTTGATTTAATAATGTGAGCTCCAAACCTTCTGAGGAGTGTTGGTGTTGCCTGATACATATAAAAAAATTAAAAAAAGAAAAAAGAGAAAGACATGTTATATTTTTTCAGTATATGTGTACATCTCTTCCTGCTTTATCACAGCCACTGCATAGCTCTATTGTGGATGCACTTAACAATAAACTATGCATAGTAGATGGCATCAATCATCAAATACCAGCATAGATCACACTGATGTTTTACCAGATTTTGTTTCTTCTGTGAAGCCTTTAGTGAGTACCATCAGCACCAGCCTACATTCTTCTGTTATGGGTTCCCTATTGTGTCTCAGCTATTACCTGAAGTGCTTGCACATTAGTTCTTATGTTAATTAGTTTGATACAGAAAGAAGCAAACACAGTGTTCTCTTGATATTATTGTTTGAGCTTGCTTTCCCTTCATTCCAACATGTTACAGCAAAAGTATAACCTGTATATCTGAATAACCTGCATATAGAACACTTAGTAACACTAAAAATTCCTGGGATGCCAGATTTTGGGTTGTTCTTGATTTGTGTAAATGTAACAGTTTACAAAGATTAGCTTTCCACACAGCACTCTAAAATGAGAGGGAGAAAAAGAAAGAAAGAAAAAAAGTAAAACTCCCAGCTTCCTTAAATACAACTACTTCCATAAAGCTATAGGTGATGTAGGGCCCTTTCACTGAAGGGAAAAACAGCAAAACATTTAACAGACACATTTCACACTCATTCTTGCTTACTTTTACTAGTAACAGGACTGGAAAATTAAAGGCGTTATTTCTTACCGGGTTTTTTTTCTAGTAATAGATTGAAGAGCATCACTTTTCAACCAATCATTTTAACTTTAGTGAATTACAGCAAAGAAAAAAAGAGAAAAAAAAAAATTTACTCTTTCCCTCCCTCATGACCAGTTTTCAGATTTCTCAAGTCTGCTCAAGCAACTCAAGAGATAACTATAATTTAAGAAACATCATAAAATTAGTCATTAAGCTGTAAGGAGAGCATTTTTGTCATTAATTCACCTGAAAAGCCCTTTCTACACCAAATAAGACCATGACTAAAAAAAAAATCACAAAATCAAAATTTTCTTAGAAAGACATCTCAAATACCTTCTTTCACCAAATTTCACCTTTCTCTATCAATGCTTAATAGGCTTAAAAAAAAATTATCTTAAAAAGTCTTTAAAAGCACACTTAAAAAACATCTTACTAATAGAGATTAATATCTTGGAATTTTTTTTTTTCTAAAAGCAAGTGAGCTAAACCGAAAGAGAAGCTTGTGTGTGACAGGAAAATCTACACTATCAAGACTTAAAGCAATCATTATAAATAAAAATAAGAGCAGAGAATAAACTTACAAAATATTTGTAACTAGGGGATTTTTTCTGCTGTGGAATCTTCAGCTAACTATTGACTAATCTTAAACATATACCTTACAATGTCAACTACCACCATTCCTCCAAAATAAAAGGAAATTCAGCATTTCTGTGAGTGTAAATACTTCAGAATTACAACATTAATGACAAAGCAAGGCTTAGAGGTTAATTTATCACATTTAATAGACTAACCAGCCCATACTCATTTTGTTCGAAGTCAATTACAAGTAAGATCCATTTCTAACAGCTCTTCCCCCACACCTTCAGTTTCTATACTCCATTAATAGTTGTACTAAATACCTCGTTACACTACAAGGCAAGAGCTAGTTTTGTTCATCCATGCTGGATGCTTGTAACTTCAAGTAAATTTTCCAAAAGATGATCTATTCCAAGACCTATGGGGCACATGAAGCCTCATATAAACAGGTGGCCTGAAAACACTAAATGGTTGCTGTTGAATCAATTATTCTCTTGCTCTCATTATTATAAAAACGACAAACATTTTATCACCCTATAACTGGCATTGGTTTTGTTGCATTTTTAGCATAGACACTACCATTAAAACTTTAAAGTTGTTTACGAGGAAAGGCTCTAAGATCAAATCCATTAAAAAGTGCTAAGAATGTCTATAACAGGTTGCTCCATTATCAGATTCTTCTGAACTGCTTAATTAACGCAACAAATTAATTAATTCTTAAGAATGAATTGTTTCTTAAGATGAATATTGTTTTAGTCTTTCCTTCATTGTTTTCTGTCACGAAGTGTTTAAGGCTTTGATCAAATGGCAATTTTCTGAGCAGCCAACATGCTACACCAAAAAGGAGAGCATGAGCTACGCTTTCAGGAAAGAACATTCCTGCTCTATTTAGCGTCTAGACTGATTAAAAAGTAGTACCCATTAGCAAAGGCGAGACACAAGATATCAAAGACACTTATCTCAGGTGATGCCTACCTGCAACACAGTCACATGGTGATGGTGAAACAGAGCAGCAGACAGCTCCACAGGCATCATTTTAGTAGTGTTTGGTACTACAAGAATTGAGGCTCCGCTTGTCAGAGTAATGAACAATTCAATCACAGATGGGTCAAATGTTAGAGGAGAAGCCAGGAAGAGCACATCATCCTGTGTGATCTCAAATATGGATCTAAAATAAGAAAGCTAGGAATTACAAATCTGATGTATGCTGTTAAAAAACATTTCCAAACTAGACAAGCAGCATGAAAAGAAATGCACTTGAGTAAAGGTGAGGTCTTAAGGATTGCTTCTGAATATAAAGGCATATGCAGGCCAGGCAATTTGCACAAGAGCTCCTGTAACTATTGATTAAATTAACACAGTCCTTTACAAAGACATCTACCATATTACACACCAATACAGTACGTTGAAGGGCATATTTCAAGTAACAGATGCTCATTTAAAAAAAAAAGAAAAAGATGGTGTTTTCCATAATAGATTTTTTTAGAAAGTATTAAATGAAGCTGAAAGAAACCTAGGTAGACTAAAAAGAAATTAGGACTTTAAAACTACAGAACACGGTAAATATAACGGTGAACAAATAATTTTGTTACCTATTTCTTATAAGCTGCAAGCCAGAACACAATACTTACAGCATATTACTTGAAGTACACCCCTCAAAAATTCAGGTAAAGCACCATTTGAACATGAAAATAACAGCTAGAGAAACAAATTTTTTTATTATACTATTTAGAAACAAAAGAAACAAATACAAATAAATCTGAAAAGGCAGGGAAGGGGGAAGGAGGAAGAAGTGAAGCAGTGTTGGAAAAAAAACAATCTACGTTCCTCTGAAGTATTAAAAAAAGAGTCCCTAGACGTCAAATTTGTAAAAGCATTTAAAAGGAAAACTGGAAACCACACTTACTTAAGATGCTGAATATTTGGCACTATACATTTGTGAGGCACTCTGACTATTTTGGGGACCCCTGTAGTTCCTGATGTATGCAGGACATACGCTAAAGAGCATTTCTGACCAACATCCATGTATCCTCCTTCCAATGTTTTTACTTCGGTTTCATCTCGGCCAATGGTACTTCCTGGCTGAGAGTTACTCAAAGCTTTGAAAGGTTCATGTTTACTTCTCACGTTGTCTAGTTGAGAATTTAAATCAGTGTTGCTTGCGCTCATTTGGAAGAGAGTTAAACCAATATGTTCTATTGTGGAAGAACTGTGGTAAGAGTAACCAACATGGGACGTATGGAATTTCTGTAAGAGAAAATGAACAGCTGAAACAGCAGAACTCAGGACACATGCTACCATCCTACTGCGTGCCATGAGATATGAAACAGCATTTCATACAAACAAGATGTCATTTTTCACACCTCTACTTTTGGATGATGCACACCAGGCAGTTTTAAGCTCATGTATTTCTATATATTAAATATGAGCAAACACAGACTTTATAAACAAGAAATAACCGAGCAAATAAAGAAAGGGAAAATACACAAAAGACCACTGCAGAAGACAAAGAACTCAGAATTATAACTAGATGGTCCAATTTTGTCTATTCCCTTTGCCGTGAGTCTGGGTATAAGATTCAGGAGGAGCTGGACAAAGGGAGATCAAAATATTAAATGTGTGAGGTTTTTTTTCAACTACGGCAAAGATTTCCAGCTCTCAAACTTGAGATATGGAGAAACAAGCCTGGAAAAGTCTTCCAGTGCCAGTGCTCAGCAAGCTTGCATGGGTAACACTGTAATAGGAAAGAAGGTAATTTTTTGGAAGAGAAGGAGAAGCACTTGCACTTCTCATTTTAAAGATGTTATTTTCTAAATGAGAACAACCACCTCTTGACCTGAAGAAACAAAAAACCCCATCCAAGCTGATTAAAACAGAATACAATGTGAACAGCTACACATTTTTAAATTGCCCTTTAATGTTTCCTGTAGAAGCCTGGACACTTACATTTATTTTGTCATTCTCAACAAGAATATACTGAAGATTGCATTTCTTCATGAAGTAGGTGGATAACATTGGTGGTGCATCTGGATCAACAGGAGAATAGGCAGCTGGAACTTGAAGGATTCTAACAAGACATAAATGCTTAAAAACTTGGGGTTTTAAAAAATAAAGACAATCCTCTTAAATTTCACTTTCTTTTATACTTTTACAGTTTCTAGAGCTAGAAAATGTAGTCATTACATGACTCTTAAAAGATTTATTTTTTTTAAATAAAGTAGGAAGAATAATCAGTGCTGCCTTTTAGTATTTTACAGCAAGGAAAAAGATTAAAGTTAGATGAAAACATTCAACATTATTTCTGGCCAAGCAGGTTGGTGATGACAAAGGTATCACTAACATAAACAGCACTACATTTTAAAAGCTTCTGCTATTGACCAGGAAGAGAAATAAAAGCTGCTCATTTATACAACATGCATAAATGTACATTAAAAAACACTGACAAGTCTGCACACTGAAAACACTTCCAGTTCTCACTAGTCTAAAGAATCCAGCATAAGAAAATCTGAGCACATACAGGAATTTTTTCCCTAATAAAAAAGCAGAGGAACACTAAGTATCTTTCTGCTCTCACTCACTGAGTTTTACATTGTAGTGCTTCTCCAACAGTTGCTCACTACAATCCCACCCTCTAGTGGCTCCATTTACTAAAGACAAGCACTTGAATTACATTAACGCCACAAAAAGACAAGATGAGTAAGTGGCAACTAATATATGAACGGTTCCCATAAATCTTCACATTTCTAAGGCTGAGTTCCCATGCACAATTAGTTATACTTCCTCTTTGGGCAAGTGATTTATCACTGCAGTAATGATGAGACACAGAATGAAGATGTGGAAACCACAGCATTCTGTGTACTCAAGTAGCTGCTGGTAACCATAAGAATCCAAGTGTGCCCTGCAACGACAGCTCCAAGAATCAAAACGTCCCAGTAGTTCCCAGTCACACAGCAAAAACCCCCTGTGTTGCTCCCTCAGTTCAATGGGACATGGGATAAATCGGACTGGAAGGGACCTCAGCATGCCTAGTCCCAACCTCCTGCTTAAGCAGGGCCTGCTGGGACACCAGATCAGGTTGTTCAGGACTTTACCCAGTCAGGTCTTGAAAACTTCCAGGGATGATACCTGCACAACATCCCTGGGCAACCTGTTCCACTGCTGGACTGGGGGAAAAGTGTTTCCTGATGAGTGAAAAAGTTCCTCAGTGCTCCTGGGAGGTTTAGGATTATAGCGCTCACTCACTTCACCTAAGTTTTTATACTCCACCATGACACATCTTCTTGTCCAATGGTGGCTGGACTAGATGACCTTTAAAGGTCCCTTCCAACTCCAACCATTACACGATACTACGATTCTTGTGCAATTGTGTATTTTACGTGCAGTGTGGCAACAGGAGAATACTGACACAGGTCACCCACTCCCTGAGAAGCACGACTGCTGCTGTACACATCAACTGATGAAAATACGCTTTTGATGCTGCAATTCCATAATACATTATAAATGCAATGGATGTAAAAGACACATACATAAGGGATACAAACATTAATCAGCAGAATTGGGTTTTTTAAAATTGCTGAATTAACATAAGCATTGAGATCACAAACATTTCAATTTCCCAGCCATTAAATAATCAATGTCACTTTAGTGCTGCATTGCTTACTACTTTTTTCTACGATATTTGTAATGGAACTTTAACTCTATACTCATTTAGCTTAAATAATGAAATTTGTTTTCAATGCACCTTCTTTTTTGCTAGCAAGACAAAAAGACTTTTAAACACCTGCATACTCCTTTTTTTGTATACATACATTTATTCTGTTAGATCATCTAACTCCCCTTCCAGTATCTTAAGGGGACCTACAAGAAAGCTGGGGAGGGACTTTTTAGGATGTCGGGTAGTGGTAGCACTAGGGGGAATGGGTCAAAACTAGAGGTGGGTAGATTCAGATTAGATGTTAGGAAGAAGTCCTTCATCATGAGGGTGGTGAGACACTGGAACAGGTTGCCCAGAGAGGTGGTGGGACCTTCCAACCCTGACAACTCTATGATTCTATGATTTTTAAACAAGCACAACAAAGATACTAGTCATTAATTTCTTATTTCTACAGATATACTTAATCACTTTTTAAAAATGGATAGTTACATGCACTTTAGATCAATGAGCTTAAGAATAAAAAAAAAATTAGCCGTGTTCTTGCACAAGATTATAATATGGTAATCTTTTTTCTTAAAGAATGTAAGACCCCAGTGCCTCTTGACTGTATTACTATAGTATTACTGTATTTTTGTTATTAAAAATATAAACAAACTGACAATTTTCTTTAATAGAGATGACCCTTAAAACCCCCCCCCGAACAACACAGATTGCAAGCATCCAAGCCATTACCCTAAGATCCAAGATGGTAAGTTTATTCCTGGATAGCAGTAAAGGCCTATTTCACATCTTCCTTGCTGATCACAGTGCTTTTGAAGGAAAGTTGTTAATTCTGTGGCAAGCTTAACCACCATCGCATATGTGTAGAAAACTGGAGGTTTGTCATTGCATTCATCAAACCAAACTGCTTTCCTATCAGAGTACAGGCTAGCTGCCCGATTCACCATTTCCTGAAGAGTCATCACAGCTGCATATCTTCAGTCCTCCTGAAAGATTAACACATCAGACTGCACCCATCGCCTCCTAACTTCTAGTATTTTCATCGAGTTAAGCAAGTATACAAAACACTACCAAGTAGGGGGGAAAAGGTACTTGGCAGAAAACACACAGCTTCACCATACCTTATACTGCAAAAGCGTAAAACTTAATACTTTTCCTGTTTGTGATGGGTCTTATCCTAAGGCCCAGGATATAGTGAATCACTAAGATTTCACAGCACAGCAGTGGTTTGTTCCTCATTGTTACACCTTTATTTCTTAAACTAGGAACAGCTGAATGAATAGCTTTATTGAGACACCTTAATAACTTTTTTTTTAAAAGGGTGAAATACGAAGCACCCCTTTGCAAGCAGAAAACCCACCCGCCGGCTGCCCAGGCTTTTAGGGCACTGCTGGTGTACGCCTCTGCTCTCAGGGCCCTCCCGCCCCGCCCGTACCGCATGACCGAGCCACGCGCCGGGAGGCTCCGTGCTCAGGCCGCCTCCAGCCGCCACCGCGGTCCCGAGGGAGGGCAGGCGGCTCCCGCGCTCCCCGCCTGCTCCGGGTGCCCTGTTCCGGCTCCCGGTCTGCCCGCTCGCGAGGCCGGCCTCGCGCCAGGAGCACCGCGGTACCTGCGCGGGGCGGGCGCCCTCAGCGCGGCCCAACGGCCGGCTCGCGCGGTCCCTACCTGCAGCAGTGCCGAGCGGCACTTCCCAGCCTCCTTCTTCTACCCGCCGCCACCCAGCAACGCAAGGTCAGCGGTCCTGATTGGCGGGGTAGCGCTAGTCCCGCCCGACTTCGCAGTAATGTGGCACTCTCATTGGTCGGTGGCCGCCGCGCTCTTTGGGTATCCACAACCTGCGACCGGTCCGCTGGTGGCCTGCGCCATTTTTCCCTGATGCTGAGTGGAACAACTTGTTGCGTCAGAGCCCTCCCAGCTCCCCGGCAGCTTTTCTTCAGACAGGAGAATTGGGACAAAACAAGCGGAAGGGGCCGGGGTAAAGCGCGAGGTTCCCTCGCCACACACACAGTTCTCTCGTTTCTATCCCCGTGCTGCCCCGCCTCCCCCCGGAGGTGGTACGAGCCTCCCTGCCCGTGCTGTCGCCGGTGGGGCGGGGCAAGTGCGTCATTTCTGGAGGGACGGGCTGGGCCGCGGGCGCCGCGGCGGAGGGGGGGCAGTAACGCTTCGCTTCGGGCCGAGCTGCGGCGGCGGGGAGCTGGGCCCGAAGCGGGCCCTGCCGGGCTCAGGGGTGCGGCCGGGGTGTGCTTTCCCCACCGGCTAGGTTTTAGAGGCGCCGGCGGGAGTGAGGGTGGCGGGAACGGGCGGCGGCGCTGGGAGGGGACTCCGGTAACGCGTGTGGGCGGTGTGCGGCGGAGGACGGTGTGGTACGGGGCAGGTAACGACGGGGTTTGCTCCGCTCCGAGGCACCTGTAAGGGGCTGTATTAGAGAAACCGTCGGTGCTTGGTGCCAGGGAGCGCAGTGAAGAGAGAACGAGACCAGTTCATGACCGTTTTTAATAGTACACGTGGGAGGCGTTAGACATCAGCTTTCTACCGTTTTGATACATTCTGTAAATAATTTGGTACAGTTGCACATTGGTAGTACAGCAGAAACAGTTTCACAGTAAAACATTAAAATAATACAAGTAGAGGCACCTAAAACCAGGTAAGTTTTCTCTCTCACCACGCTCATTGCGTCTGCTGTATGTGATTAGAAAAGGCCTGGTAACCTGAAGTGTAAATCCATCTGTCAGAGAATAAAACGACACTTGAAAGGTATCTCTTGTTTAACTTAAGAAGACTAGCATGTAGTGTATCTAAAAATTACAGTGCTTACAGTAGCAGACCATGTAATTTCACATGCATAACATGGAGGGGAAAAAACGCATTAGGACTAATTTTATTGAAATCGTAATTATGCCACCTAGTGCTCAAATCACATTTAAGCAATTATTACCAGGCTTCAAAATACCACTTTTGTCAGAAATGTGTTAAAAGAGTATTTGCACAAGTTTCATTTACAGTCCATTCCATAGACCAGATAAATCTACACCCTTCTGTTTCCAATCTTACTAAACTGCACACCTACATTTTTATCTCAAGTAGAAAAGGCTCCTCACACGTATGTATAACCTAAGAGCTCGACTTATCCCTTCTTGTAAAAACGTTTTCTTTTTTTGAGGGCAGGAAAGAAAGGTGAAAAATGTTAATGACCGTTTTTCTGTTTTCCCACACTCCCCCCTGGTTAAAGTAGAAGAGGGGTTGGTCAGAATAATTCCAACCTGTTCTTTTTTTGCTCAGTTTACTGTCCAGATGAACTACTGTGGTTCTGTTAACCAAACAAACTTGCTGATAAGACAGAAGAGCTCTGCATACAGCGCCCACTATGCAGATCTGGGCTTTGGTGAAGAGCAGAGAGTAAGAGTCCAATGCTCATGAAAATCTAGATTCTCCCATAGGCTCAACTGTAGGTAGGTTCCAATTCCAATGCATGAGGCACAGCCTTGACTTCAAACGTATTTACACACTTTCTTCAGTTGGGATGTTTGTGTTGTGATTGTCTATTGCGCACAATTGCTATTAAATCCCACATAAGAAAGCGCCCTTTTGAAACTGATCACCAGTGCTGTAATTCCCAGTAATGTGGAAGAAGATGGGGAAGGAAGAAGCTCTTAAACTTTATTTTTCAACAGTGTCACAAACAAAATTATTAGGCCAAAATACATAATATTAAATAGAAAATCTAAGTTGCTGGTATTGAGGTATGAGGTATACAAAATATTTTTACAATTGTGCGTAAATCTGCAGTAGTTTTCAAAAGGTGCTTTTCCTTTTTCGGTGAGTGGTTCATTGTCCAAGTGATCCTCATGTATACAAATAACCGTGTAATTGTGACCAATTAAAAAATACAGTGCATTCAATAGCTACTGGTTCTGCAGAGCTCTTTTTAAAAACATTATATTTATTGTAACAGCAGTAATGTAGTAAAATAAGACTATACCCAAGCCAACTCATAATTTTCAACTGAAATATTGTTTTTACTGTTAAAAATGAAAAGTGGTGTTATTTTCAGTTTACTTTGGATGCTGACATATGAAAAGCACACTGAGACTTGCTCAGACTTCAGAAATTGTCAGGACTTACACTAGAGAAAACGATGTAAAACAGGAAAAAAATGTCAGTGCCAAGTGTTTTTTTCTCCTTCCACATCCTATTGGCAACTAATAAAAGAACACAAAGATAATGTAATTACACTGGACTTAAAAAATAAGATTTTTAAAGTTATAAAACTAGAGAGCTTTTGGCTGAGCATTTCCCTGAGTTTTCATGTTTTAAAATCATATGCTAGACGTTATGTTACAATCTGTTACAAAGGGCTTGATTAGTACAGGCTGTTCAGCTACATATCCAAAAGTTAGGCACTTCTATTCTTAAAAAGGCAAAGCAAGAGCTGCCAAGGATGCAGTTTGATTCTTCAGAATCTAGTATTTTTCCAAAGGAGAAAAGCAGACTTCACCTACTTTTGCATTAAGACTTTGACAATTTTAAATTACACCGTGTAATTCACAATTTGTGAACGAGCGTAACAGGGAATATCTTCTGGGAAAAGACCGAAACAAAGAACTCTGGGACTGCTACATAATTTTAAAAACGTTGTTTTTTATAGTATTTTATGAGAAAACAGAAGGCACTGCTGTGCATCAAAACTGTATAATTTTGTACTTTAATCTGCTTACATGGTTTTCATTGGCACACTGGACTTCCTGTAAGTCTTTACTGTGAAGATGTGTTTTAGTAACTAATTAGTTAGCTGTAATAAGCTTTCCATTTTACCTAAATGAGAGAAGACTATTAGCAAGAAGGCGTCTTTGAAAAAGGTACATTCAACTGCAGATGAACTGATGTCCATCCACGAAAATTCACCATTCGAGCTCTACAGGATACTCTCCTGTCAGACACGCTATGCAGTGACCAATCTTTCCAACACGTGACTTCTGGCTTTTAAGGCTGTCCTCGTTTGCTTGTCTTTCTTTGATGCTTTCTTGCACAGATGATACCAACCCTTCCACGGAAAGGTAGACAACGCTGTCTGCTCCTAAAGGAAATAAAGAATTCATCAGTTAAATCTTCATTACTGCATCAAATGCAATGCTCCTTGGAAATGCAATTGCATTGTTGTATGGATTATGATGCCAGGTGGATCACCTTACCTAAAGAGAATAGATAGGAAAAATTATCAGACCATAAATAAGCCTTGCCCTTCTCAAATTATTTGTGCAGGGAGCAGACGCACTGAAATCTAGACAGAAGGTTCTGAATTGGGAACAGATAACGTCACACATACTGCAAAAATAGAAACAAAGTGCAGAGTGTATATTGAGACTCTCTAAACTGCCCATAGTTTCCCAGAGCTACCTGTTCAAGCAGCAGGAAAGTCTGATAGCCTTCTCACATTACTTTTCTATCATTTGCACTCATTATTTTGCGAATAATACTAAAAAATGAGATCCTACAAGCTTGAAATAGTTCAACATACCCTCACAATAATTTAGGGGAAAAGAATTCATTACAAAATTAGTGAGAGTAAGTATTTAACAGAGGAAATCTTTGCAGTTTTCTAACTCTAACCACTGCTATATTCTTAAACCATTAAAAAAAATATTTTGCAACCCAATGGGCCATACACAGTAGATCTCCTCACTCACAAGCCTTCATGTGACTTCCGTTGCTGATACCCTGACAAAGAGCATGTTATTTACCACATCAGAAGCAACATAAGCTGTCGGTTCTTCTTTTGTTCTGCTGCAAACATGACTCATTCCACAGATTTGAGAATGTATTTAATATACTTTGATTAGTTTCAAATGTCATTTCTTTCAAAGTGTAATATATAATGTGGTTAAAATTATTTACATAAATTTAAATTTGTACAAAAAATCAGTGGGTGTTTACAAATTCTGAACATACTTTTATGAATATCTAATGAAAGTGAAACTACACTAGCTTTTCATCCCAGGACTGATTGTAACCACATACTTTCTCCCTGGTATTTTGCCTACAGTAGCTCCTTTTTGTAGAGTTTCCCTGAAGGAGCTTTAAGTACTGGACAGCTGTGTTGTCACACCTTATTTGTAACTTATGATTATGCAATTATTCTAATGCCTATTGTTTGGAGAAATATAATTCACTACCTGTGTTAAAAAGAAGTGTGTAGCTAAATTGGTTTGCTCTGTAGAGTACTCACAATGCAGAAATTTAGTGCACCAATCTTAAGAATTTTTAGTCGGTTTTGCCACTGTTGCCTTGATTTGTTGTGCTTTATTTTGATGTAGACAATAAAATACCTACAGATAAAAACTCAAAAAAAAAAAAAGCATAAAGAAAAAAGAGAGAGTAGCATTTACCTATATAGTTTGCAAGATCATGGAATTCAGGTCTGTTGGCAATGAGTTCTTCTTTAGTTGGAATGTTTATTCCCATGTAACATGGAAATCTTATGGGAGGTGAAGCCACACGGATGTGCACCTGAATAAAAATACAGTTTCAAAACAGACCATGCTATAAAGTGAAGGCCAGCAGATCATAACACAATAGCAATGTCCCTGTTCTGCAAAATAATCACAAAGAACAGAACACAGCACTACACAGAAGCCATAGAAAGGTTAAAAGTCAGATTTTTTTTCAGATGCCAAGACAGCAGGAGGGAAATACAGTTTTAGAATTTATTTTTACAGTATTTCAGGATTCCATCCCGAATTTGCTTCTTGTCTATGGTGTTCAGTCCTTGATGTACTTCTCCATTTACAAAATCCAACATGATATAGAACACTTTTTCTCCAGTGACAGACTTGCACATTCTGTTTCAATTAAAAAAATCTTAATTTTAAAAAATGTGCTCTGGTGACTTGAGGCACATGCTGTTTACTGCAGTATGTGGTTGTACTTCATGCAGTACCACAAGTCACACTATGTTAGAAATACCACACCAATACTTGATTTTCCAACCTTAACTAATTTGTTTTCCTTTCTCTATTTGCCAGGTAGTGCTTTATAAATGGAGACCTGTTGCTCTCCCCTTTATCACCCAAAAATCACAATCATACAAAAGAAATTTAATGTATCTTCACAATAAGCATGCACTAGCCAGTGTTTTTTTGCACACCTGCCCTTTTAAGTAAGGAAACAACGTCTAGTGTAAATGAAGACAAAACCCCCGTGCTTTACCCTCCCATCAATCTTCTGTTTGCATCTGTATTGTACTGACTGAAAATTAACTTACCTCTTTGGCTCCTGATTCTCTCAGTAGTTTTATTATGGGTGAGATGGTGTTGCCCCTCACAATTGAATCATCAATGATAACAACTCGCTTGCCTTTAAAGTTGTCAGACAGAACGCCAAACTTCTTTGCAACACCAAGTTGCCGTAACCTCATATTTGGCTGGATAAAAGTTCTTCCTACATACCGGTTTTTACAGAGTACTTCAACATATGGTAGCCCACACTGTAAACAGGAGACAATTCAACAGAATTAATATCTAAAGAACTGATTGTTCTCTGTTACTGTTTTTTTAAAGCAACCGTAGGACTGAGTATGACTTCACAGTAACCAAAAAAATTTGAAATACCTTAATACAGTGGAATAACAACAGAAAAAACAAGTGCAGATGACTCAAGAGGGGTACCCGGCATACTCAAGATACAAAGCTTTACCAATATAAAACTCTCACAGCCTGTACCATTATTTTCCATTACAAAAAAAAGATATGTGTAAATATGCTTGAGGGGAAAAAAAAAAAGGCAATTTAGCATATACCTTTTGAGCATAACCAAGAGCTGCTGGGGTTGCTGACTCTGGAACAGTACTGACCAGGTCTGCTTCCACGGGCGCTTCAATAGCAAGCTGCTGCCCGCATCTTCTCCTGACTGAATACACCATCTGACCTAAGAACAGCAAGAAAGTGTTTTTCCTGGTATGCATATTTCAGATTTCCTCTCAGTTTTGCTGTACAAATTTCTGCAGCAAGTTGCAGGCATAGAAGTCAGTGAGAAGGAAAGAAGTGGAAATTAAGCCTGCCTGTCCATAATGGGCATATTCTATTTTCAGACTGGTTTCTCCAGCAGATGAAGTCTATACAATCCTGCTGTCTGCCTCTGCCCGCTTATTAACTATGAATCAGTTGGCAAAACTCACTTCAAATTTAGTAAGGGGATAAGAGACCTCAGAAGTTTTGAAGGTCCTAAAAAATTTGCAGCATAGAAGGAACTGGAGGTATTGTGATGAGATGAGGCACAGCAAAGGGTACAGCAGCAGTACTAAGGAATATAAGAAGTAGGATATTGAAAGGTAAGAGGATCATGAAAAAAGGGATGTGGGGTGAGACTGGCTTTTATAAAGGTGGGGAACCATATAAGATCAACAGAAGGCATGGCCATAGAAAGCAAAGAAGAGCTTTTTTGTTAGGTAGGAGAGTCCTGGCTAGTATCTTGTCACTGAGACAATTTTTGAGGGCTTCTACTGAAATAATAAAAACATTAGACTGACAAGTATTTAGATAATGCATAGATTTACAAGTTTTATTAAAAGCATCTTCCTGAAATAACCCTTTCTTGCGAGATAAAGTTTTTTGCGGGTCCTATTTTGTAAGTCTAATTTTTAAAACATTTCCCAAGAACCAATAAAGTTCCTTTCTTGTCTCTCACTTTTAAAGGATATTTCCTCTACCTTGATCATGTTTGTGGCTCTTTTCACCTGTCTAGGACTATGCAGGCAGCCTGACTGAGACTGTATGCAGGAACAGGAAGGTGATATTGTGTCCTCCTCCTGATGAGTTTTATCTCAAGAACTGCACCAACCCATGCTGTCCCAGCCTTGCTCTGCCAGCTCACATTCAGTCGTACCATACTATGATCCCAGATCCTTTCCAGAGTCATTTTTCTCCAGGATAACATCTCCCACTATTTAGGGAGGAGCTTGGTACGTTAACATTTTCCTACCTTCAAAAATACTGTCTGGTCTTGCAAAATAAACATATTCAAAGATACAGAATGCTGACGGATCTCCTTCAGGTCTTGGGACAACATCCAGTGTCTGGACATCATATCTGGATATTTTCACAATCTCTCCAGGAAGAACCTCACGATAGTACCTTGAAAGAGAAATACACAGCATTTAGAAATGCCCTGAACCTGGATGATAGCTTTGAAATATAAACAAGATACAACTGACAGGAAAAAAAGGCTTCTGAACACCCTAACATGGCAACTTGCTTCTATCTTAGGGTTTGACCTGCAGTATTTTAAGACCAACATGCTAAGACAAGTGACCCTTACTAAACAGTCTGAATTAATACCCAAAAGTAGTAAATTAATACTTAGTACCAGAGAATGATGGTATTCTTCCTATATGTGAGACGTACAGTACTCAGTCTAGTACAGGCTTAATTGAGATGAAATATATTTTAATAATTTAGTCCTAGATCAACACTAGAGGATCATTCTGTAAAAGCTAGCAAACATCATAATACAATATAAAAAACATAATCAAGAATAAAGATAGCAGCCCAAAAAGTCCTGCCCCACAAGCCAATATCTAGAGGAATATCTGTGTAGCAGTGACAGGCAGCTACCCCTGAATGACAGTACTGGCTGGCTGGAAATGTACATTCCAGTTCTCATATCTGGAGAAACATGGAATAGTACTAGGTTCATTATGTTACAATGTTTAACCTTATTACTTTTTTTTTTTAATATTCTGGAGATATAAATCAGAGGTGAGCAAATCTGTGATTATTTGCCAGTCAGATACTAGCATTAGCAGCAGCAGCACTGGCTACAGCAGTTTAGACAAAAGACAAAATGGCTTTTTTAAAAACCCATAGGCTTCAGCTGAAGGTCCTACATAGTAAGCTTCTCGTAACAGAGATTTTGCAGAGTATCAGAAAATAATTATCCATATGTAGAATAAAACATCTCAAGCCCCTGTTACCAACAGCTAACAGTACCTACAGAGACAGGGTAGAAGTTACAGCAAAAGAACATAGAACACCACACCCACAATAAAATGCTGCAGTCATGTTGCTTCATGATTTCGTTTTACATTTCTTTTTATTCAGTAGTTGTGTTCTTAATGCAACTTTCCAGTTTTTTATTTGAAGAGTATCCAACTTTACTTATTAGTCTAGTTCCCAAATGTACACTTTTATAATGTCTGATTAGGAGTGTAAATAATGCTTCCTCATAATATTTCTTACTTTAATTATGTTCTAATTCACAATTGCCTTCCACTCCAAACTTCAAAAGATCAATTTGAGGTCTCCTGAAGAGTCTCTAACCCTTCTCTTTTTGTCTGGGGAAAGAATCCCACCTTTCTTTTCAGAGTATCTTAGCTAGAGAGGTAACATGAGTGTCTCCTCATGTTTTGACTCTGATGGGAGTTTGCATGCATGGAAGTAGTTTCAGGTGCCCATCTTTTTTTTCCAACAAGGAGACTGGCTCATCAGACAGCATTTGCAACAGCTCAGGTTAGTCCAGCCTGTGAGCCACCAATGTAACCTTTCTGTAGTTTAGGAATTATTTTGTAATACAATGATTCTGCTGCAAACAAGGCTAAAATTCAAAAGTTAGATGGGTAACCAAGTTTATTGCAACAAGTAAGAGGCATTTACTTTACAACAGTAAAGCAATCCTTACTGTTATTTTCTGAGCACATAATTTTTCTTTTACATTAATCTGTTCAAGAAAACACAAACTGGTAAAAAACAGGACTGACAAAACAAGTCTCTCCAAACAGCCCAATAAACTAATCCTTGATGGCTTTCACGTTGTTATAGATTATGATATTTGGCAATTTGAGATTTAATGTTTAATCACTGCCTAAGGAGAGCTTTCAGATCAAGTGAGAATCAGGGCACTTACTCTGCACCGATAGACAGAAAGCTACAGGATTCAGAAGAGACTACCCATCCTTCTGTTTCACCGTTATCTTTTCCTGAAACGAAAGATTTCAGTCGGAGTCCACAATTCTTGTCACCATTATCCCCCCCGCCCAAATTGCATTTCTACTGCAGTATCCGGCTTGCTATGGTTTATGTTGCCAAGCACACAATTAAAGACTGTTGTAATTTCTAACTAAAAAGTCTAACATTCCAAACTTTATGTAATATTATTTTAAAAACAAACAGCCAAACAATGTAAACATCATAAACCTGTTCTAGGCAGAAGTGGAAGTGACAGTATCATATCCACAGTTCATTAAGAGAGACAATTCAGATGTCATCTCTGCACTATTTCAAAATTTTCCAATTCTAGTTCAGTGACTTTAGATAGACGTAATTATTTTTTTTCACACAAGAAACTCCTTACTTTTCCTATGATAAATGTGTTGACACAATGATTGCATTTTATGGTTTACATTTATAAAATCAATATCTATTGATTACAATGGATGCGGGATTGGATTCCAGTTAGAAGAGTTCTCAAAGACTGGCACAGGAAAGACTGAATTGTGTAACATAAGGTAGGAGTGTTTGTATTCTTTAAAAAAAAAATTGATCATTTTTCTTGTCTTTTTAATTACCAAATTTTGTGAAGATACGGAAGCATTTACTACTTTGCCTTTTAATTATTTTAATTATTTAATTATTTATATTATTATGAACAGATTTTAATCTCACTTCATGCAAAATGTTGACTTGTAGGCTAAACAAGAACACAAAGAATTTTTCCTAGAAATTGACTCTTTAGTGTTCCATTACCATACTACATGTGACTGAAAGTGCTTGCAATTTAGAAATACATTGCTAGTTATCCAGCACTTTTTTTGGGCATCTTATTACAGGAGAAAGGAAGAAACCAGACATGTTTCTGGACTGGACGTGGTCATGAGATGATTAGATGAGGTGCTTAGAGATATGGTTTAAGGGGTGGATGTGGTACCGTTGGGTTGGCGATTGGACTGGATGATCGTACAGGTCTTTTCCAATCTAAACATTTCTATGATTCTATGAGCAACTGGCTCTAGGTGGCCCTACTTGAGCAGGGAATTTGGACCAGATGACCTCCAGACATCTCTTCCAACCTCAGCTCTTCTGTGATTCTGTTCATCCCTGTTTTCCTATTTGTGTGATGAGATGTTAATTACACTTTCTAAATATTCTAATACAGTTGGCCTGCCTAATTCTGACATTGTCTTCAGGCGACCAGGGTTCCCTATTGCTAGGAACAGAAAAGATGTTTTCAGACTTCCTACAAATTAATTTTCCTTAGTAACGGTTTTTGTTTGTTTGTTTTGAATTTTCAAAATGATTTTGCATCACATATTCCTACTTACACCTCTGTAAGTGCAGCTTTAATTACTTATATCAGTTATTTCAGGCACAATCTATATATATACATATATATATGTATATGTATATGAATATACATATATGGTTTACCTTTTCCATTCATGTCTCCTACTGGAATAAGGCGACCAATGCAGAGTGGGCGATTCCCATACGGATCACGTACTGCATAGATTATGTCTTTATGCATAATTAGCAATGAATATGAGGTTGGAGTTTCATTCATTAAATTTTTTATTCTGAAATGAGACACAGGTGAACATAATCAGCTACATATCATGCTAAGATTAGATTGCTGTTCTTGATTCTGAAACCCGTCCTCCTCACCTTGCTACCCAGTCGGCTGTATCGTCATTTTCTAGGGGAGGTGTGAAGGCCAGCAGCTGGGTGATCAGTTCACTGTCAGAACTGGTTGACAGTCCTACCCCATGCCGCATAAGCTTTTAAGACAAAAAACATAGGTGTTACCAATACTAAAAAAAATCTCACATAACACTGCTTAGATTTTAATCTAACAACACCTTCATGGAATAAACAAATGTTTTAAAACCTACCAATGCTTCAGGTGATCAGATCATAATAACATCAAATTTCTTCCAACAAACCACATATGTAAAAAGAGCTGGTACAATAATCTACGCCTAGTGCTACATTTCTCCCTTTTCATCTCATTCCTTTGCTCCATATGCAACCAAACTTAATACCACCAATATTCAGGGCATAAAATTCATGTTTGGGCCATGTAAGCAGCTTCTTACTTGCTGTGGGAAGAGAGGTAAAATATACAAGGGAAAATATGAAATTGCCTATAGCAGATACAGAAAGAGATATCAAGGCAGAATGGTGGTTTGGGAACAAAGCAACAACAACAACAAAATAGTTGTAAAGGGAAGCAGAATGGGATTAAAAAATGGAAATCCCACAATTTATAGTTTGCTAGACCCAGTCAGTTAAATTGTTCTGTCTTGGCGTATTTATGCTTCTAAAGGAGAAGAGGATCTGCAGTGTGTCTAGCTAACTATTACAACCCATTCAACACAGCATGCATTGCTATTCCCAATTTTTACTTTTATAAATAATTTCCATGTAAGTCCAATTCTCCACTCTCCATCTGTATTTCCTCACTACTCTTTTTGTCTCCCATCCATTGACTCACTTGTGGCTCTAAATAAAGATGGGCTAGGATCCTTTGGGCGTGCCATACAGTTGCCTCACTCCAATGCAAGAGTATGTACTCTCACTTTTGGACAGAACATAGAGATTCACAATGACACACCTCTGAAATTTCAATTTGGTTCTTTAACACATACCCTTCTAGCCAAACACACTGTAAAATTTGGCATTTGTTGGTTTATGTCCCAACATGATTAATTTTACAAGCAAGAAATACAAATAAAGACAATATTCCAAACCAGAGATTTCATATTACAATTACCTCACCTTGTTATGCCTTTCCTAACTCCAGCCATATGATTTGCTCCTTCTATCAGCCACCACAAAGGGGCAGAGCT
This sequence comes from Brachypteracias leptosomus, assembly GCA_013401335.1. Taxonomy (NCBI): domain Eukaryota; kingdom Metazoa; phylum Chordata; class Aves; order Coraciiformes; family Brachypteraciidae; genus Brachypteracias; species Brachypteracias leptosomus. The sequence goes on from VYZX01014734.1 coordinate 116,501, forward strand.
TCAAGCCAAGCTACCTTTTGTTGTGGCCGAGTTAGATTTCTCACTTGATCAATAGGGAAGTGACCATCCATCTAGAGGATTGGTGAATTATCCCCTGTGACAGTTAGAAATGCCTCCCGTCCCTAGGGGTTTTTTTCCCCAAAATGATCTATTTTTATTATGAGGCTTTATCACTACCCCAAGCAATTTGGTATTAAGGGAAAGTCCTAGCAAACTTCTTGCTCATTGCTCCCTCATACTCAGAAGAAAGCCAGAGCCTTCCAAAGGAGATACCAACCTTCCTCCTGAGTCGTACAGCATTTGTTAGCTCCCCGTTGTGTGCCACAGCAATCTTCCCATGAAGAGTCTCTACAACAAAAGGCTGGCAGTTCTGCAGCTCAGAAATTCCTGAGGTGGAGTACCTTGTGTGCCCAATACCGAGGTTTGCAACATACAGCTTCTTCAGGCTGTCCGCATTGAAGACGTGATTTATAAGACCCATTCCCTTTGGGAGAAAAAGAAAAAATTGTTCAGTTTGGTTTATTTTCCTAGCAATTTCCTCATTTCTCCTTGTGTTTGATTTTGGAACAGCACTAATACAAGCGACTTTAACAGAAAGGAAAATAACCTGAATGATATGGGAACAAAAGAAGCTGAGTAGGTGTCAGAGTGATATATCAGATCCCCTTACTCCTGTTTTTAAATAAAGCAATATACATTTTTGTGGTGAGGGTCTTCATGGAACAGTCTCATCCCTGACTAAAATTACATCTTCTGAAATCATTACCAAACTGTTGTTTAAAAACACCAAAGACTGCCAGAAGACAGGCAAAGAAGAAAAAAAATGCCAGAAGGAAATTCTATGTAAATAATACCTTTAACAAGTTAGCGGTATATTGTATTTATTTTTATACTGGGTCCATGATAATGTTTATTAAATCACACTGTCATTCTTGCCAATGTCAGAAGTAAAGCTTTTTTCAAGAGGTTTTATTGCTTACTTAAACCAGACTTCATATAGCCAAGTTGCCTTCTATCTAAAGCAGAAATGCATCAAAGCTTTTTAGTCAGCCACCAGGAGCCTCTTTTGGCAACAAGCACTGTGTGGAGACAACCAGCAGCAAGAATAGTCTGAAAAAACTGCAGGAGTAGAAATTAAGACTGGATTCCAGGCCCTCCTATGAACTCTTGCTTCTGCCACTGCTTGTGTAAAATACTTAACATCTTTCTATACTCAGTTTCCCTGTCATGCATGGCAATTGTGATATACAGGATAGCACACATGACAACACTCCTCTTGGACCTTCAAAGGTACATGGGAAAGGTCTGAAGCTGTGAATGGTTCATAACCTGTGCTGTAGGAACAATAACAAGAGAGAGGAATGGGACAGGAAGGACAGAAATTGTTTGAACTGTGTTCAGAGCTCAACCAAAAGAGTTTAAAGAAAGCTTTAGGGTATTTTCTGCTGTGAGTGCTATAGAGTCAGAATACCAAGAGGCTGTGGTTGCACAAGGGGTTTTAAAATACTTATGATCACGTTAAAAAGTTACTGCCTCAAACTGTCAAACTGGTATAAGTTTGCTTTAATTGTTCAGCAAACCTTATGCCAGATCAAATATCATCTGTTGTCTCACAGATGACATAAAGGTGGTCTAGAGTCTATATCATGTGCTCATATATGTAAATAAAAGCAACCACTTAGTCTTATTTTACTTAGGCCAACTTTATCCTAACAGGAGGTCTGGCAGTTCACAGGTCCGGTATTAATGGATGTGGCTGTGTTAAGCATTGCAGTAGCTTAAACAAGCAATGTTGTCTTAAACCAGATTTGGTTACACAAGTGCAAAATCTTTTAATTGCAGTTTGAAATATTTCTCTAATTTAGATCACACTGTATGGGATGGCAAATGAGAATTACACCCGTATAAAAAGTTCCCAATGAAGACAACCTTATGTCTGTATTACACAAGGCCTGGTACATGCCAGTACCTGATAATGGTCTGATGAATAGCTACTTTAATATATTTTTCTGCATATCCAAGTGTGAAACAATCAGACAAAGTCTTTCTCGTACTGGAACTGCTATGTCTATACAAGAGATTTAAGTTTTTCCACATCCTGAGCTAACAGAGCTACAACAGTCATGTTTTGTTACGCAAATATAGCTGAAGGGCTCTGACAGACAAATCTGGGTGAGTCTTTCTGAGAGAGTTTAAAACAAAGGATTAATAGCCTTTGTCAAGGACTATTAATCTGCGGTCAAAGGCTGGCAACAATCAGAAGGAAACACCTACCCATGCCTTAGGTGTTCCAGTTCATACTCTAATGTATGATTTACCATAAACTGTTGACAAAGATGAGTTTACACGTAAGCACTGGGTAGTAAATCAATGCAGTGAGAACCAGGCCCCTTTTCCATCCCGTTGTCTCTGCTATGAAGAAGAGTCAAACAGAGTTTGGAAGACAAATGGATACAGTAGCATCTTAACTGCTGACATTTTTATGGACTAGTTTACAAGTCGGAGTTATAAATATATTTTCAGCAGTGTAAAAGACTCAAATGTTTATTACATTAGCACCACTTCCAGGATTAAGCAAGTCATAAAAATTGTACTCCACTGGCACTTTATAACACTCTGATTATTACAGATTTTAGAAGTTTGAGTCCATTTAGAAGCTGAGAAACATATTTCAAGGATAAAAGAGACCATCACATGATCTGCAACTCTCAAAATATCAAAGCTGATATGATGAGATAGTCAATTAAAATCTTAGCATAACAGCTAAGTACTGTAGCTCAGTAATATGAAAGCACTACAAATTATGGTATCACCTGCTAGAAATTCATTCTGAGACACTCTTTTTACTATGGGATACATACAGCAGCCACTTTAAAGGAAGCCGAAATTCCTGTAAACCTTAAGGAAAGCTGAAACCCAAGCAGGTGCAGCAATGAAAAACAGATAACATGGTGCTGAAGTTTAGAAAAGCTGCATTTGAAAGTATGTGCATGTGTGTGTGTGTGAATCAGGCTGTAAGTAACAGATAAGGGGGGAAATGCCTAAAGAAGAACAAAAATTATGCTTGATGAGACAAGATTTTACATGAGGCATTGAGCAGTCACATATAGATATATGTTCTGCTGCAGCAAAGCAGTTCTTACTCTTGGACTCATTTTGAACAACTTCATTAATCTTCTTCAGAGACCCCTGAACATGAAGACAAATCGCTGACTGTGGTCAAAGAACATGCATCAAGAATTGCACCAGTGTTATTTTGCTGATGTATTTTTATTTCCTGCTCTTTATCTCCTTCTTTCCTGCTCTTTTTTATTTCTCTGCTCTTCCAAAATAAAATAGCCTGGTCATTATTTTTTCCCTGATCACTATTCAATACAGAATGAAGAGAAATATCCCCATAGCATGCAGGTATTCTCCTGGCATAATACTTTTGAGGCTATGGCCATTTAGTATCTTTCTTTTAACATCCACTGGGATTCTCTCAGCTCTAGAAAGACTGTGTGACCTTCTGAGGCCTTCATTCAATCTTTTATTTTGTTTATTTTTACCTATGGGTAAAGTAGCTGCCACTTCCTTGAGTCTTGCTAACAGAACAATTACTCATCCATTTGCTTGTGCATAGCCCATAACTGTATTTCTTTTCTCTTTATCCCAAGTTGCATTGGTATTCGAGAGTTAACACCTTAGCTACAGGGTGACTTTGCTAAATAGTTTTTATGATATCAGTAGCCTGAGCTGGTTACTTCTGTGTGCATGGATAATGTTGGCATATTTGTTTTAAACATGCACTCAAGACAGAAATTGCACAAATAGCAGAATTAGATACTATCAATGACAAAACCAAAACAGTCCACCAAAACATGTCACTTTCCCTCTATTCAATTTCCTAGCTGAAACAAACTTTCATGCATGTCAGTTAGGCATATACAAAACATTCATTTACATTTTACCTTGTGCACTTTGAATGCCTGGGATGACTCTCCATCACTTGTCACAATTCCAGCACTCTCCTGGCCCCTATGAACAAAATATAATTAACATAAAGCACTGAAATGCTTAGAATGAAATGCTTTAACGTACAATGGATTGGTGATATTTCATCTGTTCTTTACAACATGAAATTTTAATGCAAGTGTATTTGTTGTTTTATTTTACAGGCTTGTGATCAAAACTGGTTTCTTGCCCATGTTGTTATGAATTATTTCAAAACAGTCAAATAAGGTTTGTGCCTAAGCCCACTGAATTCAGTGGGAATCTTTCCGCTAATAAGCACTGGCTCAGGCTCTCACTGCAGTCCTGTTTCAGTGTGGGCATAAAATAACAGCAGATGCTTAATCTGAAAAGCCACTTTGCAGTGATAGTCTAGGGTCTAGGAGTAGGCTCTATAGCACTACTCTATTTTTGCTTTGGTTTGAGGAGGGGTGTTAAGAAACTGGCATTTTTGCCTAAGGGAATGCATTGACTTCCGCTGGTCATCTATGCAGAAGCTTTTGCATTCTTGCACTTAAGCAGTCAAGCTAGATTTACGCTTCTAAAACATATATGGATCCTCTGATAAAAGTGGTTGAGCACAGATAACTAGTATTGGGCATCACAGCTTCTGAACTGAAGCAAAACAAGTCTGGTGTACAACATTACTACAAATGGAAATAGTTCTTTTACAGCAGATCAGCCTCTGGCTGGCAGTTGGGCTTTGCTGAGCAGAAGAGCTGTATCAGCTGAAATAGCAGAGTTTTCCCTAAGCTGCTCCCCATTCTCCCCAGCCCCATCTCCAAGCTCTGTCCACAGGCAGGCAGCATGGGCAGGTTCCTCCAGGTTGCCCTTCCAGAGGCAGGCAGAATGCTGCACAGCTGCCCAAGGTTTATAATTCTGCCCTTATCCATTGGAAAGGTATGTCTTGCAGACTGGATTTTTTTGTGGGTAACAGTGCAGGCTGCTTGATCTTCCTTTAAAAGGCTTCCTGGAATAAGGCAGAATGTTATCTCTAACAAAACTCCTGCTATATACCTACCATGCCTGTTAACACTTATAGGGAACTTTGGTGGACTGGTAAGCTCCCGTCCACCCTCATATATAATGATGACTGAAAATCAAAGAGGTTTTTCTTAAAAAAGTAAGCACTTGGAATATTTTTAGAATATTTGACGAAGATGCTATTTGTGCATTAAATTGGTTTAACTCAAGTTAAATCACTGGAATTATTTAGTATAAGCAACAATAAAACTAGGCACAAAAAAATCTACAGAACAGATGCCAGTCTACAACTGAGCATGCTCCTTACTAATTTTATCCAGTTCCCAGAATCACTTTATTGGTCACTAATCCCCGTTGTATGTAAAGCAAAATTTTAAAGAACATTCGTTTACAGAAAGCTAAACAAAATAAACTTCACATATGTCTGAATGATTTTACCCTGTTATCGACACAGATCTTCAAGAGAAAAATCAGAGATGAGGCCATCCTTAAACTCATTTATTTTAACTCAGGAAGATGCCCCATCTATAAACACAAAGACTGGTAGTAAAACTTAAGGGTTGATAAACTGCATTCAGCAACTTTTAATTCCAATGTTAATATTGCAGACAATTTCCATTTAAATACTGACACTATCCCTTTACACATCAACAAAATTAAAAGAGAGAAGCAAACATGAATGAAAGGCCCACCGTTGGATCACATCCTTCATGTAGCACTAACAAAAGAAAAGGAAGCTCAATTTCATTGCCACAAAGCTTACATAATGTTACCAATTTAGTCAGATTTTTCACTATGCAAGCTTTGTACTAAAACACCACTAGTAAGAGTTAAAAATGTGTATTTATGACCATCAATTCAAAACCGAGTACTACAGGGACAAGGAAATGTAAACCAGGGTGATCCTACCACTTTACTGTCATACAAGCCATGGCAAACTCGCAGCTTGTTTGGGAGGTTCAGCCCCACTGCTCCAGCTGTGGCCCCACGGGAGCCAGGGCAGCAAGGGCAGGCCAGAATGGGGTGTAGGGGGGGCTCCTTCGTGTTGGGGTTGTTTTTTAACGGCACAAGATAGTGTGAGTCTGTGTTTTTTCTCTGTCACTACCCGCCAGCTCTCGCAGCGAAGCCGTTTTCCCCAGGAAGGGTTAAAGGCATCCGGCCGGCCCGGGCGCTGCGGGCAGAGGGCCTCGCTGCTCCCGCCCGAGCTGCTCTATCCGCCGGCCTCTAACACCGAGCCTGCTTATTTGGCAGTTTCTCAAGTTACTCCCCTCAGGCAGCTTGAGCCAGTAAAACTAGATCCTTTCATCTCGGCGGAGCTTACTGACAACCAGCCGTCTGGTTTCCTAGGAAACAAAATCTTGGCTAGAAATAGTGAATCATTTCCAGGTCACTTTCAACATGGAGAGTGGAGCAGGGAAGCACTGGACTGAGGAGGAGGTTAAAGCCTTGTTAAGCGTCTGGTCAGAAAAAAATATCAGAAAGCAACTCCACGGCACCCTGAGGAATAAAGGAATATTTATCTACATTGCTAAGAGGTTGCAGGAGTTAGGAGTTTGCAGGGATTGGAAACAGTGCCGTGCAAAGTACAAAAATCTGAAGTATGAATACAGAACGGTTAAATATGCCCACAACTCTGGGGATGTCACTAAAACCATGAAGTTTTTCCATGATCTGGATGCCATATTGCGATATGAACCTGTCACACAATTAGCAGCAGAAGGAAACGGCAGGTGTTCTGCGACTGAGGCACAGCTGAACACAAGCCCCACAACAGAGAGCACGCAAGGTAAAAAACTGTTTTTGCTTCTATTTTTCTCTCTTTGCTTAAAAACCAAAGGGAACAAAACCAAAGCCCGAGTTTGCTGGAGCCGAAGCGGAGGCTGCGCAGCCCCAACAGCATGGTTAGAACTGACTTGATGCACTCCTCGCGCAGGGGAGTAAAATGTTAGCACCCACCAGTGTTGAAGTCTGTAAATACAGCGTAATTCTAGCAAAATTATGCTAACTGCTTGTATTGCAGCCTCGGAGAGTACTTGTTGGTGTCAAGGCTCCTTGCACTGCTTCAAAACGTTATATTAAGAAAAGCTCTTTTCTTTCCCTTTGACGTTTGCAGTACTTTGGAAGCAGATTTTGTAGAGCTCCAATTCAGATGTAAACTTAAAAGAAAGATAAAGGGTTGAAATGGCCATGGTTTTTAAAAAATAATTATTTGTGATACAAGTGAAACTTAGGATTTTTATTCTTACTTATCTATAATTGGAAATTTAAGTATGATGACTAAAGGTAAATTAAATTATTTTGTAATCAATTAAACTTAAATATTTGAGAAACAGGGTTGCTTAATAATGTCTCATGAAAAATTGTCATGTGCGGAAAGTAAAATCATCATGTTTATCAGACTATTTTGAGGCAAAGCAAATGAATACAACTGCTTTTATTCTGAAGGGGTTTTTAGCAAATTATTTGCATCTCTTGCTTTATTCAGTCCCTCTCTACATATGCATTTAAGCTGTGCTTAACATTTCATTAGGGTCAATCTGCTATTTGACATCACTCAAATCTCCTTGTCACATTCTAAATGTCACTGAAGCATAAGCCAAATAATAGTTAAAAGTATCAAAGTCAGATGGCTAAAAAGAGAAATCAAAAGCATAGCCGTTTGTTCCCACAGTATGTGGCAATTCACATTAATTAAGATTGTGAATCTTTTTTAAGAAAACAAAAACCTCAACATAAGTATCAGGGGAGATTGCCAAAAGGAAAGAAAGGAGCTGGACATCCAGCTTGCCCTTGTACCCTTTCCCGTCTCCCTCTATAATATATTTTACTGGTATAGTGAAAAGAAATTGCCCTTTTTCTTATCATTGTTTACTTTAACGAAAAGCTTGACCTTAATTTGTCATCACTAGCAGAAAGTCTTTAATCTGTCAAAGTCAGTTTAAATTAAAATAGCAATTTTATAATATTTAAACATGTGCTCTCTGCACTGTGTATTGCAATCCTTTTTTATTTTTAAATTTGCAGAACTGAGGTTAATAAAAGCTGTTACACTCCTGAGGGTTACATAAAACTAAGATAGTGTCCTTCATCTGCGCAACTGCCCTTAGTTTACCCTCTGTGTTTTAATGTAGTTTACACTAACTGTTAATCCTAATTCTCATCTGCCTTAAACCTCTAGCAAGTTTGAATCAGAAAAGGTTAATTTCAGTTGTGAATCCCAAACTAGAATATATATTTAAAAAATCACCCCTGTGTGACACACCTCATTCTGAAGCATTAGGACAGGCTGGTTTTAAAGGTGATGTAATTAAATATATCTCTTAAATGCACAAACAGTTCTATTACTCCCTTAAAAAATTAGAAACAAGTTTTATGGATAAACAAGAATTAAATGCAACTCACTGTAATAAGGTAACATTAATAGTAAGAATTTAAATGCAAAGATTTTCACAACCATAACTGAGCCACAGAGAAAACACACTAAGATAGAACTGTGTCCTGCAGCTACGCAGAATGCATACACCCGTAAGGAGAAGCAGAGAGAACAGCTGTGAGAACATCAACTTTCTTCATTTAAGAACACACATCAAGCCAGTAATGCTGTACTAGAGGCCCAGTTCTTTTCTGACTGCAGTCAGAATGCCAATGCTTGCCCAGCTCAGTACTTTGAAGGGCACTTGTAAGGCTAAAATGGCATCTGTCTCTGCAGCTGATGCTCACACATTCTTTTGTGGGGGAAAATCCAACGGTGCCAAGGCCACCTGGCTGCTCCTGTCCCAGCAGCGAGCCTGGCTGGAGCCCCATGGCCTGCGAGAGGAAGGGCACTGCTGGATGTGGGCATCCTCAACCCCAGGGCAAACTGACCAGCGCATGCATCCCTGCAGGTCCTCTTTTGGGCTTCTCACTTTCAACCATGATGTTACAGGAGAGGAGGGGGAAATGGTTCCTCCTCTCTTTAAAAAGAGGCCAAGAAGCCTTATTTTGACAAGAGTTGGATGAACCAAGGATGTCTAAGCTTTTGACTTGGGTAGCAAGAACAAAATACTATCAACAAACTAAAACCTGTCCCAGATAATACAGTCTACCATGCATATCTTGCTTTAAGAACCTAGCAGCTATATTAATTTGTTTTGTTTAAAAAGCATGACAAAGGACAGGGCATGCTCCCAAAGAAATTACTGTATTTTTACCATTCTGCTTAGCCTCAATCTAAATATTCCTTAATGTAAATCTACAAAGCATGTCTTTGTGTTTGATTTGCTTGATTATGTCAACTACTGGGAGAATGCTGGAGAGGGGGAGGAAGGAAAAGGAAGACAAAAAGAGACTGCATTTATGGGACTGGATGGTATTTCTGTAGTGTTTCCCTGAGATTTTTTTTTTATATCTTGTAAAATCAGTTTTCTTTTGAAAGTGTAATTGAAGAAATGAATACTGAAAATCACAATCAAGCCTAGAGAGAGGTGTCTCTGGACAAACTTGGCAGCAACATATACATCAATTCCCAGCGCATTCATAGAAAGATGACACTTTTTGCATAAATATGTACAGTAGTGCAAGTCAGCAATTGTTGTCCTCCCAAAACATGTTTTCGAGGCAAACACAGCTGAAGCTTAAATAATCATTAAAAAAGGCACAACTGAACACGTTCACTTCTCTTAAAATTTAGTTCGTGTATTATCCCAGTAATCAGCAGTCAAGAAAATCCACATAGAGGTTGATGTGCACTATGAAAAAATTACAACATTCATTAGAGTTCAAATGAATGACCTTCCCATTTTGTTAACTGGTTTTGATTGTTTCAAGTTAAACAAACATTGTAAACAATCATTTTGTAAACTTAATTTACGAAAGTAAAGCTCACCTAGTAATTCATGTTAAGTTACTTATGCTCTTTCCTATTTCTCTCTCTGTTTAAATATTAATGCACTGGCTACTTTCCTTGCTGACTTGAAAATGCCACTTAAAGTTTTCCATGTCTGGTCTTTAACATAAAATATGTCATTGATAAGTGTTTTATACACATTTTTTTTTAATACATGTGCAGTACTCTTATTGAGTAACTTGCTCATCAGATGCCTTTTCTCCCCATGAAATATTTTAACATCTGTGTTAACTGTTCTTACTTACTTAAAATAATGAATTGTTTCTCTTTAATATTACAAGGTAATTAAACTTGCTCATCCTAGTACCTATGGCACACTCAGCAGCCTTCCAAGAGAGAACTTATTTCCGCTCTCCATAGTTTGTTTTGCAGCTCTCAGGCAGGTAAAACACCAGTCCTGGCAGTAGACGTGGAGACATGAGCACACCTTTCCCCCCATCAGCCTGGCGGCAGCAGGTACCAACTCCTGCCAGAGAAGCAAGGCTGACAGCTGCAAGCAGTCAGAGATCAGGCCACTGCATCTATGAGTCATTCTGAGCCTTGCTGAAAGTCAGGAGGATTGAGGATAATGTTTTGAAATTAATCCAAATGCAGTTTTCAGTTTCACCTACGTCAGGGATACCAGGTTGCATCCTAACCACACCTTGTTACCTTCCTTTTGGCAAACTATCACAGCACCTTTGAACAGGTGGCTTTGATCTGAGTGACCTGCCTCACTGGAGCTGACAGTAACTCAACTCCTCGTACAGTGAATCAGCATTTCAATCTTCCTGTTAAAATGGAAGGTTGAATACAGTGTACTACCACAAAACAACTTAAAAGTCTGTCCTCTGTGAAAGTTAAGTTGATTCAGAACGTGACTTACATGTCCTGCTTTCCAAACTTACACAGCACTGCTTTTTAAACAAATATAGGAATGCTATACTGTGAAAAGCTAGAATGAATCCTGTCAGCTACAAATATGTCTGTTCTCTAGTCATAGTACCTTCCCACTTTTCCTACGCCATTAATGAATTCCCTGTAGACTTCCAGAACTCTTTGCAGAACATTCTTGTTGTTTTCATACTGTTCTCTAAATATTCTTCTTTCTCAAATACTGTCAGAGAAGCATACAAATCACTAGAATCATGTTGGTTTCTACAAGAATTTTAAAATATATTTCAAACAGGCTTCACACACAAGATATAAAATAATATAATTTACCTCCTATAATTTGTGTCCTTTTATGGGGACAGGCCAAATTGATTTTTAATTTAACTTAAATACAAATTAAGTGTGGAGATGACACAGTTAATAATCTTAGCATCGTGTATGGACATTTTCACTTAAACTAATATAAACGAATTTTGTCCATACCTATTTTTCATCTAAAAACTCTTTCCTTCCCAGGTGAAGTATCAGTTTCTTTAGAAGATGATGATGCTGCTCCAGGAGATCCGCTGCTTTTTATGTCCCATGTCAGACCAGTCCAGCTAGGTATAGTATGATGGCACAGGGAGATCAAAACTAAAAAACATCATGGCTGTCAAGAGCACTTTCTGATAGTTTGAATCCACTGTCATTCTGATCAACATAGCTTTAAAATAGCCACTTTTGCACCATCTCCTTCCCAGTTTTAGCATTCAGCAGCCTCATGCATCACTAGATACTGACCATTGTATACGATGTAACACCTGCATGACCACCGTTCACGTTCAGAACACATCCCATGCTATAGCTTAATCATATTAGCCACATGAACTTTGTAAAATGCTAGTGGAAAATATGTCAGGTGGTAGTGTATGATACCTATGTCAACTTGTGGATTTTCTCTAACTCATCTAATTTCTGCTTAAAGTAGCATGAGTGAATGACCTGAGCCAGGAGAGATATGCAGAGGTCAGACCTGTACCACTGAGAAATGCAGATTTGCAGTAGTCTTCAAAGCAACTGTATCCTGTCTCCAAGCAAGGCATGGTCAGAAATGCTTTAGTCCAACCAATCATACAACAACTCATTTGGAAACTATAGTAGTTTTGCTCAGGAAAGTCATTACAGAGCAAAGGCAGAAATCTGGCAAGACAGAAGGAGGAAGATCCTAGGTGTGAGTCCCTTCAAGGGACTGCTAAAGGGAATGGAGAAACCTCAACATGTTCTAGGCAGAATTACGCAACCAACGAGCTGACTCCTTGTCTGAATGAATGGCAGCACTTGTCATGAATTTCCTACGTCCTCTTTCCATTTTTTACATACTCTCTATGCCCTAGCATATCTCCCAGTCCATTTACAACAACTTTCACTACAAAATCTCCAAGGTGCCATTATTCAGGGAGAAAACAAGGCCCCAGCTAAACCTATGGCTTTTATGTTACACACTATACCCCTCTTGCCCAGCATAACAAGAAACTAAGGAAAAGACAAGAATCTCACATGTACATATATATAAACAAATCTTTTACTGAAGCAAGTATCTGAATCAAATTTTACAGGAACATGTCTGTGTTACTCAGTGCTTTTGCAACACACTGTCAAGCAGATTCATTTGGCCTGCCAAAAAATCTTCAGTACTGAGCTGCTTTCTGCAAAGCCAGCAAAATAACTTCACAATTGCATGGGCTCTCAAGTATGTACTGATACTAAAATGTCTTTCCCTTGTGGCTCTCTTTAGATTTCAGGCACTATTTCAGACACCACTCAAAGAAAAATGTTGAGCCTTTTCTATCTATATTGCTTAATGTTTTGGTTTCATTTCAGCAGATTTTTCATTTTGAGGAAGCTTAGAAAAAAATCAGATATGGCATAACCACATCTTTCAGATCAAAAAATAAGGTATATCCTGTCTTAACATTTAAAAAACAAAACCAAAACCAAATTAGAGCTAAAATTTGAGGCACGGGAAAATTTTCACAAGGACCACAACAACTTTGTTTCAAAGCAGTACTTGTGGGTAAGATATTTTGAATCACGATGTTTTTTAAAGGGAACAAGGAACAAACAAAGCCACTGCTTCCCACTCTGCATACAGCAGAACAAATGAGCAGTACACAGTGTCACTAGAACTCATTTGAACACACCACAACTCAAAAATGAGTTCAGTTGCAAACGAACTTACTAGTAAGAAATACTGGTCTACACAAGAACTAAAGAAACCTTATCTCTCCCAGGTTGCCCTATACTCTATGGCTTTGCCTGGGAAGTGCAGGGAACACCTTCCATCTTCTTCCTCTTTTCTTTCCCTGGGCCTTTTCTCTCTGGTCGTACTACTTGAGTAGTGAAGAATTGAAATACTCCAGGTAACACTGAGCAGAGACTACATCAAGCCTATCTGATGTTGTCAGTTGGCAACTGGGCCAATTCCAATGGTTGCATTCTCCTGTAAACAACCATTTTCTTTCACTTCCTCATGAAGAAATGAAGAAAGCATTTCATGTCACCTGAAAATTATGCTTCTCAACAACGTATCAGTGAGCTGGCTGCTGCAGAGTCCCAGTTAACACAGGACTAACAGAGCAAAAACTGGTACTTGTTAGTACAGCTTTTTCGCAGCAAGAATGAATTACAGAGACTAGCAAAGAATGCCTCTATCTAGGACAGGTTTGTCCACAGACAGGTTATTATACACAAGTATGCTCCACTGAAGCTGTATGTACAGCAAAGGTCAGATATTTTTCCCATCACACAAAGCTCAGTGACTATAAAGTATCCAAACCCTGTAACCTGGCTTGCCCGTTTAGAATAAGACACTGGCAAAGGCATTTATCACTTCAGTGTGATTGGAAAAAACTCTCAGTTACTCAGTTACTCTCACGTTCCAAACTCATTTGATAATCAAAATGAAGTCTTAAAGCAAATTCATAATTAGAAACAAAGAAACATTAAAAAATTGAAAGAGATCATATTTTAGTGTTGCATGTCATCCTTTACCTCCTTATATTAAAAAATAAAGTTGAGGACTGGAGAAAATTAAAAAATATATTAGTTCTGCAGAGTAAGATAATTAAAACTTTTTAAGGCAAAAGTCTTCATTCTTCAGCTCCCCACAAACAGGGTTGCTTTATTAAGAGTTAAGGATCAGATTCTTCAAATCCATACCCAGTTTAAATCTCTCCATGTTTGTAAAACCAGAAGTATGGCATGAATGCAGGAAGTTAAGTCCTTATGCTCATGTCAGTGACTCAGAGCCAAATTATTAAGTGCTAATGCAGAACTTTGTATCTCCCAAACAGCACTCTAGCACTCTTCTCTAATGTTGGAATGACAAAACAGCCCATCGGTTATTCTCAAAGGTGTTGCAAGTAACAGTTCAGTGTATTAGGGGACAGAAGAAAGAAATGTTCTTCTTAGATTAATTAAGTGTACATGTGCTATCTTAATACTGGTTTTCAAGAGAAGGCAAAAATTATGTCAGAATTAACAACAGTGCTGGCAAATTAATAACCAATAGCCTGATCTTAATGTCACCTCTGCTCCATCTTTATCTGGAGGTACAAGTAATGAGGCAACAGGATACTTCATTCTCATTCTCTCTGTCCTTTCTTCACCCCAACCACTCAATGCAGGTAACCTGTGTCTGTGTCTCTCCCCCACCCCACATGATGCAGGTAACCCAGTGTCAGCAATAGAGGCTTCCAAAACACCGGCTTTTATTCCAACAGTAGCAAACGAAGGAGGAAAACACTGGACTGTAAATGAAGTCAGAGCTTTGATACGCATATGGTCAGACAAAAGTATCCAGCAACAACTGGAGGGGACAGTGAGAAATAAAAGAATATTTGAACAGGTTGCTGCTAGACTTCAGAAGTTTGGAATTGACAGGGACTGGAAGCAGTGCAGGACAAAATATAAAAATCTAAAACATGAATACAAGAGTGCAAAAAGTGCCCAAGACTCAGGGAGTACAAGTAAGAGTATGAAATTTTTTAATGAACTGGATGCTATTCTGGGGCACAGCACCATGGAACAAGCAAGTAAATCAGATAATGATGAAAGTGAGAGGCCTCCAGAATGGACAGAAGCAAAATCAGAAAAAGACTCCATAGGTAAGTACTTCAGCTATCCACATGTCATTTAAAATTTTAAGTTTACTAGCACTAGAGAGACTTATAAAACAAACCAACCAACCCAGACAAAAAAGTAACCAGCTAGATTAACTCATTTGCTGGGAGGAAGAAAACACTGAATGTAAATTTACTATTTTGCCTAGTGGTTTTGTCTTATGTTATAAGGTGATCTTTCAGATTGAGTGATTGCCCCAAACTTTTTTTAATAGAACTGAGAAACAAAAGGAGGAAAAGAAGATGAAGACATGGGATAAGATAAAGTTAGAGAGAGAAAGAGCATTCCGGTCAAAATCATAGCAGAAGAGACTGTTTCTAGCTTAGACTAAAAAATGGATCAGAGAGATGGTCAGACTGTTACTGGAAAAATGAAGACAATGAGCATAAGAAGTCTATAGTTACAGATATTGGTTAAAAAATTCACATTTAAATTGTCTTTCTCTTATGGTCCCCAGTAGCCCAGTTTTACTAGCCTTTGGAGCAAGACTCCCAAACTAGTGAGACAACTACTGTGAAAATAGCAAAAGGACTAGCATCAAGAATGTTCATAGAGCTTGCCTTTAGTTTTGTGAGGTTATTGGTGAATAACTTGGTAATGGATGGATTAATGCAGAATTAAGAGTAGACTGATGAACCTACACTACTCAGGAGATAAAACATTTTTTATTGGTGTGTACAACCAGAAATATGCCTATTGTTTAAGAACAGAATTAAACATAAAATTCCTTATTGCACAGTAAGGATGCTAAACAGGGGATGATACTACAGTGGCCAAATATAAGACTAGAAGTTAGTAAAGTAATGGAAGAAGTTGAGAATAATATAACACAAAGACAGTCTGTGGCTGAAAGCTATGAGAACATTTTGGGAGAAGATTCACTCTTCAGTTGCCGTTTCTAGGCTTTTTGCTAATGCATCTACTACTGCCTGCTGGTATGAAGAGCATCCTAGTTGGATGGATATTTTGATTTGACACAGCCCAGCTGTTTTTATGTAGTACACAAATGCAGTGCCTTAATTAACATAGCATTATTTATGCAGAAATGCCTGGAGACACAGGTGAAGAGGACTCTGTTAGTAATATGTCAGAAGACCTACGGGTTGCAGATATAAAGAAAGTTTCTGACTCAGGTAAACATGAAAGTCTTCTATTTCATTTAAATCCCTAAATCTAGTAAATTAAGATGGATTTCTAAAGTAAGCCCACGTTGTAATTACAGTCAGAAAATGCAGAGGCTTAAAAACACAAGCAGGACATTTCAGTCAGTCATATGTGCCCATTTACAGTGCCCTGCTGTATTTGACAAAAACAGGCTAGTAAGTCATGTTTTCAAAGATTCATGACCCAAGATGTAAAGAAGAAACTATTGGCTGAAGCAAGTTGAGTGCAATATATTACTGCATTTACATTTACTTTTACTTAAAGTATGTCCTCCCAAGGATTACAATTGTTCAGTCTCCTGTGCATGAACTAATATGGCATTCTCTTTCTCAATATAATGGAATCAGTATTTAATCTAATTGTGTAACTGCCCCTGTCAGAGCATGAAAACTTCATTTAAGAGTGTCACTACTAGAACTGAATATGAAGGCCATATGCTCTTTACAAAAAAATATTATGGTTTCCATCTGAAAGCATAACTTTCACATGAAGTGAGAGTTTAACACTCAGCTAGAGACACAGGAAAGTCTCAAAGGCTGACAGACTTGACTCTCCACAACAGAGGACCTCATGATCTCTTTCAATAGCATGAGGCAGAATATGGTCTAAATTAGACATTAAGGAGTAGTCTTAGAATTTAAAATGGTCTAATGTGAACTGGAAAGATTTTAATATCAAATTAAAAATCTTCTGACAGATGATGTTACTGTAAATACTACTCCAGAGAATTGGGCAGCTCTCCATATAATGAAAGAAACAGCTATGACAAGTAAGTAAAGACATGGTTGATCATGAGAGGTAATGTGAGGTATACTGGACAGTAGCATTTTTCTTTTACCATTCAAGAGCAGTTACATTTATTAATTTAAATATCACTAACTATCACAGATCATCATAGGCACCTGAGGTATTCATTGGAGAAAAACAGGTTGTCATGAAAGTACATTGCCTCTATGGACCTCATTTTGAGAGAGACAACATATGTGAGAAATCATAAACAGTACTTTGTGGGATCCAGTTAAGACTACTTGTAAAATGCATCAAATTCTATTTCTCCTCATCAACAATTAGTACATAGAGATGAATGGTAGTGAGACACTGTAATAATACATAGGTTCAGCAGTACCACTAAACTGTCATCTGACAGTTTTCAACTGCCTGCAGCTAAGTAATATTGTAACTTTTTGGACTGCAATCTTCCAAACAAGTTATTTAAGATAAAGTTAACTGAATACCTCTAGTAAAGTTCTAAGTACTCATTTTTGACACTTTAACATTCCTTTAGGATAAAGGTAGCTGTTAAGACATCTATAGCTTACCTTAGTTACCATTTCCTTTCTCAAATATATGTATTTCAACTGCGTATTTTGTTTGTTTCTGGGTAATTGTAATTGAAATCTGATTCTGTGAGGACAGATTAAAAGAACAAGTGTCTCTGGCTCAGCCTATCCACTCTAATACTACTGTTCAAACTTCTGTGGGGAAAAGAGGGCAAAACCACAGCATCCCATCATGAAGAGATACAGTTTCAGTTTCCAAAATTCCTTCCCCCATTCTCAGATGAACAATACAGACTCAAATAATTTTATCACAGGTGGTAAAAAACACCTGATATTATTAATGGTAACATAAGTAGGTGTTACATAAAGCAGAGAAAAGATGCATGCTTTTTACATTAGAATATCATGAAGACCCTTTATTCTCCAATTGTGGTTCATGCCTTTCCTAAACAGTTCAAATAAATTTAAAGTGAGAAACTAGTAAGTAAAGAGACTGTATGTATGATTTACTTGCTGATAAATAGGTTCTTTGGTATCAGTAGATGTCTCACAACTGATAGCCATTAGAATGTGACTTCTTATAAACAACTCCATATTCAACAGAGCTTTTCTAGAAAAGTGTTTCTCAACAAACATGTAATTGTAATCTATATATACTCGTGTGCCTTTAAAACAATTGTATAAAACCCCAATTTGACATGAATAATAATTTAGAGATTCTGTTAACCTTGTATCAGGGTGTCTTCCTAATTAGTACATGGACTTCATGTATTCTGCCGTCAGAGTTATACATACACTTGTCTAGATAGATACTGGCTAGCCTGGGCAGACATCTGGCAACTGCAGTTGCATAAAGGCGCAGAGGTGCACAAGCTGCCTCAGAAGTGCGCGTGCTTCTCAGGATTGTACATGTGAATCTGAGTTATTAGCCACAGCAACACTGTCACCACTGCCAGTCTTTATAAACAGTCCAATTGGGTTTGCCATACTGTAGTAAGGGAAAAATTAAGATGGTATTAGTTGAAAGATAAATACACCAGTTTCAGGAAAATACCAGTTACTTGGTGTTTCATGGTATTGTTTTCCTCCTCTGCCCATGTATTTGCTACTCAAAGAGCAGCAAATGCCCACCTGAGGAGAAGACAAGACATCCTTACATGTTCTACAGACTTAAGTTTACTGAAACTTCTCTGGCAGCACTGCCCTGCAGTAGGTTTCTCAACAGAATGGCCAGCAGAGGGTGCAAGAGCATCATTAGCAATCAGCAAGAGGATCAGAGCAATTGCAAACCCATTCAGTTTTTAGCAAAAGCAGCCTAAGAAAGAAAGACTGGGACTGCTGGAAATTTTTCTCTTTTCTGGTAAAAGATACCCATATTAAATCAATATGGAAATAAAACCTTATTTAGTTATTTTGACTGATGTTTTCTATTTCATGGGATCACTTTTAAGGACTGTTAATTCCATAAATCTATTCAGAAGAGCCAATTGCTTCAGTTTGTATAGGCAGCAGTCAGTCAATTCCAACTCCATCTACATGTACGTTCCACATGTCAGACTTTACAGTACTGCCACAAACTGTGTATAGGTGTTTGATTAAATCTAAAGTGCCAGGGAGCAACAGTGGAGATGAAAACAAGATTGTAAGCAATGCCAATAGCCTGATGTTCTTAAAAAATATCTACAGCAAATATTTTGCTTCAAACAAATTAATTTTCTTGTCATTATTTTTCAGAATTTTTGGTTCCCCACTTACTTTACTATATGTCCCACTCAAAACAAATCTGGAATAAGTATCATGACACTGCCAAGATACATTCCTAAGCAAAGGCTTAAAAAATCTGTTTAAAGTTAAGGTCTTAAGTTGGTACATACTCAGGCACTTATGTTGGCTTGAACACTTACCACTGTGTGCTTGGAATTTTAAAATGTACAGATATAAAGTCAAAAGACAAGTGTTTTAATACATATGCCCCAGGCTGGTGTGAAGTAGAGTGTTTCACAGAAGTGCAAACGTCTCTGAAGAATCAATTAAGAAGTGCAAGTTCTTGATTATTTTCTGGCTTGGCCCAAGGCATACTTGGGCTGCAGACACAGTACGCCTGTGCATCCAAGCTGCCTGTATCCAGTCTCAGATCTGCATGACAGAGACAGCAGCAACTTTGCAAGCTACTGGAAAGTAAACATAGGCCATGCACTGAAAATTTTCCCTAGCTTTGACATTTTCCACTCCCCTTTTATACTATACAAGACACACATGAGTGTAAGGATTAGGAGACAAAATACTCATCTTGGCTCATAAGCCAGAGAATAGGATAAATAGTGATAGTGTCAGAGTGCCAAAAGAGAACAGAGCTTGTATTGGTCTGAGCAGGTAAAAGGAAAGACTGCGGCAGCATTGCTCTGGTGGCCTTGTGAGCAATGCTTCAAACACAAAGTGGAGATTAAACATATTTGCTGGCAACTGTCTATGGCTTCACTAAACAATGCAGATGGAGCCACTGTGTTTTATCCATGCCAGAAACTATTGGTGGTTTTTTTGTTCTGTTTGGTTCAGTCTTGTTATCCTCATGCCCTCCCTCCAAAAATTCTGAACGGTAGCTAAGGAAAAAAGCCAGGCTCCCTACCCACACTCTTAGCTCACTAAGAAAAAAAAAAAAAAGGCACATGATGCTGGTCATATTGTAAAGAACATCTGATGCAAACAAGGCTGTATTGATTTGGAGGGTAATTTTTAATAAAATGGCTCTAGATCATGCCTTATTGCTCAATGTTTAGTGGCAATATACTTGAATAGACTGAGAACAGGCTGGGAGCCAGAAATTGCTGTCATTGATCCCCAGTGTGGCCTTCACCATTTAATCTCTGTACAGCAGTGTCCTCACCTGGAAATGAGGATCAGAGAGGATCGGAAAGACCACTTGCATCATCTGCCTGTTCATCAGTCCATCTGTCCCAGGGCGGAGGGGTGGAGTTCTCCCTTAAACACCAGAGAGCCAATAACAGAAGAACAGAGATCTCCTCCCCGTGGAGGGGAGCCCAGGGACACCTCTGTCACTGTGCCCAGCTGTCTGATGTAAATCCCTTGCAAGCTGCAGCAGGGGGGATGCTCTCAGGACAGGCATTTAGTACTTTGTCTATCATGCAGGCAGGCAGTCTTGCAGATCAGTCATCCAGGTACAGCATCCTGATGTCATGTCAAGACCCTTGCCCCTTTTGGGGCTAATCCAGTGACTCTTGGCATCAGTTGCTTGGGAGTCTTTCAGTAATTTCAGTACGTATTGAACACCCCTTATGAAAGTCACCATCTTGCCTATTCTGCTGCACAGAGGTTCACCAGTTACTGTGTATCTTACAACCACAATCAGTAATCTGTTCTACAAATTCTGATCCAGGTATAAATAACTTCAGCGTTTGCACACTTAATCCATAAATTTAAATTATGCAGCTGTTACATGGTGTAAATGCAAACACTCTGCTCTTAAACTCACTACTGCAGAGAAATGGCAGCTTTAATACATTAAGAGATTACATCTTTAACAATAGTTATCATTAATGACATTCTGAAGATGGTGATTCTCAAGACATAACTCCAGACCTGTTTAGTTAATAAGAACTCTGTAAATTATTTTTTTTTTACAGAAATCCTTGAAGATGAGGGCGACTTTGCCAACTCCACTCCGGCAGCTCTAGAAACTACACAAATAAAGAAGGAGACGATTGACATAGGTAGGTCAAGACTGTGTCTTGATGGTTGTAACAGCACATTCTGCTTTACTGGGAACTGCAGATTGCTAAGGTTTGTACATTATTCCCGCACATTACAGTCGTTCTACTTCTAGGTTATGATAAAATTAGGGTTTTGTTTGATTTTACAGTGCAAAAAATGTATAAACACTTATTTCCCCTTCCCCCAATTAATAACAAGATCTTATTTTCCCAGACAACATACTCCTCATTATGCTAGATGTAATAAGTCTGCATTTGATTGTGACACAAATAGTGTTCTTTTTCATATACAGATGCAAAAGAGGATAAACTGGAGAGCTAAATAGCTGTCTTAGAAACACTGCACATTTTGTACCTTGTCTTCTCAAACTACTTCATGGCAGTGCATTTAATTTCAGACTATTCACCATCAACCAATTGCCATAAATATTCTGAATTATTTTACTAGTAAAACTGAAATCAGAGCCTCAGCAGTGTGTAGTCATACATTCAATAACAAGTATTCAGCCTAAGATTTGTTTTACTAAAAAAATGTTAAAATTTAACATTAGAATACAGTAGGGATACTAATCTTCTGGAAAAAATGAGCATAGAAACCATGGAAGGTCAGGAAAAAAAGGCATCAAGAGGAAATAATGATGATGACGAAATCTATTGGCCTGACATCCTGGATCAAAATATACTTTACAGTAATGCTGTTTGTACCCAGAAGTTAATGAAAAGAATTAAAAATCCTATTATAATGATTCTGTGAACAACAATTATTTGGCCTTTTACACTGGAAGTTTCTACCTTAAGAATATTTCTACTGTATGCATCAGTATTTCTGTGATCCAGGCAAGAGCTTCCTCCTAGGCAATTATGTTTGGGTGTTCAGACACCCTATCCAACACAGCTTTTACAACTGTTTGCATGGGGTGATCTTGATTATGAAAGACAACTGTAATGAGTAGGACACTTGAGGACAACATCAGAGCAATGCCATCACAGCAATGGCACACAGAAACACAGGTTACATTGAGGATAAAGTAAAGCAGTGTCCCTGAAAGTTCAGAGACATAGTGAGGTCACACTAATGCAAGGAGAAGAGTTCATACACAATGACACAGAATAAAATGTCATGCATATCAACTGACTGCCTTATACAAACAAATTCTCTGTTCCTGTTATGTAATATCCAATTGAAGATAGTAATCACACAAGTCAGCAATACACAAGTGCCATTGCCAAAGGCAGAAAGAGACTGGAGAGCCAGCATGGTTTAGAGAACAAGCACATAAATGAAAGCCACGGGGGTTTTTGGTAATAGTTTAAAAGAAAAAAGAAGAGCCCAGGAGTAGATCTACTGCTCCATATTGGTCCCAAGTTGTATTTCCCATTGCTGCAAGTGTTACAGGAAGATGCAACATTTTCTTAAGAGTTATGGGGTAGCCTGTTTATGAAAAAAACTTTTTTTCTAGTAGCCCAAGTAAATCACACACATATGCTTATGAGAGTATAATTTCTGATTCCAAGTTCTCCATAGGGATAAAATTTATTCCTGTATATGGCTTATAATAAAAAGTATTTGCCAAAACACTTAAGAGAAAGCTAGTTATAAAGCAAATATGAATTCCAAGTGCTACTCTATGCATATTTGGCAAGTAGCATGATAGAAAGCACATCAAATGAACCTTATTTACCAACAATCTCTTATTTCTAGGAGTCTAAACCATGCACACCATTTTTTCAAAATATATAAGGAATATTTACTTCTACCCTTTACTGAAAATTGTATTGAAGATAATTGGTCCATGACATCCCCTACCAAAACTATGGGAACTAATCTTTCTCCCAATCCAAAAGGTAATTCCACACAAAAGTGAACTTTCAGCCTCAGAAGTCCAAGCATGAGAAAACGAACCCAAAGTCAGCAGAGCTAGGCTTTGAGGTCCATAGATGATTTCAAGAATTCTGAGGGATTCTGAATTTTTACTTCTAAAGGGAATAGTTTTTATGCCATTAAAGGGTGCAAAGCTATTGTTACCCCGGCTCTGCAGAAGGGAGAAAAAAACCTGTCGTGTAGGAATGCAGAAAAATATTATAATTATGTTTCTAATATGTTAGAGATGGAATTTTTAGAAGATCTCAGATGCAGGTAGAATAAAATATTCTTCTGTGTTTTGTCATTTAAGCCATATTGAATGGTTTTGGATAGAGCCATCTCTACGTACATAAAGTGCAATTTAAGCTGAGGCTGAAGATTTCCACAAAAGTATTAATAAATGTTTTGGTTTTCAACTTTTCTTTGGTTTATATTATCTCCATCGTATCAGAAACTAGCCTTTCACCCTAAAGTAAATAAACATGACCGTCTCCTAAAGGAAGGCAAATGTATGCAACCTTCCCCACAACACCTAACATCCCTCCCTCCCAGAATCAGAGGAAGGCATACCTCAAAGCCCAGCTTTGAAGCCCACCATGGCAGCTTACTAACACGGACTCTAAACCACTTTTTTTTTTAATTGTAAAAATGAGTCCTGAATAGAGGAGAACAAGTAGGAATAAGGAGCAAAGGTCTCTCTTTAGTTTCTTTCTGCTGTACCTGGGAAACTCACAAAAATCTGAGAAAAGCCCCACCACTAGTATGAAATGCAGCCTATGCAAAATCCCACCGCACGCAGGTCTGCTGACAGATGCCTGTGTCTCTCACTCCTCATCACATCCCAATCACCTGCACAACTTCCAGACTCCAGAGGTGTCTTGTAGGGCCCAGGTCCCTTCCCGTTCATGACCACAGTGGGTGAACATGCAGGAGAGCCCACAAAGGCTGCAGTCCAAGCCCTGTTAGGCAGAAGTGAATCTGCAGATGGCTGCCCTTACCAATGGTACCAAAGCCTCACCAAGCCTGCCCTACCTGCGCTGCCTAGGAAAAACCCTGGCAGACACACCTCCGCTAATTGATGTGTACAAACATGTTATGCAGATCGATTTACATGCAGGATACAAACCATCCATGTATGCCTCTGTGTTTAATCAAGTATTTTAAATCTGTGTTTCATCCATATCTACTTTTTGGAGAATGCAGGGGCAGAAAGACAGGGCTTACAAAAAATGCTAATAATTTGATTTAGGGAGGCATATGGCAAAAGACTTGTTATAGCTAATGGGTTAGACTAATGGCTTACAGCATTTTTAATTGGTAGGTGTACCTGCAGAGGATGACAATAATATTAACAATTAATTCTGTAAGTCCAAGTCTATTTTATTTAAAACTGTGTGTTTGTATAGATGATGATTCTATAAGCACTACCTCAGAAGACAGATCTTGTACACCAGTAGCAAAACGGGTGGTTGGGACAGGTGAGTATTAATTTCTATGCATTTATTCTGAAACAAAATCACATTGTAATTTCAGTACCAAAGCTGGAGTAACCAGATCTCTATTGAAAACACAGCTCTACTTTTCTGCTTCTGACTGCAGTCTAGCTTTATCAGTAAATGTAAAAATTAGTTTCATAGTTCTATTCCCTGTCATGAACAAAACTTGGATTAATACCGTAGTTCAACTTTGCATTCTATACTTATCTGATGAGCTGCATCTGCCTACTTCTGAGTATGTAGGCAAGATTTTTTTTCTTCTGTTGAATCCATCCCCAGTAGCATTTTCATTTGCATATTTTGCCTTGCCATTCTAATTTGAAATCATACTGGAAAGCCATTTTCTTATCAATGCTGGTATCTTCTTGCTTTAAAGCTTAAGGCCTATTTCTTTCCTGCATGTAGCACTTGGATACATCTGTCATTAATTTGACAACAGCAGCAACAAAACGACACTGACAAAATGTGGATTTTTAGATGCCTTGGAGAAACAAGAGATTTCACTTGCTACATATTTTGAATACTAACAAGAAATGTAACCATGTATGGATATTAACATTAAAAGATATTTGTAACAAGATATTATTATGAACATTAATTAATTCCTCAGCTTGTTACCAAATCATTAGCTACAATTACACTTTAATGTATCTATATTCAGCAATACTCAGTTGTTTCATTTATATTTTCAGACAATCACATTCCCTTGGAAGAAGCACAAAATCACTTTAAGGTTATTACAGTTAATGATACTGGAGCAGGAAAACACTGGAGTGATAATGAAGTCAGAGCTCTGATAAACATATGGTCTGATGAAAAGATACAACAAATGCTTGAAGGGGCCACAAGAAATAAAGAAATATTTGAGGAAATTGCCAGAAGGTTAATGAAACATGGTATTGACAGAGACTGGAAACAGTGTCGTACAAAATACAAGAACCTAAAATATGAATACCGCGCACTGCAGAAGGAAAATGAGCATCTTGGTAATCCCAGGAGAAAAATGAGATTTTACGATGAAGTTGACTGTATCTTAAGAAGACAGCCTCTGGGTCCCTCGAGCTGGGGATGTGAAAGTTCAGGTCTCCTATCAGGTACTAAAAACTTTGGTGATGAGATAAAGCATTTAAAATGAAACTTAAAGTTGCCTGTTGACCCGTGCTGTAGGGGTGAAATATGTGGCCAGAATGGGGAGGGAAAATTACTGAAGAACCTGTATCTGTGTGGTCACACAGGCAATATTTAGCCAACAGAAATGGTTCAGAAATGAGAACATTAACAAATGCACCTGAAGCATTCAATGTTATTGGAGAATCTCTGTGCTTTTGGAAGCTTAAGTGAGATACAGTGAAATGGTGCTAGAAAACATGGCAGATTTTAGAGGTGATCTAACAAGCATGTAAAGTCTTGTGGATAGCGAGCTGCAAGCTCTTACCGTTTAGTACTGCAGATTATCTCTAACAATCAGGCCAAGTGCAAGGACTCTAAAAAACCAAACTTCATTAATACAATTCACACCACAGTCAAGAGAAAACATCCAGGGCAGTGATGTTTATCTGAGTACTTGTAATTATTAATTTTTCTAAAGTAGAATCAGTTTTTTAAAGTTTGCTTCTATTTTAGTATCAAAAGGCCTCTGATCTAGAAATCACACAGCTAGCCTTGTGTCTGCTGTAAGGATTCTCATGACTGGCCAACTGCTCCAGCTCTCAGGGGCACTTGCCCCTGCTCCAGGCAGATCAGATGCTCTGATAGAAGCAACTTAACCTCTGCAGCTTAGAGCTCAGTGAATTTTGGTAAATCAGAACTAATTCTGATTTTTCTCAAAATGTTAGATAATAATTTGCAATGTCACAAATGTTAGTTGAGGGCTTGAACGATTTCTGCTACAGAGACCAGATGGACAGCTTGAGCCAAAACCACTGGAGCCATCCTTAAGCCAGCTGTCCTCAGTCATGAATGGGAGTTCTAATGAGGTGTCCAAGGGCACCATACAGTAGTGCCTTTAGTTGAGGCTGGAATGACATCAACACAGCCATGGGGTGGCACCACTGCTTCTCACCTGCCTCATTCTTGTGCTCGATCACATTCTTAAGACAGACATTTTCTTCCAAATCCAGAAACTGAAGATACTACTGCTCATTTCTGTTCTCTTTGAATGGAATTTGTCAACACCAAGAATATTTGAGCCAATCTGGCTGGTTTACATTTTAGTATGCTGGAAAAGGACTGTGTAAGTTGTGCTGTGAATGCTGATTCATGGTAGACAGTAACACAATAACCTTTCAGAAAAGCTTTAGTTATTAAGCTGTTTGAGGCATCTGCCAAACCTCCATGGTGTCTCCACCATGATTTTGTGTGCCAGCCCAGCACCTAACTTTTCTAGAGGATTCTCCAGGTCACTTGTCCCAGTGTATTTTCTTTTGTAGTATAAAGGTTCTTGGTGTGTGACTAGACTGTGCTTTGAGAATCTCTGCAAAATACTTAGTTACCTTGCTTTTCTCTTTTAAGTTTCAGTGGGAGATGTTACAGCAAATACAGGATCCTTGAGTATGAAGAGAAAAACATGGAATGATGGTAAGAGCTCTGACTTTATAAAGCATCTATACACTGCTGTTGAATTGGATGCCAGATTCTAGTTTCTAGTACTCAAACAGTTAAAAAACAATTCTAGAACTTAACACCAAGCTCCAAACAAATGTTCTTCTCTCACCCTCAACAATCTACAAAAGAGTCCTGATAAAATGTGGACCTAAGGAAAACTGCCATTTCTTTATTTCAGTCCTCATCCCTGGTATAAATGAGGTAAACATCAGAAAATACTTCTTTTATTTATAAGAATCAAGTGCAAGGAAAAGATAAATTACATGTTTAGACATATAATGTCTAACATGTAATGTCTTGCATGTAGTGTCTAACGTTGCACAAAAGAAAACAGATTAAGACAGCTATTCGAAGAGAAGGTATGGTATAGAATCACTGAGAAATAAAAATAAAGGGATAGATAGAAATAAGCAGCATGCAACCTGATATAGGAAAGGTCAGGAGCTTATTTTTCTTCCTGGCAGAATTGTCAGGCCCTAAATATAATCATAGAATGTTTTAGGCTGGAAGGGACCTCTAGAGATCATCTCGTCCAACCTCCCTACACAAGTAGGGACATCTCTACCTAGGTCAGGTTGCTCAGAGCCCCATCATGCCTGACCTTGAATGACTCTAGGGATGGGGCCTCCACCACCTCTCTGGGCACCCCATTCCAGTGATCTATTACCCTCATATTAAAGAATCATGAAGCCCAATGAAGGATGACCAACTTAGTTTTTAGGGGACTTATTCCTGGTTTTAATACTGAAATGATGTCTTGTCTATAGACAGATGAACACAAACAAATCCAAACATTTCTGAATTCAACCTGCTCTGTTCACTATCACAAACTGTACTAACAGGACTCTGTGTGATTAAATACTTTCACTTATTGCCTATTAGATAGGTACATCTTGCAGAAGGCAGTAGCTAGGCAAAACAGAAAATTTCAAATATGAGTGATTTTTACAAAGTCTGCTTCATTCCTACTTGCCGTTATACAATGACCCCTTACACAACACCAGGCAACACCTGCCAAAAGAACATAACAGGACAGAATTAGGAAAATCTAGCATGTGCTAAAATTCAGTGTCAGCAGTTCATTGACTTGTGCACTCTATGTCTTTTGCTTTCATCTACAGAGGTGTCACTTATTCCACTTAAGAAAAGTGCTTCTGAAAACACCATACTCCACTTCCAAAAACTATTAACAGAGAGAGTGCACACAGTAACAGAAGGCAAAAAGTTACTGTTAGAAAGGCTTTGTAAGCAGGAAGAAATGCAAGACCTCAACAGAACACAGCTGTATGCTGATCCATCAGCCATACAACAGGTTGGTTTAATGAACTTTCTATGAAATTAGCATGCAAAGAGATTCTCTCAGATAGTATGAAATTAAATATACTTATTTATGAATGTAGGTCACCCAAATGAGTACATGCTTGCTCCCCTTTAATATATTAACTTCCAGTCATTTAAACTAAAACAAAGTATGAGTTGCCATCATAATCCTTAACTATGAGCTCTTAGCAGTGGCATCAGTTAGTCTAATAAAAGATATAACTTCTGCCTACATGCCTTGGCTCACCTACACACTACAATTAACAGGCTTAACTGAAAGAAAATAACACTTTGACCGATGAAACAAAACATGTACAATTAAAATTTCATCCCACAATTTCCAATAACCATCTCTATGACCTTTCTAGCAAGTTAGTCCTCTGCAATTAACCAAACAGTTAAAGCCATACAAGAACTTCTTTTGGTTAGGCAAGGCTGGTGGGGAAAACATAACACTTAATTCCTTTATCAGCATTTACCCTCCTCCTAGCCTTGCCACCTGCCTGTGCTGGGGGACCATCCCCATCTGCCAGCTGAAGGTATGGTGCTGTGCAGCTATGAACTGAAGAATTCAATGAGACAGAAAGAAAGTACTCAAAGTTGATGATCACCTAGAAGGGGCAGGTGTGGGTTCCGGTCCCTGTTCTGTAGCGGGCAAGGGGTTGGCCTTGTCCAGTAACCAAATGAAGTACAGAAAACATAGAAACAGTGCAGAGAACAATGACATGGTAAGTGACAAGTGCCATGCCATAACTAACTGTTACTCTGCAAAATCTGCTAGCCACTCATTCATTTTGTGATTGTGCAAGCACTTTACAATCTATACTGTCTGCAAGGAATGCATTTCCAGGGCTTTCCTTTCAGTGTATTCAAGAGAACAACTCATTTCTGGATCTCAGTTGTGTTTGGGCATAGATCTACACAGTCCTGCCAGGCTAAGTCAGTTCTGGGCACACACAAGGGCACAACTGAAGTCAAATAGTCAAGTCCTTACTGCAGCAGCAACAGCTGCCAGGTTTTTTATACATAGAGAGGCCTAAATTCCACCCAAGTCCCTCTTCACAAAATCTAACACAAAAATATTACTGTATGTAGTGTTTTGTTTCCTGATCTATGGTTAATTATTTTCTTAATTCTTTTATGAGAGACATTACAAAGCTAAATAATTTCCACCAAGGCAGATTTTATCTGCCATTTGACTAGCATTTTTAAAACAATTCTGAGAAGTCAGAGAAAGATCTTCAGAAAATCACAGAGTTTTGATCATATTAATTTATACAGTGACTTGGACATACAGTTGTTCCATGTATGCTTATCTACCACTTTTCACATTTTACATTGGTTTCTCACTATAAACCTTCTTTGGCTTGTAATACTAGTATCATGATTGGTTTAAAAATCTTTCTTCTCTCTTTGCAATGAGTTAGTTCAAAGATAGATCCTTGAACTTACATTGTGTTACCTGCATAAAGAACTGCAGTCTTTGGTAGGAGAACAAGGGATGTGTCCCTGCCATCACAGCAGTTGTGTATCCTCCTGGAATGTGCTGAGCCAGCTGAAGACCTTGCCATTCCTAGCAGTGCTAAAATCACAGGTTACTCCTTCCACTCATAAACCACAAAAACGTGTGATCCAACCCTAATTCACTCTAGTACATTTAAACAGTTTAGTTCAATATAGATTTAAATTAAGCTTTTAAAATATCTGTACTGAAAATAATATGGATCACTTACATGTTCTGCTCTACCTGCTCTGTTCCATGAGCGCAAGGCTGATTTGATAACTTGTTGCAACAAGAAGATCCCCCTTTCTCCATGATACACTGAGCAATCTGATGCTTGCTCCCCTGTAAACTCGTTGAGCTCGCTAACCTGACACAAGACTAGCCCAGTTGGGGAAAAAAAAGCAGATGCTATTTTCTATGTGTGTTGAAGCGGCTCAGCAAGTTCTCAGCTGTGCTAGGCCTAACTTCTGAGGTTGGTTTTCTTGCAAGTGTGACTGCCCTCACAGAAGAAAGGCTAACCTGAGGGAGGCAGTTAACACTGCAGAGAAGACAAACCACTTAAAATTCAGTGATGTAAAAAGATCCCAGTCTTTCAAAAGCTTTGCTGTCATTCAGTACTATCCCCCAAAAAACTTTCCTTTCAGAAAATAAAAAATAAAGACTTATTTTATTAATTAAAATAAGCAGATCTTTCAAGAAATATCTGGTTTTAAATGTTGTTGTTCAGGTGTGAACTGCACAAAAGCACTGCAGCAAAGGACAGTCTAAATTTTTAGTAGATTGGAGCAGAGAATTGCAGATCACATTTGCTGTCTCTACTTGGAAACTGTTCATATCAACACTAGAGGGTAGACACAAAGCAGGAACTGACAGAGAAAAAAAAAAAAACCCAAAGCAGCTTTCCAAGTAAAAGGTTATTTTCTCAGAAACCTTTCCAGAGAGTGGGATTTACCTGACAAACAAATGTCCAAAGAAGGTGGACCTCCCTTTGAGCAGGATTCCAATGCTATTCTGCTTTGTGGCTGCAAAGCATAGCTTGTTTTCTGTAGTTGTTTTACCAGAGAACTATCTCCTTCTTTCCTGCTATTCACATTTATTTTCAGTGAAAGATGGTAAGAGATGTCAAGTACATGGGGCATTTGGCATCATCTAAAATTTATGTGCTACTCCCATTTATATAGATAATAATTATTTTACTTTGAATATATAGGATGTTGAGACAGAGAGATCAAAGTGGCATCAAGACAACCTTTCTTCACTGCAGTTGTAGTTGATTCCACATCACTTTTTCTTTGGAGACAAAATAACATGAATGTTGCACATTTAGAGTTTCAGTTGTCTAAACGACTTATCAACTCAACATTCCAGTGTATTTTTATATCCACTGAGCTTATGCTGTGGCTCTGCTCTGATCACAGCTTTACATTTATTAGTCATACAATACTTAGGCACACTTATGGGCAAGTTGAATGGAACTTGAATGGACACTATCTGGCACATGCTAAATGGGTATGTGTGAGAGCACTACCTTAAGACTGAAGCGGTTTGGGAGGAGAAGCTTTCTTAGACATAGACCCCCAACATTGTTCCTTTTTAACAGAAAGACCAAAACAAGTTGTTTCCATGTAACTGCTCCTGCAAATCTTAATATAAATTACATAATTAAAATGATCCAGCTTAAAAATCAAAACCAAGTAATGGCAGCAAGAGCAGCAATCTTATAAAAAACCAACCAACCAACCAAAAAAATCCCTAAAGATCTTTGCTCTTCAACCACCTCAAATATCTGCACTATTACCAGAGTGGCATTCAGATTACTGTGAGGGCAAATCTATCTCCTCCCCAGTCTTCAAATGGCAATACTGAAATTTTTGAGGTGTAGCAGATAAATGGAGCAATCACCACTCTGACCTGTATTAAAAAGTTCCATTCTTCTCTGAAGCACTCGTTCACTGACATGAATGGGTCACTTTACACATCTTTTATAGGGCTGTTACCCTGGGAAGTCTTCTGAATGCCCCATTTAGATTATTTCCTGGTAGACTAAGCTATATCTGGGCCATGGAGAATGAGCTTCAGGGAACAGAAATCCTTGCCTTTTTGGTGGATCCACAAGCATTATCAACATCACAGTCAGCTTAAAAGACTCTCCCTTCAGACTCTCACTCTCGTTCCTTCTCCAGCAGCAAGACCACCTTTGTGTTGGAACAAGCACTCATGTGGCCCAGTGGTTACCCAACTGACAGAACTGATCTAAATTAAAACTAACTTAATAAAAAGCCCCTCCAAACAACCTTTTTTTTTTTTTTTTGTAAGTCCAAACAAAGTAATGTAAGACACGATAGAAAGAGCAGCCAGGACAGTTTATTTGAACTGAACTACACAGCATGAACCTCCCATGCTGTGTACAACCCTCCCTCCTGCAGTAGGCTTAAATTTAAGGTATGGGCAGACAAGTCACCAGAGCAATCCTGTGATAACTACTGGAGAGCTGTATCAGGCCTACATGGATGACTTAAATACAATTGATATGAAGAAAAACCCAGTTTCACCCCAGCTCTCTGGCTAGATTAATGTAATGGAAAGTCTGTTGGCCACAGTAAACATAATGGGTGTCTCTGAAACATCCTCTTGGAATGGGACCACTTCCCTCCTGGTTTTTCCACTTCTCCTTGCATTATCTCATTCCAGTTGGTTACTCCACATCCAGAGATAAGAGCTGAGACCAAACTGCATTTTGTGACATGTACATCTAAGAGATCTGAATTCAATTAGAATGGAAATCTGGCTTATCTTCAGTTTTTGAAAACGAGCATGCAGGAACTTGAGCTCTGCAGGAAGTTATGTAAAACAACTGAGCTCACCACAGCAAAAAGGTCTCGCTCCTCCTCTCTTCCTGCAGGAGTAAGCTTTGTGGTATGTAATTAAATGGGACTGTCAGCATCTAGCAGCACAGAATAGCCTATAAACCAAGATAGAACTAAAAGATAAGGTGTTACTATATCTACATTCATTAAGTGTCTCTGAAAGTATTCAGGAATATTTTACCAACACAAATAACATGAATCTTTTGGTGAAACAGCACACAGACTCAGTCACTAGCTAAACAAACATCTTACCTGATATATTCCATAGGGAATTTACATAGAAATATGGTTAATTACAACATTTGGCATTTAGACAATTAAAACATTTAACACTGCAGTTCTTGCATCTGGATATGGGGGATCTGCTGAACCCATGACGGATTCTTGAGATGAAATGAAGAGGTAAATATGTTACATGCCAAATTACCAGGATCATTACCTGTAGCATATCCACGTTCCTCAGAAAATTCCCATCCAAATACTATTGCAATTTCAAGCTTTTTGTTTGAAAGATTCATGGAATAATATGGAATACAAATAGCTTGCTAAATAGCCTTTTAAAATAAAATCTATCTTGTAGCCAAGAGGGTGTACATAAAATGTAGATAAACACTTTCATTATTCTTTACTGAGTGTAGGTATTTGGAAGAATGGCTAATGGGAAGCAGCCAGAAATTTTAATAGATTGAAATAGAAGTAAAAATCCTTAACTTACATCATTGATTATTTGGCTTTCTGTTGCGTGGGTTTGAATAGTGGACTGTAACAGGAAAGGTACCAAACAAGCACAATGGCCAAGCCTCCGCTTCCTTTGACTCTCATAACAAATTCCATACACAGACCCAGCTGAGTTGGGACAAGAGTATTCCCTGGCTTAACAGGGCATCCACCTGCACAGAAGAGGGCTTTCAAAAACCTCTTCTAAAAATCAGTACAAAGCTGGGTATACTCAGATTTCAGTACACAGCATTACTGCCAAACATATTTTCCAGGGAATTTTGCAAAAAGTTAACAGAAATCACACTTGTTCCAAGATTGATTTTGCAAATTTGTCCTGGTCAAGGACTCAAATGACGTTTAATAGATTTGTAACTCAAAGTACTCCTCCTCCCTCCCTCACCGCCCCTGAGAAAGTCCTTTCCTTACCAATATCCTCTGACTTTATTTTGGCATGTTGTCAGTGGATTGTGCAGTCAATTTGTTCCCTCGCTTCCAAATTGTAATGATTTAGAACAGCCACTTTTAAGCCTGGTTAATTTTGATGCCAGAGTAACAGCATTATTTTAGCAGCTTTAATGTTTCAAACATGAGAGTTCACTGCTAACATAGCTGTAAAATGTGTTAAAACCAAACGAAAATCACTTCAAAATGATCTCAAGTTAAATTGTTTCCATGTCTTTAGTGTGTGGAAGGCCTTGTGATTAGATTACAAGTAAGAATATACTGGTTTTCATTTTAATTCATATTTAACCGTTATAAAGTAATAGCCAATAAAAAGCCATGTTCTAATTTCTGGTACAAAGGAGTGTGAGTTTAAGCCTCAATAATCCAGTAGCTGCTTTTTCATAAAAACAAAAACAACTTTTAAAGTTGTTGCTTATGCCAAGATAGTGAAACTCCATGATCTTTCATGATAGGCCTACTTGTGGGCCTGCTCCAGAACCTTGCTTGCAAATACAAATACACACTGATTTTTCATGCAGAATAGTTTCAGTGAAGCAATGAGCACCATGCAAAACACACGCTGTTGAATACATGCTTAGATATTTTGGTGGCTTGATCCAGCATACGGAGTTTCAAATTTTCAGTTGCAAAGTGAAGTAAATCTCTCCGGTGTCGTAATCTCTTTTTAATACAAACTATCAACTCATTTTAGGCCATTTATCAGAAATAGCAGAGTCCTTCACATTTCTGCAACCAGCTATATTAGAACATAAAGCACAAAGAATTTATGCTCGATGTTTTCATGGCATGTAACTAAACTCTGGATCTTTATTTATACAGATAACTTTAGACAGATTAGAAATTATAACATGTTCCCAACAGCTGCCTCTACATTGTGGTTCAGTCATCTCAAAAATGCAGTTTGATACAATGTCATGCTTGAATATTCTGATTTTTTAATTTTAGATTTTTAAAATCCAAGATTAATTAAGAGCCAAATTCTGTAATTTGATTTATTGCACAGGACTAATCTGCATATGAAAGAACATGCCTATAAGTATCTAAGTCAGTAGTCATTACCTTACTAATTTGAAGGTGAGGTCTAAGGACTGTATTTTCTAGTGGCAATCAAATTTCTGTTAGTCACTTAGGCCTGATTTGGACTGCCCATTAATATTTACCATACATTATTTTTAAAGGAATACAGTTAAGAGACACTTTTTATGTTTAAAAGAATGGCCTTGATGAAATTTACTGATACAGTTAATGCTAAATCTTAATTCTGGTTTTCAAGAGACATTCCAAAAAGAAGGAGGAAAAATATCTGTTACTTCATTACTTCCTGACAGGGATGCCACCTCTTCTACACTTCAGAGTAGGAAAAATGCAAAGAGGAGGAAATGGGAACATTAACATCATAGCTGTTTTCACAGAATTTTACTGAGTGCTTGCAAAGTTATACCTAATTGAACAGACTGTTTCACTTTACAGATGCAATAATGTTTATGTCTCTCAGAAAGCATCCCTTAAAAATGTTGACAATTACTGAATTGATTAGTGATCAGAAAGGGAGGTGGTGTATGCATCCCTTTAGGTGTGCAGCTTCCTGTAGAACTTGTGAATTGCTTAGTTTCAATCTCCATGCTATTATTAGTCTACAGTTGTGTCCTCCACAGGGGACATTTGATATTAAAGAGTTCATGGAAATAAAATATACTTGTCAGGTGCCCATCAGAAAAAATAATAAGAAAAAAATGTGTATTGAAAAATAATGAAATAAGGTTGCCATGAAAATTGAGATAGTAAGCTGCAAAGTAATGAAAATACATCCATCATTTTGTTTCCAACTGAAACCCCAGGTCTGCCAGTGTAACTGTGTAAGCACAAATGAGGTAAGATTTTCTTTTCCAGCCCCTTCACAGAAAAATGGCGCAATCTAAAATGAGACTATTGATTACATGGCTTTGTTCCTTGGATTCTGCAGCTCTGTCACTCCAAATAAAAACATTTTTGATGGACACCGACAAATATATATAGTTTATATATGCCCACAACCCAAACAAAATTATTAGTATGCAAGAGTCATGTAGGGATGCAGCATTTCACCAGCAAAAGTATATGAAACTCAGCTGTAATAAGCAAAAAATCTCAATGTAAACAATTTTCTGTTGGTCCAAAACAATTTCAGAGCAACTTTACGTGTCTGTGACCTTAAAAATACAAAGAACTATTTTATCTATTCAGTGCATGTGTATTTAAAGCCCACCTCCCCAGACTGTCAGGCATGTGATTAGCCCACTTGTTGCAAATGGAAAGGTAAGCACAATATATGGGTGTTTGTACTACAGAAGCCTGGCATGTACTACAAAACTAGCACGTGTGGGTTTGGCTGTGCATGCGTTCCCACAAAGCAGATATGTCTTTATGGCATGACTGAAAACATGATTAGTATATGTTACTGCATAACACTGTTACTTTGAATAGCACGGGGAGGCAGAACCCAAATTTCATTTTGCAGCTCTGCATCTACATGGGTCGCAGTGAATCTAGTCTGTTTTATGTCGCCATAGGCATGTCAGGTAGAAAGAAGTTTTATTATCTCATCGTGATGAATCTAGACAACTATGGCCAATAGGAGCCTAAGAATGCCCGAGAACGGCTCCGTTTCGGTAGTCTTGATTTCTGTGAATTACACTTTAGCATTAGCATCAGCATCTCGAGTAGCGCTGGGAATGACGGCCGGGCCTCACCATGCCGCCGGCAGGAGGTCAGCGCCCGTGTGACACGGCCGCGGCGTGGCAGGGTGGCCGGGTCGGGGCGGAGGGCGCAGCGGCCGATGCGCCGGGCACATCCCTTGCACGCCGCGGGCTCCGCGCACGGAGGCTCCGGGCAGCGGGGGACGTGCGCACCCACGGGCCGGCGGCGCGGCCCCCCGGCGGCCGCCGGCAGCGGATGCGACTTAAGCGAGATGCTGCCGAGGTCCAAGGCACGTCCGGGAAGCTGCTCCTTCGGCGGGGCTGTCCCGAGACTGCGAGGCGTCCCTTGCGCTTCGCCAGTGAGATGCTGCTGGGGCTTCCCACCGACGCGGAGCTGGAGGAAGGGACGGGATGCTTCCCCCTAGCCCGCTCCTCCCTCAACCGCCGGCGGTACGGGGGGGCGCCTCCGGCCCCCACGCCGCCGCCTCGCCCGTCCCCTCCCCGCCCCCTGCCCCGCTTCCAGCCGGGTCCGCGACCCCGGACCCGCTGCCCCTGCCGGGCGCAACAGGCCGCGGGGAGGATGTTTGCCCGTGGGGTGGGGGGCGCGGGGAGCCGAGGGCCGAGCGCGGCGCCGGCATTGGCCGGGAAGTGGGATGGGGCCGTGTTTGTACGAGGTCGGGGGGCGGGAGGAGGTGGCCGGCCGGGGTTCGCCCGGAGGCTTGGCGGGNCCCAGCGTGATTACATGGGGCACGTCCAGCTCCGTGGGCCACACGCCGGAGGCGATGCAGCCGAACACGCCGCACTCTTCCCGGATGCCCAGCTCCTCCAGCTCCATGGCGCGGGCAGCACGTGGCGGCGCGGCCCCGGTGAGAGGCTCCGGTCCCGGTCCCGGTCCCGCAGTAGCAGCTCCCGCGCGGTCCTGCCG